>UESW01003993.1:142768-306742 GCA_900491605.1 Calamus simplicifolius | reverse complement strand
TGTATCCGGTGCGGATCCCTCGGCGGACAAGTTCGCCGACCTGGGGTTGGTCGATGCTGCATTCGGGCAGCAGGTGTGGCAGAAAGTATCCACCTTCTTCCTGACATTGACAACACAACCTGATGAGGATGACCCGGGCTTACGCCTCGCGGGTGAGTTACTCTTCTTGTATGATAGATGTTTCTCGATCGACCCCACCGTGGGCTCTTATTCAATTTTTGCCTTTGCAGAGTGTTTTGCTTTCCCGGGCGATTTGCTGGCGCTTGAGTTTGGCGACGGGGGCCAGTGTCCAGGCCCGGAGGAGAATGTCGAGCTCCAGTCGCGGCTGAAGGTGTCTGAGCAGTTCGAAGAGCTCATGGACACGATGGATAGGAACTTGAAGGGGGCAAGGGCGGCACATCAGGCCGCCATGGACGAGGTGTCCAAGCATAAGCGCAGGGTGGAGGAGTTAGAGGAACTCCTGGCGAGAACGACAATGCGTGCTTGGAGTTGGCCAGAATTGAGTCAAAACACTCCGCGGAGGTGGCGGCGATGCGGCGGAACACGGCGAGAGTATGAGCCGGCTGGGAAGAGAGGCCGACGATGAAAGAAGACGTTTGGGAAGGATGCTCGGCGAAATGGAGGAGCGACTGAAGCGCCGCGATAGCGAGATTGCCCATTTAAAAGAGGGCGCTAAGTGGGACCAGGGAACCATAGCTCGGGTGAGCGACGAATTATCCCAAGCCCGAAGGGATATCGAGGCTAGACAGCTGAAGATTAGCGCTCTGCAGGAGAGGGTCGAACTGGTACGGGCTGACAGGTCGAGATCCAGGAGCGAGGCAGAAGAGATGGCCAAAGGTTGGCCGAGCGAGAGGGGGAGGTACGCTCTTATTTTTTCCCTTTTTGTTTTTACTACTGGGTTCTCGCAGTGCCGATTTGATTTTGGATTTTTCGGATGGCGAAGATGGAGTCGGAGGTTCGGGCTCTTCAAGGTGAGCTCGTGTCCGCTCGCAGTAGGAGTTCGGAGCTCGAGACGCGGGTTAGCGAGCTCGAGGAGCAAAACGTCATCCTGAAGGCCCAAGTGATCGAGGCTGAGAAGCAGACAGCGGAGGCCAAGACGCAGCATGCCATACTCAGAGGGAGGCAAGACGCTATCACGTTGACGCCTTCCTTCATGGGAAGGAGGAGTGCAAACAGCAAATTCTTAACGAGCACCCGGAATGGGACCTTTCCTTCCTGAGTGCTCGAGATTCCGAAGACGGCGAGTCCGAAGAAGAAGACGAAGATGAATATGTCGATGTTTCTGACGCCGAACCTGGCGGCGCCCCTGGTCCCAGTAGCCTCCGAGGGACAGTCGCAAACTGTCACAGAGGGGGCGAAAATATCAGAGAAGGGCGAATCTAGCCGTGCTTCTGCAGATGTGACTGAGGGTATTCCCAAAGCCGGAGGGGCTCCTGGCTCTTAGGAGCCACTCTTGTATCTTGCCCTTTTAGACATTTGTTTGACGTTTCGTAGCAAAGGAATTTCCTGTTTTTATCTGAGTGTTGTTCCTGCGTGACTTCGCTGTTGCTTAGCCTTGCCTCAATGATGAGCGGCCCATGGCTCGCTGATACCCTTGGGCCACCTTTAATTCGAGACCAGGAAAGTGTATTGGCTCGGGCCGATAGGCTAAATAGGTCGGTTTCGACCGACAGATAAAAATAGGTCGGTTGGGGCCGATGAACAAAATGGGTCGGCTAGGGCCGACAGGCGAAATAGGTCGGCTGGAACCGACAGATAAAATAGGTCGGCTGGGGCCGACAGATAAAATAGGTCGGCTAGGGCTGACAGATAAAACAGGTCGACTGGGGCCGACAGACAAAATGGGTCGGCTAGGGCCGACGGACAAAATAGGTCGGCTGGGGCCGACGGATAAAATAGGTCGGCTGGGGCCGACAGACAAAATAGGTCGGCTGGGGCCGACGGATAAAATAGGTCGTCGCGCTTCCTGCCATCCTGCCAGCGCCCTGCTGTCTCGCAGGCAATTCGGTTTTTACTTTACTAGAAACGGTGATACGGCACAGTGGGGGGCATAAAGCTGCATCAGAGCTTTTCGGAAGGTGCTCTTTTCCCATGCAGGTCGCTTTGTCGTGATGCGTACGTAACCGCCTATCACTGGAGGGTACTATTCTCGAAGGACGATTTTCTGAGCCCGCCAGTTTTCGAAGTGTCAGCGGACGATTTCCTGCATTTAATGACCGTGATTTGGGATCAGGAGGGGATCTTCGTACACGTCCTGGTTCAGGCGGTGGGTTTGGCACGCAGTGGGGCGCCAATCTTGAGAGACCACGTGGAGGTACTGCTTGGAAGTTTAAATCTCGGGATGCGCAGTCTGGGTAGCTTTTCTCGGTCCATTTCCGCCTATAAAAAGGAAAAAAGGGGGTCTCATCTGGTTATTCCCAAAGCTTCTTTCTCGTTAGAGCTCCCATCATGCTCATTTCTCTGTTGTTGCAAATGAGGGGATCAGGCCTAGGCTCCTTGCTGCCGGATAGCTGGGGTGACCGGGGAGCAGCTGGAGGATGGCTCGTTCTTAGGGGATGAGTCCGGAGATCACATGGAGAGCGCACATGGGGGGCACAGAGATCATACGGAGAGCGCACATATGCGCTTCCTGTGCGATCTCTGCGGCTCCTGCTCGGAGACGCAGGGTCGGAAGTGCACGCGGGCCTCCCATGGGTTGTGTGTATTTCGCCTCCTTCCCTGGTTCGGATTCCTGGGCTCAGCCGCTTGGGGAATCCTCTATCACGCGGAAAGAGGGGTGGAAGCGCGTCGTTCGCCGACTCCATGTCCTTGAGATTCGGTGGGGCGCGGTGGCACGCGCTTGGTTCGGGAGGGCGTTCTAACGCCAAGGTCCGCTGGCTTCCCACCTGCTCGCCGAGGGGTCCCCCAGTTGGGTGGTCTGGGATGGCCATCCAGATATCTCGGTTGGGTCGCCGAGATATCGTCACCATTTGAAGCCAGTCACAACTATTGGTCCGTGTCGATGGGCAATTATCGGCCCTAATCGACCGGATGCGATCACGACTGTCTAGTTGCCTGAGTTTTGTACTTGCTTTTATTTTACGCATTTCAATGCTCTTGTAACGCCTGTGAGGCATTTGTAATTGATCATGATCGGCAATAAAGAGAATTTGGTTCTGTTTTTCAATCCTCATCTTTTATGTGCCAAGCTTGCTATTATTATTGCTTGTGGGGTGCCGAAAGCGTTCCGTTCGTCCTTAGACGAGGATCCCGCGCCACTCAAACTAATCGAGGTTCGTATTCGACGATTCGTAAATCATTCGGGGAAACACGCCCCTTACTCTGGTCGAAAACTTGGTGTTTTTGCGCTTCGCTTTTCCTAGAGCCTGATTTATCGTAGGTTGGTCTTGGCCGAAGCTCAGGGAATCCGCACCCCTTCTCGTCATGGTTCAAGGGACCAGTCACTCGGGATAGTCGAGTTTCGGGGAACATTTTGCTTTGCCCTGCCAAGGTTCGAAGAATTTTTAGCTCGGCCTTGCCGAGGTTCGGAGGACATTTTACTTGGCCCTGCCAAGGTTCGGAGAATTGGTAGCTCGGCCCTGCCGAGGTTCGGAGAATTTTGTAGCTCGGCCCTGCCGAGGTTTGGAGAATTGGTAGCTCGGCCCTGCCGAGGTTCAGAGAATTTTGTAGCTCGGCCTTGCCGAGGTTCGGAGAATTTTTTACTTGGCCCTGCCAAGGTTCGGAGAATTTTTTACTTGGCCCTGCCAAGGTTCAGAGAATTTGTAGCTCGGCCCTGCCGAGGTTCGGAGAATTTTGTAGCTCGGCCCTGCCGAGGTTCGAGAATTTTTTACTTGGCCCTGCCAAGGTTCGGAGAATTGGTAGCTCGGCCCTGCCAAGGTTCGGAGAATTTTGTAGCTCGGCCCTGCCGAGGTTCGGAGAATTTTTTACTTGGCCCTGCCAAGGTTCAGAGAATTGGTAGCTCGGCCCTGCCGAGGTTCGGAGAATTTTGTAGCTCGGCCCTGCCGAGGTTCGGAGAATTTTTTACTTGGCCCTGCCAAGGTTCGAAGAATTGGTAGCTCGGCCCTGCCGAGGTTCGGAGAATTTTGTAGCTCGGCCCTGCCGAGGTTCGGAGAATTTTTTACTTGGCCCTGCCAAGGTTCGGAGAATTGGTAGCTCGGCCCTGCCGAGGTTCGGAGAATTTTGTAGCTCGGCCCTGCCGAGGTTCGGAGAATTTTGTAGCTCGGTCCTGCCGAGGTTCGAAGAATTTGTTGCTCGGCCCTGCCGAGGTTCGGAGAAACATTTTACTTGGCCCTGCCAAGGTTCGGAGATTTGTTGCTCAGCCCTGCCGAGGTTCGGAGAAACATTTTACTTGGCCCTGCCAAGGTTCGGAGACTTTGTAGCTCGGCCCTGCCGAGGTTCAGAGAATTTTGTAGCTCGGCCCTGCCGAGGTTCGGAGAATTTTTACTTGGCCCTGCCAAGGTTCGGAGAATTGGTAGCTCGGCCCTGCCGAGGTTCGGAGAATTTTGTAGCTCGGCCCTGCCGAGGTTCGGAGAATTTTTTTACTTGGCCCTGCCAAGGTTCGGAGAATTGGTAGCTCGGCCCTGCCGAGGTTCGGAGAATTTTGTAGCTCGGCCCTACCGAGGTTCGAAGAATTTTTTACTTGGCCCTGCCAAGGTTCAGAGAATTGGTAGCTCGGCCCTGCCGAGGTTCGGAGAATTTTGTAGCTCGGCCCTGCCGAGGTTCGGAGAATTGGTAGCTCGGCCCTGCCGAGGTTCGGAGAATTTTGTAGCTCGGCCCTGCCGAGGTTCGGAGAATTTGTTGCTCGGCCCTGCCGATGTTCGGAGAAACATTTTACTTGGCCCTGCCAAGGTTCGGAGATTTGTTGCTCGGCCCTGCCGAGGTTCGGAGAAACATTTTACTTGGCCCTGCCAAGGTTCGGAGACTTTGTAGCTCGGAGGGAGCGATTCAGCTGCCGTTGCAGGCCACAGCGTTAGGTCCACGTGGCGCTTGATAAAGGGGGCGCCCGAGCGGAACGGGCGGCGTGTTGTCACGCTTTTATTGGCGATGCTGCTTTTTCCGAGGGGGCAAGTTATCGGCCGAGCGGCGGACTTCCATGTTTTCCGAGAAAAGGGAGTGGTATTAAGCGGCTCGGGGAAGCGCCGAAATGTATTTAATGCGAGGGGTGACAGATTGGAAAGTGTTCGCCTGGGGAACCTCCGAACAATCTGCTCGCGCTTATCGATCTTACTCGGGATAGGGCGCGACTCTTCGGATTCCTCACGCATTAGAATGGTGACACATGGCAAACTCTCATGGGTCGGCGTTTGCGGCGCGGCCGATCGGGATACCTGCCTGGCGGGTATAAATGTGATCGAGGGGGATTGGTTTCGGCCATCCCTCGGTCTGAGCTCCGAAAAGGAATGGCCTCTCCAGCGCGATCATCAAGTGACTCGCATTCCTCACTTAGCAGCCTGCCGCACTCGGAGGGGAGGCGCACCTCCGTAACTGTCGACGGGCTGAGCCTCGCTTCGGGCTTCGCGAGCAATAAGCAGCTTGCGAGGACTGCCAAAGAATTCTTGGACGTTTCTGTCAGGGAGGCGGAAGCCTCACGCCGGGTGATAGACCGGCAGGGGGAGGAGATAGCGTCCCTGCGTCAGCAGGTGGCTGACCTGACGGGACGCCTGGAGGAGTTACTGGCCTCTGGGGGTGACTGACTCCAGGGCCTCTGCCCATTCTTGTTTTTGCTTTTTGCAGTCTCTTTGTAGCTCTCTTTATGAATGAAAGTTGGGTCCCACTTTTTTGAAGTCCCTCTCCTTAAGAGTTTATGGCCTTCACTCGTGTAATGAATTAGGGGGTTGGCGCGCCCCCGTCGTTTTTTGCGTGCTGATGTAGGATCTTTGAACGACGGGCTATAGGGGCATTACCCGAAAGATTTCCAGTGGCAGAGAGGGAAATCGCCTAACTCTGCCTGGGGCCTTTGGCCGACTACGTGGGGCTCGATGGCCTCGAGAGTGGGTTTGCCAATGGCAGCTTCTTCTTGCGCGTCGACGGTTTTTTTACTCAACGCGCTCGTTTTTAAACCTGGCGAAGTCCTTCGGGGACTATTTGGGGGCCGTTCGGCTTTGGTCGAGGCTCGTAGGTTTAGACTTTTTTGCTGGGGTTTTAGCCCGAATGATTTTTACCTGGCCTTGCCATGGCTCGGGGATTCGTCGCTCGGCCCCGCCGAGGTTCGGAGAAATATTTTACTTGGCCCTGCCAAGGTTCGGAGATTTGTTGCTCGGCCCTGCCGAGGTTCGGAGAAATATTTTACTTGGCCCTGCCAAGGTTCGGAGATTTGTTGCTCGGCCCTGCCGAGGTTCGGAGAAATATTTTACTTGGCCCTGCCAAGGTTCGAAGATTTATTGCTCGGCCCTGTCGAGGTTCGGAGAAATATTTTACTTGGCCCTGCCAAGGTTCGGAGATTTGTTGCTCGGCCCTGCCGAGGTTCGGAGAAATATTTTACTTGGCCCTGCCAAGGTTCGGAGATTTGTTGCTCGGCCCTGCCGAGGTTCGGAGAAATATTTTACTTGGCCCTGCCAAGGTTCGGAGATTTGTTGCTCGGCCCTGCCGAGGTTCGGAGAAATATTTTACTTGGCCCTGCCAAGGTTCGGAGATTTGTTGCTCGGCCCTGCCGAGGTTCGGAGAAATATTTTACTTGGCCCTGCCAAGGTTCGGAGATTCCTGTTCAAACAGACAGCTCGGTTGTGCCGAGGATTGGTAAGCAGTATCTGTCTCTTTTTGCAATTTATAGCCATATAGTGCATAATGACTCACGCAACAAGTTTTGAGAAAATAGCTAAGCAGGAATATGCAATGAGGTATATGGGGATTGTTTGGAGAGGACATACCCTATTGATAATATTTACGAAGGTTGTCCGCGTTCCAAGTTCGGGGAATGGACTTCCCATCCAAATCCTGCAGCTTATAGGTTCCTGGTCCAATAATCTCTGTTATTTGATATGGGCCCTCCCAGTTTGGCGCCAGTTTGCCTTGCTCCAGCGGTTTGGATACAGAGGCTTTCCGGAGGACAAGGTCGCCGGGTAGGAAGGCTTTCCCTTTGACCCGGGAGGCATGGTACCGAGCCACCCTCTGTTGATAAGCAGCCGTCCTGATTCGGGCCTTTTCTCTGACCTCCTCTATCAGGTCGAGGTTGGTGCGGAGTTGTTCGTTGCTTGCTTCCTCTGAGTAGCTCTCCACCCGCAATGATGGGAGGCCTATTTCCACAGGGATGACAGCCTCCGTGCCAAAAGCCATTCGGAATGGAGTCTCGCCGGTCGGGATTCTCGGGGTAGTTCGGTAGGCCCACAAGACATGATGTAGCTCGTCTGCCCATCTGCCTCGGGCTCTGGAGAGGCGAGCTTTAATTCCCTGGAGGAGGGTCCTGTTGGTTACCTCGGCCGCTCCGTTGGCTTGTGGGTGCCCGACCGAGGTAAGGTGGTGGCGGATTCCATGCTCCTCGCAGAACTGATGAAATTTGGAGTTGTCAAACTGCTTGCCATTATCGGTGATTATAGTGTGGGGTAGGCCGAATCGGCAGATGACGGATCTCCACACAAAGTCTCGGGCCCGTGCCTCGGTGATCTGCGCGACTGCTTCCGCTTCGACCCATTTGGTGAAGTAGTCAATGGCGACAAATAAGAACTTCCGCTGTCCCGTCGCAAGCGGGAATGGACCAAGGATGTCCATCCCCCACTTGGCAAAGGGCCAAGCGGAGGATATAGAGACTAGCTCGGCGGAAGGGAGTCTTTGGATGTTTGCATGTCTCTGGCAGGAGTCACAGGCTCGGACTAAATCGTCCGCGTCTCTTTGCATGGTCGGCCAGTAGTAGCCCTGTCGTAGTACCTTGTGACATAGGGATCGGCTTCCCAGATGGTTGCCGCAAATCCCTTCATGCACCTCACGCAGAGCATAATCCGCTTCGGATGGGCGAAGGCATCTAAGCAGCGGCATGGAGAAAGACCGCTTGTAAAGTTGGTTGTCAATCACCACATAATGGGTGGCCTGCAGCCTCAGCTTCCTAGCCTCTCTTCGGTCGGGCGGAAGCGACCCTTCTTTGAGGTATCTGAGGATAGGGTCGAACCAGGATGGTTCGGCTTCGACTTGCATCACTCGGTCGGCTTCCATGATGCTCGGCTTTTCCAGGGTCTCCAGGTGGAATTTTTGTTCGGCATCCATTGATTCCGTGGTTGCCAGTCGGGAGAGTAGGTCGGCACGGGCATTCTCGGATCTGGGGATCTGAATAATTTCAAATTCAGAAAAATGAGGAAGCAAGTTACGCACCTCCTGGAGATACCGAATCATATTTGGCTCCCGAGCTTCAAACTCTCCCCGAACATGGCCGGCCACCAACTGAGAGTCGGTGAAGGCGCTGAGCTTTTCCACCTTAAGGTTGCGAGCGACCCTGAGACCGGCCAGCAGGGCTTCATACTCGGCCTCGTTGTTGGAAGCCGGGAAGGAGAATCGGACGCCATACTCAAAGGCCATCCCCTCAGGACTGGTGAGAACTAGACCTGCGCCGGAGTAATGTGCATTGGACGACCCGTCGACGTGGAGGAGCCACCGGCCTCCAGACTTTGGCTCTTCCAGAGAGTCTGGGGTAGAACCGTCCTTCGGGATGGTGCACTCGAGGAGGAAGTCGGCTAGCACTTGAGCTTTGATGGCTGGGCGAGGCTGGAAGTGTATGTCATGCTCGCTTAATTCGACGGCCCATTTGGCCATCCTTCCCGACGTCTCCGGACGATGGATCACCGCCCTGATAGGTTGGTCAGTCAGGACTGTCACGGAATGTGCTTGGAAATACGGTCGCAGCTTCCGGACTGACGTGACTAAGGCCAACACCATTTTTTCAATCCTGCTGTACCTCATCTCCGCATCACGGAGCAGCCTGCTCACATAGTAGATCGGTTTCTGGACCTTGCCTTCTTCTTTGACTAGCACCGAACAAACCGCGCTCTCTGAAACAGCCAGGTACAAGAATAGGGTCTCTCCTGGGGTTGGACTACTGAGGAGAGGAGGCGAGCCGAGGTACTTCTTGAGCTCTTGAAATGATTTCTGGCACTCGGGAGTCCACTGGAAGTTTTTGGCCGATCGGAGAGTTTTGAAGAAGGGGAGGCATCTCTCGGCCGACCGCGCCACAAAGCGGTTAAGGGCCGCTATCCTCCCGGTTAGGCGCTGGACCTCTTTAATTGATGCTGGGGGCATCATTTGTTGGAGGGCCTGAATCTTCTGGGGGTTAGCTTCGATACCTCGCTGGGAGACCATGAAGCCGAGGAACTTTCCCGAGTTGACGCCGAAGGCGCATTTGGTTGGGTTGAGTTTCATCCCATATTTGCGCAACGTTGCAAAGCTCTCCGAGAGATCCTCGACATGCTGTGACGCCTCCTTGCTCTTGACCAGCATGTCGTCTACATATACTCCATGTTCCGGCCGATTTGCTCCTTGAACACCTTGTTGACCAGCCGCTGGTAGGTCGCTCCTGCATTTTTAGACCGAAAGGCATAACTCGGTAACAGTAGGTACCTCGGTCGGTTATGAAGGCGGTCTTTTCTTCATCTTCAGGGGCCATTCGGATCTGATTATAGCCGGAATAGGCGTCCATGAATGATAGCATTTGGTGGCCTGAGGTGGCATCCACGAGCTGATCGATCCGAGGGAGGGGGAAGCTGTCCTTTGGGCAGGCCTTGTTGAGGTCGGTGAAGTCGATGCAGATCCTCCACTTGCCATTTGACTTTTTCACCATGACGACATTTGATAGCCAATTCGGGTAATTCACTTCCCGAACGAAGTTGGCCTTTATGAGTTTGTCGACCTCTTCTTCAATGACTTTTTGTCGCTCCGGGGCGAAGCTTCTTTTCTTCTGCTTGACAGGCCTGTGCCTCTCGTCCACATTGAGATGGTGGACAAGAACCTCGGGGTCGATTCCCGGCATGTCGGAGGTGGTCCAGGCGAAGATATCGGCATTGCTCTGGAGGAACTTGATCAATCTGTGCCGAGGCTCTCCTTTGAGTAACGACCCGATCCTTATGGTTCGGTCGGGCCGAGCTTCGTCCAATGGTACTTCCTCCAATTCTTCCGCCGGCTCTCCCCGCTGTTCGGCGAAGTCCTCACGAGCGTCTAGCCCGTCAACTTCGGGCATTCTAGACTGAAGGCTCGTAACGAAACATTGCCGAGCCATGGCTTGACTTCCCCGAACCACACCAACTCCTTGCTCGGTAGGGAACTTCATAGATAGATGCGGGATGGAGACTACTACTTTGAGAGACATTAAACCCGGCCTGCCGAATATGGTGTTATATGGGGATCTGAGGTCGGTTACCAAGAAATCTGTCTGAACAATGGCTACAAGGGGCCAGGTTCCCACGCGGACCGTCAGGGTGACGATTCCTTCTGGGACGATGACGTCGCCGGTGAATCCCATCAGGGTGGAATCCACGGCTCGAAGGTTTTCCATGAGCAATTTCATCCTGGCAAACACACCGAGGTACAAAACGTTTGCCGAACTTCCACTATCGATGAGGATTCGGTTTACATCATAATTGTTCAAGTTAAGGGATACAACAAGTGCGTCATCGTGGGGGAGCTGTATCCCAAGAAGATCATCATCAAAAAGGAAAGTTCGCCCGTGCGCGCCTTCTTTGGCACCGGCGCATCACCGTTGCCCCTGGAGCTCGATCCGCCGGCCTCCTCAATCATGTTGATACGGCCAACCACAGGTGGATTTGGTGGGGGAGGAAGCTGTGGGAGCTCGGGCTGGCGATCGCCTCCTTGTTGCTGCGGCTCGGGTGCCCTCCTAAACTGATCTAGCCGTCCCCGCCGGATCAACCTCTCTATTTCATTCTTCAGCTGCCAGCATTCTTCGGTGTCATGACCATGCTCCCTATGGTAGCGGCAGTACTTGGCGGGATCTCTTCGGGTCGGGTTCCCTCGGAGAGGTACTGGCCGGGGAAGTTGGCGCTCTATCTCCATGAGGATCTGCGCCCGGGGCACAGTCAGCGGAGTATAGCGATCGAATCGCCTGGAAGGACTTCGGGAGCGATTCCTTGGCGGCAGCAGAGGGACTCTTGGGCGGCGGGGCGGACTTGGCCGACGGACAGGGCGGTGTCTGTCGGGAACTTTGGGCTCTTGCTTCTTTCTTGCTTGCTCAGCGCGGGCCACCCTCCGCGACTCCTTGACCCTAGCGTATTTGTCCGCAAGGGCCATCATATCAGATAGACATGGGGGGTAGCTGACCTCCATTGCCAGATAGAAGTCGCTCTCCTTTGAAACTCTCCTCACCAGGGCGGACATAGCCACCTCATGATTAAGGTGGTCCATCTCCAACATGGCCTTGTTGAAACAGCCAAGGTAGTTCCTCAAGGACTCCCCCTCTCTCTGCTTGACTTCGGAGAGGGAGTCGGATCTTCATCGATGGCGGCGGCTGCTGACGAACTGGCCAATAAAAAGGTGGCTCAGCTCGTCGAATGAATTGATAGAACCTGGTTTCAAGGCGTTAAACCAGGTTCGGGCGGATCCTCTGAGGGTGGATGGAAAGGCTCGGCAGAGGATCGCGTCAGATGCTCCGTGGAACATCATTATTGATCGGAAGTTGCTGAGATGGTCGTCCGGATCAGTGGAGCCATGATAGGGCTCGACGGTTGGCAGCTTAACATGGGAGGAAATCACTTCCTCCATGATTCCCTTAGAGAAAGGGATGCCCTGCTCTGCTTTGGGCTGGGGCAGATGGGTCTGCTTGGCGGCGTCCAGCTCCTGACGCATCTCTTGGATCTCCTCCTCACCGGCTAGAGGAGGGGCTGGGCGCGAGAACCGCAAGGATGGCGTTGAATCATGGTGAGACGTCGCCGGAGAGAGGGAGCGGGCTCGCCGAGATCTGGGAGGGTCCCTATTATAACCAGTTCGAGGGACCGGTTTGTCCCCCCTGGGGCGATGTGGGGGATCCGCTGATTCGTGCGGATCAGAGGAGGAGGTTGCCGGCGAGGAAGAAATCGCCACTTTCTTCTGAGGATGCGAGGCAGGAGGAGCCGCAAGGCGCTCCTGTACCAGATGGGTAAGGGCCTGGACTTGCTGGACCAGTGTAGCGAACTGGTCCTGGGTCATCGGAATGGCAGGCGATGACGGAGTCTCGACAGGTGGGGGTTGTGGCGCCGTGGCGCCAGTCGGATCAGGCCTATGGGAGGCGACCTGATCTTGGGCATCAGAGGTTGCTCTCTTCCGGTTGGCCATCAGAGAGGTTCTTCTCCGGATTGGGATCCTTGTCTCCTTTCTTCAAGTTTTAACGGGACTTGAGGCCCTTCCTCTAGCGCCAATCTGTTGCCGCTGAAATCCGTCCTCCGACTGGGGCGCGGTCGATCTCCAAAAAGAGGGGGGGCGGACCTGCAAAAGAAGCCCACACGCGGAGGGACGCTGGGGGTGGTCCTCCGCGGAAGACCCTCCGAAGCTCAAGTCAGTGGAGAAGAAATCGGCGATCAATCAGACAGTGAGGAGGTGGATCTCTCCGGGAGACCTCTCCGGGGGTGGCCAATCGGAGGCTCCAGAGGGCAGGAGCGCCGACGAGCTACCGGTGAGAGCAGGAGAGTGAGAGTGGGGGTGTAAGCGCGCAAGTGTGCGTACAGAGTTGCGTACCTGAGGGAATCTGCGATCATGATATTTATAGACTGCCACCTGGACGTGAGCGCCTTCTGGAAGGTCCGGAGGTTGTTATGATACGGAGACGGACAGAATCAGGCCGTTGTGGAGCCGTTAGGGTCCGTACCCTGTTTGTTTTGGTATCGACGGCTGGGAGAGCTCCTTGGTGTCTCGAGATCGGGTTGAGTAGGCCTGGGGTGGTTACGATAGGCTTTAGGCCGCGTTCCGATATGATTCCTTGTCTAGGATGCCGCTCAGGTAGGTTCGGGCTCTCCCGCGCTAGGTTCCGCGGAGGCAGATGTTAGGTTGTGGATCGCTCGAAGGGGCCGAGCTACGGAAGCCCGGAGGAAGCCGAGCTACGGAAGCCCGAAGGAGGCCGAGCTACGGAAGCCCGGAGGAGGCCGAGCCACGGAGGCCCGGAGGAGGCCGAGCCACGGAGGCCCGGAGGAGGCCGAGCCACGGAGGCCCGGAGGAGGCCGAGCCACGGAAGCCCGGAGGAGGCCGAGCCACGAGCCCGGAGGAGGCCGAGCTACGTAGGCCCGGAGGAGGCCGAGCCACGGAGGCCCGAAGGAGGCCGAGCCACGGAGGCCCGAAGGAGGCCGAGCTACGGAGGCCCGGAGGAGGCCGAGCCATGGAGGCCCGGAGGAGGCCGAGCTACGGAAGCCCGGAGGAGGCCGAGCCACGGAGGCCCGGAGGAGGCCGAGCTACGGAAGCCCGGAGGAGGCCGAGCTACGGAAGCCCGGAGGAGGTCAGCCTTAGCCGCCTTGCACGGATATTAATGCAATGATGATTTTACCCTCCAATAGTTATATATATTTAAAGAAAAAAAAACAAAAATACCCTTAGAATCGTTAAGTGAACAAAATTTATTGCCAGCTTGCGGACGAAGGTCGGAGTATGAATTCGCATCATCAAAACGTTCTGCATTAAAACTAGGGCTGTAATCGAGCCGAGCCGCTCACGAGCTACTTGAAGCTTGGCTCGATAAAAGTTCTTTCATGTTCGGCTCGTCATGTAAACGAGCCGAGCTTGAGCTTTATTTTAAAGCTCGTTTGATAAATGAGCCGAGCTTGAGCTTCATTAGGAGCTTGCAGGATAGCTCGATTAAGAGCTCATGAAACGGCTCGATTAGGAGCTCGCGAGCTTTTTTTTTTTTCTTTTTCTCGAGCCAAGCTTTAAACGTGCTCTTTTTCTTTTTTTTCGAACCGAGCTTGAAACGAACTTAATTCGAGTTGAGCTTGAAACAAGCTCAATTTAAGATCGAGCTTGAAAAAAGCTTTTTTTTTTTTTTTTTTTAAGTCAAGCTTATCGAGCTTTTTAATTATATCAAATGAGTGAGTTTGAGTCGAGCTTGAGCTTTTTGTATTCGAATTCGAGACGAGCTAGGATTTCTCAAATTTAAACGAGCTGGAGCTCGAGTATTTCTTAACGAGCTGACCTTGAGCACTGAAAAGTTCGGTTCGGCTCGGCTCGGCTCAATTATAGCCCCAGGCACGAAAAAAAGCATTTAAAGCCTTGGATACCCAAATAAAATGACATCAAAAGATGAGTACGTGGTTTTAAAATAAATTACATGAAAAGGCTTATTCCAAGTCGATCGTGGCCCTAGAATTTGAATTAGAAATAGCAAAGTATAACATATGCTGGAGCAAAAGGGTGATCGAGGGACATCGCTATGGACCACGGGCTTTTTTCATGGAGACATTGTCAGTTGTTTTATCTTCTTGAACATTTGGTTCGAGCGATTCTTCGCGGAGTCTATCATACTCGCCCCACACTTTCTTGGTCGTACTCACGTCTATAGCTTTTGTCGTTTCTGATTTCAATTTGTCCTGCACTGCTAACATTGTCTCTATTGGCAGGTATCCATGCACAAATAAAAAGTTTTCAGACTTCAAAAGTAGAGACCTCCCATCTAAGATACGGGTCCAGAGATTGCCTAAAATGTCTGTTAAGGGAGATTTTTTTCTTCTTTTCTTTTCTTTTCTTTTAAATCTAATGTCTTTATGAAACTCTTATGCATGCTAACGTGATTGCATGCATGCTAACGTGCGTATCATTAGCATCATCATAATTGAAGATGAATCGTGTGCTTGTAAATATATAATTTTTCACATCCTCTAGCGGAAACGAGACTTGGTCTCGATTGCATTGTGCAATTGCATGGGATCCATGAGTGTAGTTTTTTTATGGTCAAGATTGTAATCATGAGAACCCTAATTTATTGCATGGTCATGGACATGGGATCATGGTCAAGAAAGATTTGAACAAATTTGTTAATGCAGGACATATGGATGATGAAATATGTTTATACTCACCTTAAAAAGTTTTGGTATAGGATCTCTATCGGAAGCGTATTTTTTTTTTTTTTTGGAACAGACCACACCACCCTAGTCGGGATGGACCCGTTACATCTGAAACTAATAACTGGGACAAAATCAGAGGGCAGTAGTCTCCCGGTCTCCATATCCAATACCCAGAGTGAGAGGCCATCCTGGCCGCAATCCAGTCCGCAACAGCATTGGCCTCACGATAGATATGGCGGATCTGGATGTTGGAACCTTCCAAGATCATAGATCCGATATCACATAAGATAGGAATAGAAGGCAAGCGGGAACTATACTGCTGACGAATCCATCGAATAACGATAATGGAGTCCCCTTCAATAATGAGCCTGCGGGTGCCAAGAATTCGAATAGCGTAGGATATACCCGCCCAAGCCGCATAGAGCTCAGTCATGGTACCGAGGGATCAAGAAGGCTAAAACCTCCAGCCGCCAGCATCATACCATCTGCATCTCGAATAACATAAGCGGAACCAGCACTTCTATCCCGGACACTCCCATCAAAGTTAATTTTAACAAACCCTGGAGGAGGGGGCTCCCAAGAAATGAAAACCGTACGCCGGTTCGCTGCCGCAGCAGCAGGGGAGACCCAGTGTCCAAGGTTCGTAGAATTAAAAGACTCATGATGGGATGTGTACTCAGCAAAGAGGGAGGTAGCCGTCCTGAGGATCCTGCGAGGAGAATGAACCGTATCTGAGAACACAATTTGATTCTGGGAAAGCCATATCTGATAAGCAATATAAGCCCAGAATGAGCCCCGCTGGTGAGTAACCCGTCCCAATCCCCGCTTCAGCAATCTCAGGAAAGAAATACGGTGGGAGGCAGAACTGTCCACCCAGGGATAAGTACCAGAGAGTTGCCAAATCTGACGAGCCCTGGCACAATAGAATATAGCATGATCAATCGTTTCCTCCTCGGTATCACACACCGGGAATGCGGGCTGAATACTCAAACCTCGATGCGAGAGAAGGGAGCATGTAGGAAAAATACCCTGAGCAAGTTTCCAGATGATAAGTCTCACTCTAGGGTGAACAGGTAGTTGCCAAATCCAATCCCATTCCCTCGAATCCTGAGGATAAGTTCTGAACATAGAGAGGAGGTCCCTCATGGGAGCACGAGACAAGCATGATCTCCTCCAGACCCTGGTATCTATACTAGTAGCTGGAGAAAGAGGAATGGAAAGAATACGCCGACAGAGCTCAGTCCCGCAGAAAATTGCCACCCGAGAATACGACCAGGAAGGGTAGTCCAAGGATATAAAGTCACTGACACGCATACCATGAGGAGTATCAGGGCAGATAAAAGTGGGCCACCGCGATAGAGGAAGGTCAGCAATCCATGCATCCTGAATGGCATCCACCGAAGTACCGTCCCCGATGATCCAAGAGGTACAATCCAGGATAGTCGAAGCATATCGACATACCTCTTTCCAATAAAAAGAATGCCCCCGATTAGCCTGAGAAATAGTGGAAGAGTTCCAGCTGCCGTACTTGGCACGCATAAAGGAACTCCACAGGCAATTTGGATCAAGAACGAACCGGGAGGCATGCCTAGCTGTCAGAGCCTCTCTTCTGAGTAGCAGCGACTGGATACCAAGACCATCCTCAGCCAAAGGCAAGCAGACAGTGTCCCAAGCCAGAAGATGAATACCGTGGCCATCCTGCCTCGAAGCCCAAAGAAAGTCACGAAAATATCTCTCAATCTTCCGCAGACAAGCCAACGGAATAGCAGTATTAGATAATAGATAGGCAGGCATCGACGAGAGCACAGACCGGATCAGGGTAATCCGCGCCATCATAGAAAGACCAGAAACTTGCCAGCCATCCAGACGATCACGGATCCGCCTCACCAGATAACTAAAATCCGAACAGCGAGGCCATCTCCCAGAAATAGGAATCCCCAAATAGGACATTCGATCGGACTGAGTAGGAATCCCCATAATCTGAGATATAGCCCTCTTCACAGAAGGGGACGTCCTCGGATTAAAACAAATCAGCGATTTGCTGAGATTGACACACTGACCCGAGGCACGACAATAGGAGTGAAGAATGGAGGCAAAGGTGGAGGCATTGCTGGTAGAAGCCCTCCCCAGCAGGAGACAATCATCAGCAAAAAGTAAATGGGACAGCGAAGGGCCAAGGGGGCCAGCAGCATAAGGGTCAATGTCTGAAGTCCGCATCGCCAAAGAAAGCTCCCGGGATAGAGCATCGGCAGAGAGAATAAACAAGAATGGAGAAAGAGGACATCCCTGTCTTAGACCCATCGCCGAGTGGAAGAACTCCGTCCGACCCCCATTAATCATAAGAGAGAAAGACAGCCTCTGGACACACTCCATCACCCAGTCGACAAAAACCTCATGGAAACCAAACTCATGAAGAGTACTGCAAAGAAAGTCCCACCTCAGTCTATCATAAGCCCTCTCCATATCAAGCTTAACAGCCATGAGGCAGTGACGTCCCAACGCTCGGTGAAGGTCATGCATAAACTCCTGGGCCAACAGGGCGTTATCCGTGATACTGCGACCTCTAAGAAAAGCACCCTGCTCCTGAGAGATAAGACGAGGCATAACCAAAGCCAACCGAGTTACTAAAATCTGAGCACAAATTTTGTATAAAGTGGTGCACAGACTAATGGGCCGGTAATGCATAGGGGAGGAAGCCTCAGAACGTTTGGGTACCAAGGTAACAAGAGTCCGCTTCCAGTCAGGAGGCATATGAATGGCCAAGAAGACAGACTGGATAGCAGAGACCACATCCGGACCAACAATGTCCCAATAATGACGGAAGAACATGGGCGGATACCCATCAGGTCCTGGGGCCTTGTCAGGACCCAGCTCCCATAAAGCGAGGCGAATCTCCTCCATAGTAAGAGGCCTGATAAGATTGTCATTCTCCACTTCAGAGACCTTGTAAGAAGGTAGAACCGGAGAAACTGGGAACCCCACCCCTAACATCTCAGTTCATCTAGTCTGGAAGTAGTTAACAAACTGATCCCTGATCGCCTGCGGATCCTCAACAGAATGGCCCTCCTCATCATCAATGCATCTGATGCGATTTATCGATCGGCGCCGTAAAGTAGTCTGATGAAAGAATCTCGTATTACGGTCTCCCTCCTTAATCCACTGAATACGGGACCTTTGCCTCCAATAAGTTTTCTGCTGCAACATCAGAGAATGGTGGACAGCTAAAGTGGATCTGAGAGTCGACAGATCCGCATCGAGGAGAAAGCCTTGCTGATCCTCCTTGTCTTGCAAAGAAGAGATAATAGACTCTGCATGTTCAACCTGCCTCAAAATATTCCCGACCTCCCTCCTGTTCCAGCTAGAAAGCCTACGACTGACAAGAAGGAGCCGTCTAGAAAGTCTGTAAGTGGCACTCCCTCTAACCGGCAACCGCCAGACCTGAGAAATGATATGTCTCGCAGAAGAATAAAAGGTCCAGAACTTTTCAAACTTAAACTGTCTAGACCGCTGAAGAGGCACATCAGTAGAAATGAGGATAGGACAATGGTCAGACCCGATTCTTGGCAAATGAGTAACAGTAGCAGAAGGAAAGAGTTGAAGCCAGTTGGCAGAAGCTAAAGCCCTATCCAGTCTCTCCCAGACTCTAGCAGATCCCTGATGATTATTGCACCAGGTGAACTGGGGTCCAGTAAATCCCAAATCCAAAAGATCTATCGAGGCAATAAAGTTTCTGAACTCAACAATGCCCGAGGAAGCAACAAATTGTCTGCCTCCTCGCTTCTCAGAGGCCCCCACAATACAGTTAAAATCACCAGCAATGAGGGAGGGAAAACCCTGGCCAAGAAGCAGTTGGATCTCATCCCAAAGCACTCGGCGCACCCTAAACTCAGTGCTGGCATAAATTCCCGAAAGCAGCCAAGGTGCAGAGGACCCTTCCGAAACAACTAAAGCAACCTGCTGGCCACAATCATGAAAGGCATCCACACGGACTCTATCCGATCTTCAAAGAACCAAAATGCCTCCAGAAAGACCAACAGAGTCAATAGCATAAGAATTCCACAATCTAAAAATCTGCCTCCGAAGGTGATACAAACTATCCCCCGAAAGACGAGTCTCCGTCAAAATATAGATGTCAAGGTTATGAAGCTGCTGAAGCCTCCCAAAAGAAGAACGAAAAGAGGGTTTCAGGGCCCCTCGAACATTCCAAACAAGAATCTTCATTTAGGGATTAGAGGAAGAGGGACCCCCAACAATGTCCCCGATCACCTTCTCACCAAGGAGATCATTAAGCAGCATGGGACCCTCAGGTCCGTGGCCAGTACAGTCATCCACCCTGGACGAGTCCATGATCTCAAGAAGATGATCCTTCTAGATGGCTGCCTTAAGAAGGGCCACAGCCTCCTCATGGTCAGAACCAGTCGAGCGAGACGGCTGGGCTGACACTTCCGCAGACTGTAGGGCCAAGTTATCTTTACGATGGGACTTTAGCTTCCTCGACCCCACAAGACCAGGCATACCCCTAGGGGAGTCAAGCGAAGCCGAGAAAGCAAAGGATCCATTCACAATGTCCTTATCCCTGAGGTTAGCTTTTCCTTTTCCTTTGGATGCCTTGGACAGAACCCGCTGTGACACAGGCTCAACAGGCCGAGCCCACTTCGACAGCCTAGAAAGGCAACCTTCAGTAGTCTGAACCTGGCCCCCCAACTTAAAAGGACTGGAGCTTAAAACTTCAGGATTCCCTGAGAGCACCGGGACAGATACCAAACATTCAGTCTTAACCTTCTCAGCCCTCCCTTTCTCTCCAACCGGCACGCTAAGAAGAAATCGGCATGCTGGGGTTTCAGACTGCACAGGAGGAATCAGCGAAGGAAATCGGCTCGCTGGATTATCAACCCTCCCATCCTCTTCCACATTCATCACACCATCAGCCGCCGGCACAGAAGGAGGGATCCGGCACTCTTGCATACCCAACAGAGGAGATGGCCCAGGAGAATGAGACGAGGGCTCCACAGCAACGGCAGACAAGGCCTGCGAACCATTCCTAAGGTGCCTTCGTGCAATTTTCTTGGGTGTTTTCCATTCATCCGTTAAAGCGGAGGTGGGGGAGGAAGACGTACCCGGAGCAGAGGCTCTCTGAGACACCGGTTGCTGCTGCACAGGGGCCTTCCTTCGTCTCACCGCTGTCATCCAAGGGCCGAACCGAGGAGTCAAGGAGGAAGATGAGGAATCAGGCGCAGCTCCACAGGTCTCAGAGAGATGCAAGGATCCGCAGAAGGCACAGACTCCTTCGATATTCTCAAATGAAAATTGTTGCAAAAAGGGATTGCCAGTACCTTGAATCCGAGCACCTGGACGCAGAGGCATACCCAGGTCGACAATGATACATGCGCGAGCGAAACCGCCCCGCTTGCGATCCTTGGTCGATGCATCCGAGTACAGAAATTTCCCCGCAGCAGATAGGATTGAGGCAAGAGCCTCATCTGACCAAAATTCGACGGGAAGCAGTGGCAATCGGACCCAATGCAGAGCTTGAAGCAGCGAGCTCTCAGAAGGAATGAAGTCCGGATGCCACTCTGATACAGCAAAAGCTTGGCCATTAATTGTCCATGGACGTCCGAGGATGAGCTCCGTAGAACGAATGTCTTCAAATCGGAACAGATAATGGCGATGCGGCAGAGCGACGGCTTCAATTTCTCCCAAGACACCGGCACGGAGGAACTCACGAACCAGAGCCTCCGGAGGAACCCAATTGCCAAGACTTCGAGCAATAACGACCAGATTCTTTCATCTACCGATCTCCTCCTTCAGTGGCGCATGGGAACTTGGATGATCTTTGAGAAAAGACGCTCCAACTCTGCGATCACCACCAAAGACGGCGAGGGGGAAACCCACTCGAAGCGGCTCGATTGAGCATGGCTCCATGGAATGCCGGCGTTCTTCAGAGCATCAGCCCCCACCGGATGCTTGACAGACGGAGACGTCATCACCAGACGAAGCAGCAATGAGAACAGCAGAAGCAGGCGATGGAGATCGGGAAAGAAGAAGCCCAGCATGAATTGCAAAGCACCACAGAAAAGGGAAATCCAGTCGCACGGCTCACCCTTTCTATCGGAAGCGTATTTGGCGCACCATTCCAATATTTTCTTAGCCTCCTTATAATCTCCGTGCAATGGCCAATGAGGTTATATGTAGATGCAAATTATCGTAAATTTTAAATTTATCACGGGCTTTCATATGCAACAAGAATAAAATCTTGAGTACCAAAATTTCATAATTTCTAAATACTGAACAAATCATAATGTTTGGATTATCTTTTATTTTTTTTTAAAAATACAGATTAATAGTAGAATCATCGTCAATTGTCTAATCAATGCAATCAGTTGCCCAAATTGGGGATTTGAATCCGCTTCATAATTTTTAGTGGGCGCAACCTTTTTTTTATCACATAATTTACAGGTTTAAAGCACATTGATAATGAAAAATTAATTATCACTTTCAATTGTTGGCAATATGATTAGTTGGCATGGAGCTGACATTACCGCCTCCAAGTTTTATATTTTGGTGTAAAAGAGGTAAAAACAATGCGAGAAAATAAATTAAAACATTATTCCTCCTGCAATTATAAACAGAAAATTTTACCTTTTCTTTCTTTTCTTTTCTTTTTTTTTTCCTTTGAAAGTGTATAGGTTTCTTTCTCTCTCTCTCTCTCTCTCTCTCTCTGTCTGTGGGATATATTAATTAGAAATGCCATGGTATTGTGTTTGAATCTAGAGTATTTCTTCAGTGCATGCCGTAAGAATAGATGTAGTCAAGAAATCAAAGTCTTATTTACTTATTTTCTACACATTTTTTGACAAAGGATAAATTATGCTCTTAGGATAAGATACGAAGAATTAGAGCAAAGAAATGTAGAAATGGAAGACGTTGCAGATCAGATTATCTCAATACTTGTGAACAAGGAAAATCACCTTTTCAACCAACTTTCTTATTCCAAGTTTGTAGGATTTCAAATTCCATTAACTACTAGCCTATGAAAAATTGTCAATCTTCCTAGCTTGATAAAAACTTGGATGATCTTTAATTTCATTTTTAAATAAAGATCAATAGTATAATCATCATCAATTGCCTAATTAGGAGTGAATATATAGGGTATACAAAAATAGAAAACTATCCTAGAATTATGGGATTACATTCAATTACAAGGATATTATAACTAATGGTAAGAATTTAAAATTTAAAGAAAAGCTGTGCAAAGATAGAAAACTATCCTAGAATTATAGGATTACAACTAATGGTTAGAATTTAAAATTTAAAGGAAAGTTGTACAAAGATAGAAAACTATCCTAGAATTATGGTTAATTCTCTAATATGCCCCTTCAAGATGGAGTTCCGAACGAGATACAAATCTTGACCCGTAATTCTTGGAAGTGGCTTCGTAGAAGCGGTTTGGTAAGAGCATTGGCAAGTTGATCTGCTGAGGAAACATGAGAACACGAAGAGCATCTGATTGAACTTTATCCCGAATAAAGTGATAGTCAATTGCTACATGTTTCAAGCGCGAATGAAAGACTAGATTAGAACAGAGATATGTGGCACCAACATTGTCACAATAGATAACAAGTTGTGTAGGAAGGATGACACCAAGCTCTGTGAGAAGGGAACAAATCCAATTGATTTCTGAAGTAGTGGCAGCAATGATACTCAGCTTCTGTGGATGACCGAGCAACTGTATGCTGTTTCTTGGATGACCAAGAAATAGAATAATGATCAAGATAGATAATATAGGCACTCGTAGAGATATAATCATCTTTGTTGCCACTCCAATCTGCATTTGAGAAGGCATGAAGAGAAAGTGGATTTTTCTTATAAAGAAATAATCCATGAGTTAATGTGCTACATAGATATCGAAGTAGTCATTTTGCAGCATTTCAATATTTAGACGTTGGGCAATGCATGAATGAGAAAGCTTGTTAATAGCATATGCGATGTATGGGCGAGTGAGGTAAAGATATTGTAGATTGCCAACAATTATTCTATATTCTGTGTAGTCAGTCAGAGCTGTACCTGAATGAAGTGTGAGATTTCTATATGTAGCAAGTAGCGTAGCAACATGTTTTGCACCAAATATTTTTGTTCAGGCAAGAAGATCAGTGATGTAGCGCTTTTGAGTAAGCAATAGACTAGATGGAGTGGTGAGAACCTCAATGCCGAGAAAATAAAACAAAACAACAAGATCCTTGATTGAAAATCTTTGTGCCAGAAGGTCGATGTAGCGCTGAATAATATCGGTGTTGGTACCTGTGATAATAATGTTATCCACATAAAAAGTAGATATATAGTAATATTATCGAAGTGGAGAATAAAGAGAGAAGTGTCTGCATGAGAGTTTGTGAACCCAGACTCAATGAGGAACTGGTGAAGTTCAAGGTACCAAGCTCGTGGGGCCTACTTAAGTCCATATATAGCCTTCTTTAATTTGCATACATGTATTGGATTGTCTCTATCAACAAATCCTGGAGGCTAGGCCATGTAGACATTTTCAGAAAGATGGCCTTGAGGAAAGGCATTCTTAACATCCAACTATCGCAACAGCCAATCTCTACAGACTGTCAGGCTTAGAACAAGGCGTATTATTGTCGGCTTGACAACCAGACTAAAGGTGTCATGATAATCCACTCCAGATCGCTGATGAAAGCCTTTTGCAACTAATCTGACTTTATACCTTTCAACAGAACCATCAAAAAACTGTTTAGTACGAAAGACCCACTTATATCCAACAAGATTCTGCAGAGAAGAAGACGGAACAAGCTTCTAGGTTCCATTCCGAACAAGAGCATCAAATTCATCGTTCATAGCTTGTCTCCATATGGAATCTTTTAGGGCTTGGTTAATAGTATGAGGCTCAATGTCTGATGGTTGAGAAAGGACAATAGTGAGATTCATTTTGGTTAGGGGCTTGTGGATGTTGTTTTTTGCTCTAGTGATCATGGGATAGGTAGTTTGAGCTATGGTTGAAGCAGAAGAGGTCTCAAAATTATGTGGTTATGTTGGTAAACATTTAACTATGGTTGCTTGCCGGTCAACCGAACCGTGTCCGAGTAAAGGGAGGTATGTGGACAGAGAACGACAGTCAATTGGTGAGGAGGGGCAATCGACAGTTTGGGCATTTTGTGTTGGATGTTGATACGAGGAATCCCTTTGTGGAGGTGTATTGAGTGAGCCACTTGAAGTGGGTAGAAGTTGGACAAGGGAAAGCCATTTGGAAATGATCTCTGGGATGGGATGAGCTAGATGGGATAGGTGAGTGGTAAAGGAAAAAGAGTTTTCAAGAAATTTAACATGATGAGAAATATATGTTTTAGAAGTAGACAGATCAAGACAGATATAGGCACTTTGCGTTGAACAGTAACCAAGAAAAATACATGGAGTGGAACGAGATTCAAGTTTATGTTTGGTATAAAGATGAAGCCACGGATAACATAAGCAATTGAACACCCGAAGTTTAGTGTAGTTGGGTTGAGACTCAAAGAGTTTTTCAAAAGAAGATGAAAGATATAGTATGGGTGTGGGTATACGGTTGATGAGATATACAGCAGTGGCAAAGGCATAAGTCCAATAAGTTAATGGTAACAATGCATGAGTGAGAAAAGAGAGACCGGTTTCAATAATATGGCAGTGACGTCATTCGAAAAGACCATTGTGTTCTGGTGTATGGGGTAGTGTAGTAAGATGGGATATACCATTGATGGAGAGAAAACTATCAAGGGCTTGACATTCGCCACCATTATCTGAATAGAGAGTAAAAATTTGGTGTTTAAATTAGTTTTCAACTAATGCCTTAAAGCGCACAAAGACATCATACACATGAGATTTTTGTTTATGTGGATAATACCAAATATACTGTGTATAATGATCAATAAAAATAACATAGTACTAAAAATCATCAACAAAATAAATAGGAGAGGTCCATACATCATAAAAGAGAAGTTCAAGCAGGTGGGATGAGGTTAAGATAGAAGAAGAAAATAGAATTTTATGACTTTTATTACATGAACATGCATTGCAATGTGTGAAAGAGGATAATGAGTTAGACAATGGTAAAGAAAACTTGGAAACAATATTTTTCATAATACCGAACGATGGATGACCTAGTCTAGAGTGCCACTCGGACAAAGTGGTCTTGACACTAGAAAATGCAAGCAACGGAGAAGAGGTAACTGAAGAGGATGGAGAAGAGGTAACTGAAGGGGATATAGTCGGCTACTCATATACGCCATCCTTAGGTTTACCCATCACAAGGATTGTCCCCATATTTAAATCCTTCACTTGAAAGGTAGGGGATGAGAACTAAATAGAAACATGGTTATTAGTGCAAAATTGATATATCAAAAGTACGTTCTTTTTCATGGAAGGGACACAAAGGATATTTTGTAAATTAAAAGACCGAGAGAAAGTAGATATGATGGTAGAACCAGTATGGATGTCAGCTCCCCCTTCTCTCTGAGGCCACCGACAGCACACCTACATACCTGTGGTAATCGGATAGAGTTTCATTAGTTTTTATGCAGCACTCTATAAAGAGCTAGAGAACTCTAATAAATTATCATAAGTAACAGACACTTGAAAATATATTCTGTTAAAAACTTTTTATTATCAACTCAATTATATATGCACATCACTCAAATCAACACTAAGCATCAACCTGCTCAAATAATATTTTCATGACATCCTCAGGCAGTTTACAAGATCACATTCACAATCGATATCAAAATCATAAGTACATACATCATGCTCATAATTTTCTCCAAAACATAAGTCCTGTATTCGTATCCAAATAAGTCTAATACATCACCACATCTCACTGTACATATATATATATATATATATATATATATATATATATATATATATATATATATATATATATATATATATCACCCCACACTAGCTCAATATACAAGGCTATCATCTATACACCCTTGCATCCAAAATTTAATGTTGTAATATTAAATTTAACGTTATATTCATAATCATCAAAAGTTTTAATATAATAACTTTGTTATAATAAAATATAAGTTATAATTCATATAATATTAAATTTAGCATGATAATATTATAAAAAATTATATAAAACTTTCATTATAACACCTTAGTTATAATATTATAACATTACAATAGTTAATGTTATAATATGAATCTTGTTATATTTTAAAGTTATAGTATTAATAAATTTTGTATTCATCATCAAGAATATGACAACTTTAGTTATAATTGATATCAAATTTAATGTTATAAATTTATAAAAAAATTAAATATTATAATAGAACTTGTCATATCGATACAATTATCACATAAATTATATTATACCACATGAGTTGTATTAAATTTATAATTCATTGGTATTGAGACTTCATATTATAAAGCCTAAAACATGGAGTTTATTAACATTTTAATCACATTATATATAAGGATATAATAGCAAGTTTGTAATAAATTTGAATCCATTGTTCTTGTTTTACTATATATATATATATATATATATATATATATATATATATATATATATATATATATATATATATATATATATATATATATATATATATATATATATATATATATATATATGTATGTATGTATGTATATATGTACATAACAAATACAGAAATAAATTTAGCATTTTGGTGTGTCTCCAGTTCCATGCTTCAAACAACATTAGAATTATTATGCTGATTCCATTCTATTCCTTTCTTGTTGCCATTCTTGCCTCAATTTCAATCATGCTTTGATTCCATTCTTGTAACCAAGCTAGGCATTAGTCTATAGTCTCACAATCTCTTTAGGGATCGATCTACACCTTCACACTCAGTTCATTCTTGATCTATACCTTATAATGCAATCTACCTCTTGATACTCAATTTGCAGTTAATGCACATCTTGATACTTAGTTTGCACTTGGTTTGCAATTGATTTGCACCCTGCATCTATGCTCAATCTACATTGCACCTTGATACTTAGTTTGTGCTCAACTAATACCTTAATACTTGGTCTATATCTTGATTCTTGGTATGCACATTGGCCCTGCCGAGGCTTGAAGAGATTATATTTTACTTGGCGTTGCCAAGGTATGGAGAAATCACTCGGTCCTGCTAAGGCTTGAAGAGATTATATTTTACTTGGCGCTGCCAAAGTATGGAGAAATCACTCGGTCCTGCTAGGGTTTGAAGAGATTATATTTTACTTGGCATTGCCAAGGTACGGAGAAATCACTCGGTCCTATTGAGGCTTGGAGAGATTATATCTTACTTGGCGCTGCCAAGGTATGGAGAAATTACTCGGTCCTACCGAGGCTTGAAGAAATTATATTTTACTTGGCGCTGCTAAGGTACGGAGAAATTACTCGGCCCTGCTGAGGCTTGAAGAGATTATATTTTACTTGGCACTGCCAAGGTATGGAGAAATCTATGGAGAAATCACTCGGTCCTACCGAGGCTTGAAGAGATTATATTTTACTTGGCACTGCCAAGGTATGAAGATATCACTTGGCCTTGTTAAGGCTTAGAGAGATTATATTTTACTTGGCGCTGCCAAGGTATGAAGAAATCACTCGGCCCTACCGAGGCTTGAAGAGATTATATTTTACTTGGTGCTGTCAAGGTACGGAGAAATCACTCGACCCTACCAAGGCTTGAAGAGATTATATTTTATTTGGCGCTACCAAGGTACGAAGAAATCACTCAGCCTTGCCGAGGCTTGAAGAGATTATATTTTACTTGGCTTTGCCAAGGCACGGAGAAATCACTCGGCCCTGCCGAGGCTTTAAGAGATTATATTTTATTTGGCGCTGCCAAGGTACGGAGAAATCACTCGACTCTATCGAGGCTTGAAGAGATTATATTTTACTTGGTGCTGCCAAGGTATGGAGAAATCACTCGGCCCTGCCGAGGCTTGAAGAGATTATATTTTACTTGGCACTACCAAGGTACGAAGAAATCACTCGGCCCTGCTGAGGCTTGAAGAGATTATATTTTACTTGGCGCTGCCAAGGTATGGAGAAATCACTCGGCCCTGCCGAGGCTTGAAGAGAATATATTTTACTTGGTGCTGCCAAGGTATGGAGAAATCACTCGGCCCTGCCGAGGTTTGAAGAGATTATATTTTACTTGGCGCTATCAAGGTACAAAAAAATCACTCGGTCCTATCGGGGCTTGAAAAGAATTGAGCCAAACCTGCCTCTTATTACAATATTTTGGAAAAGTGATTGGAACAAGGACATTGCAGATTTAAAAATAAAATTTTGTTGCTGTAAACAGAGTAAGTTTAGTGGGAGCATACTTTACTAGTGATATATACGAAGATTATCTGAGCTCCATGTCCTGGGGATAGCTTTTCCATCAAGATCCTGGAGTTTGTAGGCATTGGGCTGAAGTTTGTAGGTGCCGGACCTAATTACCTCGGTGACTTAATAGGGACTTTTCCAATTTGGAGATAGCTTCCCTTGCTCCAATAGTTTGAAGACAGATGCCTTCCGTAGTACAAGATTGCCGGGGAGGAAGGATTTTTCCTTAACTCTAGAAGAATGGTAATGGGCTACTCTCCAATGGTAGGATGCCATTTAGATCTAGGCCTTTTCTCTGACCTCTTCTATCAAGTCAAGATTGGTTCGGAGCTGCTCGTCATTGGACTCCTCCGAATAACCTTCCACCCATAGGGAGGGGAGCCTGATATCCACAGGGATGATGGCTTCCATACCGAAAGCCATTCTAAATGGAGTCTCGCCTGTAGGGACTCTCTGAGTGGTTTGGTAAGCCCACAGCACGTGATGAAGCTCTTCTGCCCATCTGCCTCGCGCCCTATTGAGCCGGGATTTAATTCCCTGTAGAAGGGTCTAGTTGGTCACCTCGGCTTTTCATTGGATTGAGGATGCCCAACCGAGGTGAGATGGTGGCAGATGCCATGATCCTCATAAAATTCTTAGAATTTAGGATTGTCAAACTGTCTCTCGTTGTCGGTGATGATGGTGCATAGAAGGCCGAACCGATAAATGATAGATCTTTATACAAAGTCCCTAGCCCGAGCCTTGGTGATCTGAGCGACTGCCTCGGCCTCGACCCATTTGGTGAAATAGTCAATCGCTACAAACAGAAACTTTCTTTGTCTTGTGGCAAGGGGAAAAGGACCTAGAATGTCCATTTTTCACTTGGCAAAGGACTAGGCAGATGATATGGGTGTCAGGTGGGCTGAGAGGAGACTTTGAACATTGGAATGTCGTTGGCATGAATCACAAGCTCGCATAAGGTTGTCAGCATCCCTGTGCATGGTGGGCCAATAATATCCTTGGTGCAGTGCTTTGTAGAACAAAGCTTGACTACCAAGATGATTACCACAGATGCCTTCGTGAACCTCTCGAAGGGCATAATTAGCTTCTAACGGATGGAGGCACTTAAGTTACGGCATAGAGAAGGATCGCTTGCATAGTCGATCATCAAGTAGGACATAGTGAGATAATTGTATCTTCAGCTTCCTTGCTTTTCTTCTATCGGCAGGGAGCAATCTTTCTTTGAGATACTTGAGTATAGGGTCTAACCAGGATGGTTTGGCATCAATCTGCATTACTTGATTAGCATCGGCAATGCTGGACTTTTCCAGGACCTCCAAGTAGAATTTTCGCTCAAGATCCATCGAGTTTGTGATTGCCAGGTGGGATAAAAGGTCGGCACGTGCATTCTCAGCCCGTGGGATCTAAATAAACTTAAATTCAGCAAAGCAGGAGGATAAATTGCACAGCTTTTGAAGACACTGAATCTTGTTCAGCTCCTGAGCTTCGAATTCTCCCTGCACATGGCCATTCACCAACTAAGAGTCGATGTAGACATTTAGCTTTTCAACTTTAAGCTCATGGGTGATACAAAGTCCAGCAAGTAGAGCTTCATACTTGCTTTGTTGTTAGAGGCTGGGAATGAGAAACGGATGCCATACTCAAAGGTTGTCCCCTTCGGGCTAGTGAGGACCAAACCAGTGCCAGAGCCGCTTGCACTAGAGGACCCATCGGCATGGAGCAGCCACAGAGCACTGGGCCTTGGTTGCTTGGGAGTGTCCGGAGTGAAACCATCTTTAGGTATGGTGCATTCAAGAAGAAAATCCACTAGGACCTGTGCCTTGATGGCTGGACAAGGCTGATACTGGATATCATGCTCACTTAATTCAACATCCCATTTGATCATTCTTCCTGACGCCTTCGGACGATGGATAATCGACTTGATAGGTTGGTTGGTTAAGACTATCATAGCGTGTGCTTGGAAATATGGCCACAACTTTTGGACCGATGTTATCAAAGCCAATACCATCTTCTCAATTCGGGTATGCCTCGTCTCGGCGTTCCAAAGCAATTTACTAACATAATAGATCGGCTTCTAAATTTTGTTTTTCTTTCTGACCAGCACGGAACCAACAGCGCCCTCCGAGACTACCAGATATAGATACAACATTTCTCTGGCCTTGGACTGCTAAGAAGAGATGGCAAGCCAATGTATTTTTTAAGATCTTCAAAGATTTCTGACAGTCTGGGATCCATTGAAAATTATTGGCTGATCGGAGCACTTTAAAGAAGGGTAAACATCTCTTAGCCGACCGAGCTATAAAACGGTTGAGAGCTGCTATCCTTCCGGTGAGACACTGTACCTCTTTAATCGATCCTGAAGGTGCCATCTGTTACAGGGCTTGGATTTTCTATGGATTTTCTTTGATTCCTCGTTGGAAGACCATGAAGCCCAAGAACTTTTCAAAGTTAACTCCAAAAGCACATTTAGTTGGATTAAGCTTCATCTGATACCTCCAAAGTGTTGCAAAACTTTTCGTGAGATCTTCAATATGCTAGGATGCCTCTTTGCTCTTAACCAGCATGTCATCAATATATACCTCCATATTTCGATCGATTATTCCTTGAAAACTTTATTGACCAGTCTTTGATAGGTTGCACCTGCATTTTTCAAACCAAAGGCATGATTCGGTAGTAATAGATACCTCGATCGGTGATGAAGGCGGTCTTTTTCTTATCCTCAGATACCATCCGAATCCGATTGTAGTCTGAATAAGCATCCATGAAAGTCACCATCTGGTGGCCCGAGGTCGAATCCACAAGCTGATCAATTCGGAGAAGAGGAAAGCTATCTTTCGGGCAAGCCTTATTGAGGTCAGTGAAGTCATTGCAGATCCTCCATTTGCTATTTGACTTCTTCACCATAACAATATTCGCCAGCCAGTCAGGATAATATACTTCTCGAATAAAGTTGGCTTTGATGAGCTTGTCTACCTCTTCTTCAATAGCCTTCTGGCGTTCGAGGGCGAAGCTTCTCTTCTTCTGCTTAATTGGTTGAAATGCCTCGTCCACATTGAGGTGGTGGACGAGGACATATGGATTAATTTCGGGCATGTCCGAAGCAGACCAAGCGAAGATATCAGTATTTCTCCGAAGAAACTCAACCAAATCTTGTTAAGGATTTTCTTTCAGCTGTGACCTGACCCTTATGATTCGGTCGAGCCGAGTTCATCGAGTGGCACCTCCTCAAGCTACTCGACTGGTTCTTCTCGTTGCTCGGCAAAATCTTCATGAGCATCTAACCCATCAACCTTAGACTTTTTGGACTGCTGGTCGGCAACAAAGTAGTGACGAGCCATGGCTTGACTCCCTCGGACAATCCCACTCCCCATTTGATGGGGAACTTCATAGCGAGATGGGGAATAGAAATGATAGCTTTGAGGGATACCTGCCCTGGTCTGCCGAGGATTGCATTGTAGGAGGACCGAAGCTTGGTCACGAGAAAGTCCATGAGTGTCGTGGCTACGCTGGGCTAAGTGCCTGCTTGGACTGTCAAGGTTACAACCCCCTCAGGGACTATGGCGTCGCTCGTAAAACCTACTAGAGTAGAATCTATGGCCCAGAGGTTTTTCATCCGTAATTTTAATCTCACAAAGCCATCAAAATATAAAACATTAATAGAGCTTCCACTATCAATCAAAATGCGGTGTACATCATAGTTGTTCACGTTAAGGGATACAACCAGAGCATCATCATGAGGGTACTATACCTCTCAAAAATCCTCATCAAAAAAAGAAAGCTCGTCGACTCGAGTCCTCTTTGGTGGATTCTCTTCCTCATCTAGCCAAGCTGACGAAGAGTCAATCACCGCTATCAATTAACATTGCCAATGACGGAGGATTCGGTGGAAGGGGTTGGCAAGGTTCAGGCTGGCGATCTTCTTTATTGTTCGGCTCATGTGCCCTCTTGAATTGGTCTAGCTTGCCTCGTCGGATGAGATGTTCAATCTCGTTTCGAAGCTACGAGCACTCCTTAGTGTTGTGCCCATGGTTTCAATGGAATTGATAATATTTGATCACATCTCTTCGAGTCCTGTTTTCTTGGAGAGGAGGTGGCCGAGGAATCTGGTGCTCAATCTCCATCAAGATTTGCGCCCTTAGCACAGTGAGCGGGGTGTACTAATCGAACCTCCAAGCTGGGCTCTGGGTCCGATCTCTAGGTGGTGGTGGAGAAACTCTTTGGCGGTGAGGCGAGCTTGCATGATGAAAGGATTGATGCTTTTTCGAGCCTTTTGCCTCCTTCTTTTTCGATTGTTCGGCTCGGACTGATTTTCGTGACTCCTCAACTCTGGCGCACTTATCCGCCAAGGCCATTATATCAGAAAGGCTTTTTGAATAATTAACTTCCAAAGCTAAGTAGAAGTTGCCTTCCTTCGAGACTCCCCCCGTCAAAACAGACATGGCTACCTCGTGGTTAAGATGGTCAACCTCCAACATGGCCATGTTGAAGCGACCAAGATAATTCTTCAGGGATTCCCCCTCCCGCTGCTTGACCTCGGAGAGGAAATCAGATCTCCATCGATGGCGATGGCTACTAACGAACTGGTTGATGAATAGGCAACTCAGCTCATCGAAAGAATCAATGAAACCTGGCTTCAGGTTGTTGAACCAGATTCTAGCGGACCATCTAAGGGTAAAGGGGAAGGCTCATCACAGGATCGCGTCTGATGCTCCATGGAACATCATGATGGATCGAAAGCTGCTTAAATGGTCATCAGGATCAGTGGATCCATGGTATGGCTTAATGGTAGAAAGCTTGACATGAGGAGGGATCACCTTCAGCATGATCTCCTCAGAAAAAGGAATGCCCTGCTCCACTTTTGGCTAGGATGGAGGGGCTTGCCTAGTGGCGTCCAGCTCCTGATGCCATTTTCGACACATCTCCCGCATTTACCGTTTGATCCCTTCATCCAGAGAGGCAGAAGGAACTGGTCGAGGGGAGGACGGCAATGGCATCGAATCTTGAGAAGACACCAGAAAGAAAGAACGAGCTCATCGAGATCTAGGCGGGCTCCTCTCCCCCCAGCCCACCGTGGTGCCGGTTTATCTTCTGTGGGTCAATGAGGATGACCCGCGACCTTAGGCGGGTTGGATGAAGAGATCGCTGATGGAGCAGTGACGGTGACCCCCTCAGGGAGTTGTGGAGCAGGGACAGCTGAATGGGGAGCTCCATAGAGCCCCTGGACCATTTGAGTCAGAGCTTGGACTTGTTGAACCAGTGTAGCAAATTGGTCCTGGGTCACTACGGTTGCTGGTGGCGAAGGAGTCTCGACCGACGGTGGTAGCGAAGGCGTTATATTGTTTATAGGATCAGGCCTTTAAGAGGCGGTTTGATCCTGAGCATTAGAAGTGACTCTTTTTCGATTGGCCATTAGATGATTCTTCTCCTGATCTCGAACCTTATTTCTTGGATTACAAGTTTATGGGACTTGAGGCCCTTTCTTTAGCACCAATCTGTTGCTGCGAAAATCCGCCCTCCAACTCGGGTGCGGTCCGACTCTAGATCTGGATGCCGATCTCTCCCTCGGATGAAACTTGCAGGACAATCCTCACATAGAGAGTATCGGAGGTGGCCCTCTGCGGAAGATCCTCCAACGCCCAAGTCAGTGAAGATTCACAACAAGCAGATGTGAGGAGAAGGCTCTCGCAGAAGAATCCCTCAAAAAATGGCCTCTCGAGCACTGAGCTCCGCTTAAGCTTCAATGGAGTTTTTTAGTAAGAGTGTGAGTGTAAGCATACCTGAAGAGCTTTAGGACAAGGGTATTTATAGGTCGCCGGTGTGACGATAGGCAATCACTTGATTCCTTGGGCATGTTGCAGAGTATTCGAAACTGTCAAGATTTGAATCAAGTTGTTATGAGGCCGGTAGCATCAGTATCTGGTTAGTTAGAGAATCGATGGCTAAAGAAGCTAGTTGATACTTTGAGATTCGATGATTTTATAGGCTCTAGGCCACTTCTGATACTATTGACATAATTTTACGCTCAAGATTGTTAGGGGCCTTCATGCCTGGAATCTAGTAAGATTATTATGAATTTGAATTCTCCCGCGCTTGGTTTCGTAGGGACTCAGGGATACCTCTGTTCTACCGAGGAATATGAGGATACCTCGGCTATGCCGAGGCATATGAATACTTCGGTCCGGTCAAGATAGGAAGATAGCTCGGGGGATATCTCGGCTCTATCGAGGCATACGAATACTTCGGCTTGAAGGTGGCTTGATCCGAGGATGGTTCGGTCTTACCGAGGTGTATCAACTATGTTATTTTCTAGATGTGATAGCTGGTTGATCGAAAATTAAAAGTGGTCTCGATCTTTTTGTTGTATGCATGAGTGTTGGCGCAATAACAATTTTATCCCTCATAAGTGGTCAAGCTCTGCCAAAGATGCATTGATAATTTTTAAAATTAAACTTGGAGGGAAGCAATGATTTAGAAGGCCCATGTTCCAATACCCGTCATGAGATCTAAGTCTATTCGTAATAGAGAGCACTGCTACTCGATTCATGTCATATTTAACTAAGCCTTGGTTGAGTAGATTTATAGAAAACTTAGGCTTAGCTGTAATAGCAATTATCCTTCCCTGTATATATACCAAATAAAGTTGCCCATAATGTTGTGAGAAGAATAAGAGGCATCTTTCCAAATTAAGGAATTTGTCCTAAGAGGCTTATATGTCCTTTAATCATCATGAAACTATCACTTTATAGTAAGTAAAAGAATAAATAAGCTATGTTGTTTAAGAATAAGTCTACTTGTCACTATATTCATGATGTGACTGATCATGCCCCCAGGCGGTGGGGTAACAGTCTGCACAGTTCTCGGAGCCAAGTAATAATTTATCAGCTAGTCCCAGCACCGGCCTCGGCCTTGAGCCCCACTTCGGCCTTGGACTTCACCTCGGTCTCAGTCGTGAACTTCGTTTCATCTTCAACATCGGCCCGAGCTCGCCTCGGCCTCGACCCCGAGCCCAGCCTCGGCCTCGGCATGTCTCTGACCTCGGCCTCGAGTCTCGCCTTGCATGCTCTCGGCCTATAGTTTCAGTCATAAAACTAACTTCGAATATTGAACTCAGTGATTTAAAACACCAAAAACTGCCACATAGCCCGCTCACCCGCTTTATGCCAAGATCACGGGCGGTTACCGATATACTGTGTGCAGTTGCCAATATTTATGATACGCGTTTAGCAGCTGTGCGCCCACCTACCGCCTACGGAGCCGATCTTAACGGATGATGGAATTCGACGGTTATCTACGAAGGGTAAGAGGACCCCCGAACAGGTATATAAAGACCCTGACCCACAACGAGGATGGGACTCAATCTTGATTATCCCATTTTAATTCCTATTCTCCAAATCACTAACTTGAGCGTCGGAGGGTCCTCACCGGAACCACCAGTCTGGGACTTTTCTTGCAGGTTTCTGGCTAAAGGAGGCAGTCTTGTCATCTCCCAGAAGACCGTAAAGCTTTTCTCACCTGGTGCTCTTGAGAAGTGATTTGGCAGTAATAGATTGGCGCGCCAGGTAGGGGCGGGAAGCAGTACAAATGTTCATTTCAACACATCTGTGACTCCGTAACCTCTACAAGAAAGAAGATGGTGGTTACACGTGTGCAGGAGGCCTCCATCAGTCAGGCTGGGGATGCCTCCTGCAGGCTGAGCAGCCAGAGGCTAACCTTCCTGTTCTATCTCCCGTACAGCCACAGTCTATCTAGGCTAACCGGCTCGATTCTCTGACCCAGCAAGTTCAAGACCTGATGGCGGTGGTCCGGGGGCTTCAGGAACAGTTCTTCGCCACTATGCCATTGCCGCCTCGCTCTTTGCCCCATGCTGAGGGCCATGGGGCCAGCCAGTTTCATCGTGGCAGGACCCCTTCGAAAGACCTCCACCGTGCATCCCCGAAGTCTCATTGCTGAAAAACCTCCAAGCGGCAATGGTCTCCTTCCCATCACTCTGACCGCTTTCCCAAGTGGCGTAGTGGGAAGGAACCTAAGCAGGTGCATTCCCTACACCGGCAACCTTCCCTCTACTCATCTTCTGAATCTTCAAAGGAAGATTCCAATAGAAAGATTGCTCGCCGGGCCGAGCGATGATTGGACGAGTACCATCAGCGGCTGGAGGAGCTCAGCCGTAGAATTACCAACCCTTATGGGATGGATTACGACCACCACCCCTCGCTGTCTCGCCGTATTATGGAGGAGCCGGTCCCACCCCGGTTCCGTCTACCCTAGCTGGACCCATATGACGGCACTGCAGACCCCCTGGATCACCTGGAAAGCTACAAGGTCCTCATGCGAGTCCAGGGGGTAACAGATTCTCTTCTTTGCGTTGCCTTCCCAGCTACATTTTGGAAGGCTGCACGTGCGTGGTATTCTCGTTTGCCACCACGAGTATCAATTCCTTCAGGCAACTCGAGCGATCTTTCTTGGCCCACTTTAATGCATGCTGAAAGATTCCCCGGGTGGCTGATAGCCTCTTTGTCGTCCAACAGAGGAGCGGCAAAACCTTGAAGGACTTCATGGCCCGGTTCAAGGAGGTAGCACTCGAGGTCTACAATCTTGAGGACTCCATGGCCACTTTGGCACTAAAGCGGGGACTCCGTCCCTCTAGGTTCGCCTATTCCTTAGACAAAAAGCCTCCCAGCTCCTATGCCGAATTGATAAGCCGGGCGTAGAAGTATATCCGCGCTGACGAAGCAAACTTCTCTAGGAAGGATGTCGATAAGGGGCCCGGCAAGAAGCCAACACCTCCAGAACTTGCTAGGATGCGGTCAAGGAAATCTGAGCCATCTTGTCGTCCAGATAATCGACCCCAGACTCTAGTTCCTAAAAAACACTTCACCCCACTTCTCGCCCCGACATCCCACATCATGTTAGAGATTGAGAATGAGCCATACTTCCAACAGAAGACTACCGCCTGCTGAAGAAGGCTATCGAGGAACTCATTCAGCAGGACCACCTAGGCAAGTTCATTCGGAGAGGGAACCCTACTGTCCCGGGCTCGTCGGTACCTCCTGCACCTCAGATCGGCATGGACAATGCCCCGACGGAGAAGATGGTGGCCATGATCTCCTGGGGTGCAGGTAACAATTCTAAAAGACAGCATGATGAGGGGGTAGATTCTATAATTTCTTTCTCTAAAAGGGATCTAGAAGGGGTAGTTAACAAACATGATGATAGCGTCGTCGTGTCTATGATGATCGCGAAGCACCCTGTAAAATGAATTTTAGTTAACAGTGGGAGCTCTGTTGATGTTTTGAGTTACAATGCCTTTGTTCGGATGAATTTGTCTCATAGTACCCTTCGACCCGTCACCACGCCCTTGATGGATTTTACTGGAGATTCTGTAAGGGTCGAGGGAGAGATCACTCTCCCTATCACAGCTGGGACTTCACCGTGTCAGAGCATGGTTCTCATGAACTTTCTAGTAGTCCGGGTCCCACTGACCTACAATGTCATCCTTGGGAGACCTGGTTTGAACCTTCTGGATGCTGTTATCTCTACCAAAAGACTACTCGTAAAGTTTCCTACCGGCGAGGGAGTTGGGAAGATGAGGGGGGAGTAGAGCCCACTACCGCTCTGCTAGTACTACCACTTGGCCCCTAGTCCACAGGGGGTGGTATCGGCAACAGCACCCGAGCCGCTCGATCACCGAGACTTGGAGAGGAGAGGGGAGCCAACCGAGCACCTACTGACTTTCTCATTGGGGGAGGACCGGACGAGGACCATCCAGGTTGGAGCTCTCTTCTGGAGGAGGTGCGCGATCAGCTTCTTGCTTTCCTACGAGCCAACTCCGACATCTTTGCATGGTCATCGTCCGATATGCCGCGTATCCCCGAGGAGGTAATTACTCATCAACTCAACATCAAATCGGGATGCCGGCCTGTCCAGCAGAAGAAGAGAAGCTTTGCCCCAGACCAGTAGAAGGCCATTGATGAGGAGATCCGCAAGCTGAAGGCTGCAGGCCATATTCAAGAGGTCCATTACCCCGACTGATTGGCCAACGTCGTGATGGTCGCAAGGCTAATGAGAGCTGAAGGATGTGTGTGGATTTCACTAACCTCAACAAAGCATGCCCCAAGGATAGCTTTCTGTTGCCTCGGATTGACCAGCTGGTGGACACTACGTCCGGTCACGAGACCTTTAGCTTCATGGATGACTTCTCGGGGTACAACCAGATCAAGATGGACCCGACGGACGAGGAAGCTACCTCGTTTGTGACCGAGAAGGGGATATACTGCTACAAGGTGATGCCGTTCGGATTGAAGAACGTGGGGGCACTTACCAGAGGTTGATGAATAAGGTCTTTGAAGACCAGATCGGACACAACATGGAGGTGTACGTGGATGACATGCTAACCAAAAGTATCCATACCACTAACCATGTTGCCGACCTGGCAGAGACCTTCGACAACCTTCGTCGGTACCAGATGAGGCTGAACCCCCGCAAGTGCGCCTTTAGGGTGACAGCGGGAAAATTCCTGGGCTTCATGGTGACGCAGCGTGGGATCGAGGTGAACCCCGATATGATCCGAGCTATCTTAGACATGAGGTCCCCGGCTAACAAGAAGGAGGTGCTGTGCTTGACTGGAAGGGTGGCGGCCTTGAGCTATTTTTTTGTCCAAGTCTGCGGAGAGGTGTCTGCCTTTCTTTAAGGCGCTACGCAAAGTCAATGGCTTCAAGTGGACGAGAGAGTGCCAGAAGGCCTTCGAGGGGTTAAAAGAGTTCTTATCCACTCTGCCATTGTTATCCAAGCCAAGGGGCAGGGAGGAGCTCCTCCTGTACCTTGTGGCCTCCCTCAAGACTGTTAGCTTCGTGCTTGTTCTCATTACGCCGACGGAACACAAAAGCCGTCTCCTTTCCTCGGCTTCTTCATTTCTTCCCGAGGCCCCTCCGGCCTCGGCTCTCTTGCTGACTTTAATTTTGGCCCTCTTCTCGGTGGGGGCTCCATCCGCCCAGGCCTTTCTTTCCTTGGCGGCGGCCTTTCTCACTGCTTGGAGTGATGGCGCCATATCTGCATAAGTCAAAAAGACTTGGTTAAAAAAAAAGAAAAAGAGAAGGGGAAAAGAAAGGTAAGCGATGGGGGAAAGATTGTGATTGCTCACCACTACTTGGAATAAGGCCAGCTAGCTGCAGGTTCTCCTCGGCCAGTAGCTAGTTGCATCGGGGGACGTCGGCAGTTATCAACTGCCCGAACGCCTCTTGATCCCTTAGGAGTACTATTGAGTCTTTGTTGGGCTCGGTGTTTGGAATTCCTCACTCTGTCCTTACCCCTCAACTTGGGCGAAGAAATACCTATCTTTTTACCCCTTGATGGACGTGGGAAGATACAACTTAAGAGTTCTGGTTGGTCTGGGAGCAAAGGACCACCATCCCGATTGTTTCCTAAGGGTATAGAAACTACGGAAGAGAGAAATCCTAGCTTCTATCCCGTGGATATGACAAAGCACTAGGAAACCGATAATGGTCCGAATAGAATTTGGAACCAATTGTGCCGGAGCTAAGGAATATCTGTCTAAAAGGTTAAGTATGAAAGGGTGGATAGGAAGACGAAGGCTAGCTTTGAAATAAGTTTTGTACAAGGCCACCCTACCGGGATAAAATGAAGTTACCCTATCCTCGGGAAGAGGCCGGTATAGGCAAAGATTAGTGGGGAGACTACACTTGGCCCTAAGGTTTATAATCTCCTGGGCAGTTATGCTCGAGGCAGTCCCCCGAGTGAATGATGAGCTGGCGACGGTCGGATGGGGGCCCGTCCAGTAGCCGGGAGATTCCCAGCGGGAGGTCGCTCGGCGGCTCGCCGCTGCTCCAGGGGGACCTTATCAATGGAGGAGGAAGACCAGCTCAGCGGTGGGGAAGAAGAAGGTCGTGAGGGATTGGGGGAATAACCTCCGGAATCGGAGATCGAACAGGAGAGGGATGAAGAAGCCATAGGAGCTAAATGGACTAACCTGAAGGATCTGGGAACATGAGATCGGAGACGAAGAGCTCGGGAAGGTGTAACAGTGATGGGAGATGAACAGACTCGAGCAGGATCGGGAGGAGGAGGAAAGCAAAGGCAGTAGAAGCGGCTCGGATCAGAGGCAACCCCTTTTATAGCCTCATTTCAAATCATCCTGCTAGTCCGCAATTTGGCCATGTGCCAGCTCGCTACTAGGAATTGGTTCGGCAACTGCCCGATGCGTGGGACGCGAGGGGCACTACCAATGACGGGACAACGGTGACCTCGCCCCAATGATGGTGCCCGCCTTTTCGCAGCTCCATACCCGAGGGAAATCCCCCTCGATCTCAACGGCCAGAACGGATGAGGCGATGATGTTGCAGCGCCCGATGCCTCATCAAAGAAGGAACAACCCTTGGAGACACGTGTCCTTTTCGTAGCTACTGGCGTTCGAGGATCAGCCACTGGGTGATATAATGCCCCCTTTCACTGGTGAGTGTACGCCCACCCATCTCAGGGGCGGGAGGACATCTGATGTGGCTGATCACGCCCCTAGGTGGTGGGGTAACAGTCCGCACAGTTCTCGGAGCCAAGTAATAATTTGTCAGCTAGTCCTAGCATCGGCCTCGGCCTTGAGCCCCGCTTCGGCCTCGGCCTTGAGCCCCGCTTCGGCCTCGGACTTCGCCTTGATCTCAGTGCGAACTTCGTTTCAGCTTCAACATCGGCCCCGAGCTCCGCCTCGGCTTCGGCCTCGAGCCCCGCCTCGGCCTCGGCATGTCTCCGACCTCGGCCTCGAGTTTCGCCTCGCATGCTCTCAGCCCATAGTTTTAGTCGTGAAACCAACTTCGAATATTGAATTCAATGATTTAAAACACCAAAGACTGCCGCGTAGCCCGCTCACCCGCTTTTTGCCAAGATCACGGGCGGTTACCGATATACTGTGTGTAGTTGCCGATATTTACGGCGTGGTTTATCTGCTGTGCGCCCACCTACCGCCTACGGAGCTGATCTTAACGGAAGATGGGATTCGATGGTTATCTACGAAGGGTAAGAGGGACCCCTGAACAGGTATATAAAGACCCTGACCCACAACGAGGAGGGGACTCAATCTCGACTATTCCATTTTAATTCATGTTCTCTAAATCGCTAACTTTAGCATCGGAGGGTCCCTGTCGAAACCATCGGTTTGAAACTTTTCTTGCAGGTTTCTGGCTAAAGGAGGCAGTCTTGTCATCTTCCGGGAGACCGTAAAGCTCTTTTCTTGCCCGGTGCTTTTGAGAAGTTATTTGGCAGCAACAATTCATTTATGCAATCTACCGCTTTTGAATCTCCAGTATAACCAAACAATCAGTGGTTTTTTTCTCTGCTAATACTGCCCTATGATATAAAATGAAATGTTCAACTGCTTCATTCATGCCCCTATAAGAAGCGCCTTCTCGTTTTCTCAAACCATAGTAGAAAGCTATATAAAATTGTCGTATTGAAGATAATACAGAGAACAATAGAGCATAGAGTGCCTTTACTTGCAAAAGAAAGATATTATAGTTTCTAGGCATCTAGTTTTACATTAATTTTCTCGCTCGATCGTGATCTGAATATCTGCTTTTCTTAAATGGAAAGAAAAAACTAGTGCTGCCGTGAAGAAGGCGCTAGGTAGCACGTGGCACTAACACCTCCAGGGCCAACGGAGGAGAAACGGCGCTCATAAACTCCTCGTCCGACTCCAGCGCGTTCATCGACTGAGGAACCAGGCAAATCTCAAGATCCACGCTCCCCCCTCCCTCCCAACCCGGGTACGACGTCACCTTCCCGTCGAACTTGTTCGCGCTCCCGCTCCGCAACGCCACCGCCTTCCCCCAACCGAACTCGCACCCATACTTGTTGAACCGGGGCGAGCTCCCCATCATCACGCTGAACGGGTCGAACAAGCTCATCGGGTACACCATGGGCCGGGCCATCCACGCCTTCAATTTGCCCCGGATCGCGCTGTCGGTGTGTTCCACCACGGTCCGGTTTAGCAGCGACGCGGCCCACCCGAGGTCGTGGTTCAATAGCTCGCCCGCCGTCGTGGTGGTGGGGAGGGGGTAGATCGAGTTGCCGAAATAGTCAGGCGAGAGAGGCGGGCTCAACCGGCTCCGGTTCTGGGCAGCTAGCCTGCAGCCTGTCACCTGGTCTGCCGGCAGGTTACGAGTTCTGGTGATGGACCTCCACATGAGGGCGGCAAGAGCTTGGAAAGAGGAAATGGAATTGGTACCGCACTCTTGGTTGGCCCTGGCTTTCAGCTGGGCCATCGACTGGGCTGAGAAGTGGAAGATCTTCTCTCGGAGAAGAGGCGGAGAGAATCTCTCGACGAATTCATCGCGATGGGAGAAGGGTAGTTTGATGGGAGGATTGTCATAACCGTCGATGAACCAGCGGTCGTGGGACGGAGGGCGGGAGAGAGCGGCCGCTCCTTTGTTTCGAGCAATCTCGGCCCATGCGTTGAAGAAGCTCCAGAAGGAAGTACCATCTCCGACAACGTGGTTGAAAGAGCATCCGACGAAGATGCCATCCGCTAGCTCGGTAAGCTGGACGGCGAGTAGAGGTCGAGTGTGGCCGTCATGGCTAGGAGCAGCGTCCAGGTACAGGGGGAAGAAAGATCGGACGAAGGAGGGGACGTCCTCGGAGGGGGATAGCACGTCGGAGACTCTAACTTCGTTAGCAACGGCATGGATGAATTCTGCGCCTTCTCCGTTGCAATCGATGGATATGAAGATGCCGGTCACCTTCTGGTTCTCATCACGCGCCTCTTCAGTTACGAGACGGCCGGCGAGGGGATAGAAATGGAGGAGAGCCGTGGAGAGGGAGGATTTGAGGCGGTCGACGATTTGGTCGATGGAGAGGGAAGGCGGAAGGTTGGCGAAGAGGTGACCCTTTTGGATGTAATGGGCGCAGAACATGGAGAGATCCCATTGTGTTAGGAGACAGCGCTTGCGAGGAAGGGGTGGGGGTTTAACAATGCTTGTGGACACAAGGTGGACTGGACCGGAGGCGAAGGCATCCTGCTAGCCAGCTCAAAAGCACTAGTCTTCTTGATGCTTCTTCTTGCCCTGTTTCTTTTCATCTGCCTCCGGTCTCTTAAATAAATAGCATCATTGAGCTACCACAGAGGATGTCCACGTGCTTGGATCTCGGATCGCGTGTGTGGTTGGAGAAGCGGTCGTTCTACGTGATTTGTTTAAAAAATAATGTATATTTATAAACCCAAGCCTGCATAATATTTGATTCATAAAAAATTATCTTTAAATAAATATAGAATAAAATAATTTTAATTATTTTTAAAATTTTTAAAAATAAGTTTAAAAAATAATTCATGAATAAACATTGATTATTTTCTATTTCAAATATAGCCTAAGTTTTTCGAGCTACATGCGTAAGCTTTTAGTTGGGCTAAGAGAACAACTGTTTCTCTATACGAAATTAAAAAAAAAAAAAACATCGGCATCACATGTTACATCCACTATCTTAGACGAACAAGCTTTTATATATATATATATATATATATATATATATATATATATATCGAATCGAATGATATATTATTAGAAGGATAAAAGTCTTCAACACTAGGTATCCGTATGAGTAATCGAGTGAAGTTGATTTTTTTATAAATACGATAATAATAAATTTTATTAATTAATCAAGGGCTGACCCAATATCGTGGACAATAATACCTGCCCTGCAGCCACAAAAATTACGCTCGAGGTAGTATGGACGGAGAGAAGAGTGGCCGGCAAGAGATGGTGATGGACGGAAGGGTCGAAAGCGACATCATCAAAGCGGACGTGATTGAGGGCGTCTAACCCTCAAGTTCCTCGTATTCACCGCACCAACCATTCCGTTGCCCCACCACTCGACTGCTCGAGGAAGGGAGCAACTCGGCTTCGACAGCGAAGGCCTTAGAAAAATTTTTGTGCATTGGGTGCATGCCACGGCCTAATAAATCATGTTATACATTGCACATGGCATACTTTGAGCGTTTGATGTACGCTTTGTCGCTTTGTTCATCAAAAGCCGGCTTTCAAAGCCTCATAGAATGGTTCAACAGATATGCAGTTAAAACAATAACCTTCGGAGTTGGTAGGGTTGGATGAAATGACCCGGAAGTTGCTTTAGCATCTTTGACCAAGAAAAATAATGCAGTTGGAGTCGAAATGTTTTACAAATAACGTTCTTGAACGACTTAACCAAAGTCTTTGATCATCGAGTTTTATTTTTAAAAAATATTCATATTTTAATAAGCAGACACTACTAGTTAAAAGGTTTAATTAGCAAGTAATCAACTAACCTCCAGATTAATTGCTCCGAGAACCCACCCACCACACAATGAAATGACGAATGCGTGGAATCGGCAAGGATAGTTTTACTGTTTATTAAATAGCTAAAATTTTATGAACAACATAATTATTTTTAATTGAAGAGAAAAAAAAGAAAAGAAAAGAAAGAAAATAGTCAAGCAACACCGCTTGCAATTATTGTTTGACGAAAAGTAAGGTCAGAGGCTTTCTCTACAGCCACTTGACGATGCATTACCGGCAGTTCTATGAACTTCAACGTATTTTTAAGGCAAAGATTTTCTCGTAAACTAAAAATTATCGATAATTGGTAAAGTGCCAAGTATTGAGATATGTTGCTACTAAAATTTGTCCTCTGACTCAAGTGCGATCAAACTTCCTTCTAGGTGGACATGCAAAACAGTCCTCACGCAAGAGGCATTTAGGGTGGCCCTCCGTGGAAGACCCTCCGACGCTCAAGTCAGCAGGGTTCGGCAATCAACAAACGAGAGGAGAAGGCTCTCGCTGAAGAGTCTCTCCAGGGGCGGCCTTTCGAGAGCTCTGAGCAGAGTGTTAATGGCGAAAAAAAGGTGAGCAGAAGTAGAAGGAGGGTAGGCCAGTAAGCCAGTGTGCATACCTGAGGAGCCGGGAGATGGCCCTACTTATAGAGGATCACCTGATTCCTTGGGGGCGTCGTGGGTCCGAAAGTTGTTAGGATTCGAATCCAGTTTGTTATGAGGTCAGTAAGATTCACATCTTGTTGGTTAGAGGATCGATGGCTGTGAGAGCTGGTTGATGCCTCGAGACTTGGCGATTGCGTAGGCTCCAGGGCTCTAGGCCACTCTCGGATGTGATTTCTGTTTGGAATCTTACAAATTTGAACTCTCCCGCGCCAAATTCCATAAAGGTGCTTGAGCACCTGAGTTTGGCCGAGGCATAACAGATAGCTCGGCCAGGACCGAAAGATAGGAATAGCTTGGCTGGGGCCGAGAGATGGGGATAGCTCGGCTGAGGCCGAGAGACAAGGATAACTCGGCTGAGACCGAGAGATGGGAATAGCTCAGCTGGGGCCGAGAGACAATGATAGCTCGGTTGGGGCCGAGAGATGGGAATAGCTCGGCTGGGGCCAAGAGATGGGAATAGCTCGGCTGGGGCCGAGAGACAAGGATAGCTCGGCTGAGACCAAGACAAGGGTAGCTCGGCTGAGACCGAGAAGCAGGGATAGCTCAGCTGAGACTGAGAGATGGGGATCCGCGCCTTGCGAATCTTTGGCTCGCTGAGGGGTTAAGGCACCCCGATCCACTAAGGCTGACCCATCCTTAGCAGGTATCGCACATCAAGCGGGAGTTAGGGTTGATCCTAACCCTTTGCATGATTATTGATGCAAAGATGATTTTGCCCCTCAATACATGCCCCCCACTCCCTAGTTCGAAGCGTAGGTTCGGGCGTAGGGAGTATAACTCCGAGTGGCATGATCTGAATGGGTTTGGATTTGACAGCCAGCGTAATGATGCCCTAATTAATGCTGCGCGGCCGCCTTTCCTTTACGGGACGGAACCATCGCTTTAGGGGCAATGGTTGGGGAAGTGCCACTTAGCAAATCCCAGTTTTCACGGTGCCTACAATGGCTGTTCTGGGCGTTCCGATCAGGACGCCTTATCTTCTCTTTGAGGCGGTTTCCTTCGAGGAGAAGCAAAGTCGAAACAGTGCCATTCAATTTCGCAGCGCCCTTTCGTTCCTTCTTGGAGGATCTCGTTCCCCTTTTTCCTTTGCAGCATCGCTCGGTGTTTTCTTCAACCAACAGCATGGTGAAGCCTAGCGACCTAATTTAGAGATTGCAGCTGAAGATTTGGGGAAAATACGCCAGATATGGCATTCCTCGGATGTCATTTTACGACCACCGGAGCCCGAACACAGGGTTTCGCAAGAGCTGGAGGGTGGAGTATTTCTTTACGAGGATAGCCTGAAGGCAGGCCTCCGACTTCCCTTCACCCTTAGTGAAAGAGGTCATGAGGTTCTACAACATCTGCCCAACAATGGTGGCTCCCAACAGCTGGCAGAGTATCATCGGATTTATCTCGATGTGCAACCGGTTCAGGTAACAGCAACTCTGTCCCTGTTCCATGTTTGTTACCACCTAATGTCCGGGAGGAGCTCGGAGTGGTCCTATATCGGACCTCGGAAGTCGTTCAGGACGATCATGGATAAACCGTCATCCATAAAGGAATGGAAGGTTCGATTCTTTATCGAAGGAAATATCGGTTCTGGCTTCCCGCGGGTATGGGAAACCCTATTAGGGATATGGAAGCGCATCAGCCTTGTCTAAACAAGAGGAGGAGGACCTAGGGGTCCTTGATGGTCGAGTGTTCTCGTCCCATGTTCTGCTATCGGAGGAGGCTCTTTTTGCTGGGCTTAGCCCCATTGACCGCGAGGTAAGTCCCTCTCTTTCTCCCCTCCATTGATTTCTTTTGAGCGAGTACGTCTCGGTCTGATTGTTTGCCTACTGTGCTTGCAGCCAAGAAATCTGCGCTGGAGGGCCGTATAAAGAAAGAGTTGGGCAAGCGTCCGAGAGAGGCTGTAGTGCAGAAAGGCGTAAGTCTGAGAAGAAGGTTTGTCTTTCTGGAGAGCACTGCCGGAGGCTGGGAGAGTCAGGGCTAGTCCGCGCTCTTTACCATCAAAGAAGAGGATGTGGGGGAGCCGGCAGTAAGAGAGGGGTCCCCTCAGTTGGAGGAGGGAGTAATAGTCGCGACGGAGGAGCAGAGGGCGGAGGAGGACTCAGAGAGGGTTGCTGAAATCCCTTGTCCTCTGGTGGTGGAGATAGTGGATAGCCCGGACGAGGCTCCAGCGGAAGTTCAGGGTGGGCCTGTCGTTGAAGGGCCTCCCTCGGAGGGATTAGAGGGCGGCGACATTGAGCCATTTGTAACGGAGGCTCGGGAGGAATTTCCTGCTGGAGAGCTTCCTCCTGAGGAGGTCAGAGAGTTGTTGAACAGATCGAGGCCTCGGTGGAGCTCGTGGGGAGGAGCAGGCACCGATGATTGAAGAAGGTCCCTCGGGTGAGGAAAAGGGCAGGATGATGACCTTCCAGCCGAAGCCTCTCACGCTGGAGCCTCGGGACCATTGAGGTCTGGGCTGGCCGAGTTATCCAAGGAATCACAGGCCAGGCTTCTGCTGAAGGAGGCCAGGAGATTGCAAGCTTCTCAGTTTGAGGTTGCCCAGACTGATCCCTCAGATGGGCAGCCTGGAGTTCTGATCCGGCCATCGAGGAGGCATTCTCTGCTCTGATGAAGTCGGCGCTGTATCCGAGCGCGGTCCCTCGATGAACGAGTTTGCAGACTTGGATCTTATCGATGCCGCGTTTGGTCGGCGGAACACAGCGAAGGATATTCATCTCCTTCCTAAAATCAACAACTCCGCCCTCATGGAGCTAGCCAGGTCTTACACCTCCCGGGTGAGTTGCTATTCCAGAGTAGTGGGTGCTTTCTGATTAGCTTGACCGCGCTTCCTTGTTCTTATTTAGGTTTTGTTTCGCAGTGCGCTCTGATCACTAGGGCATTGTGCTGGCGCTTGAACCTGGCGACAGGGGCCAGTGTCCAGGCCAAGAGAGTCAGTACCGAGCTCCGATTGCGAGCAGAGGCGTCTGACAAATTTGAGCGAGTCCTGGACACGCCAACAAGAACTTGGCAAGGGAGAGGGGATTGCATCAGGCCACCCTCGATGCATCCAGATTAAGGCTCGAAGTTGAGGAGCTACATGGGCTTCGGGCGAAGTATGACGAAGTATGCTTGGAGTTATCGGTCACATCAAGATATGCGAAGAAATGGAAATGGCTAGGAAGCAGCTCGATGAGGATCGAGACAGGCTGGGGAGAGAAGCTGCCGAGAAGAATCGCCTGAACAGAATGCTTGGCGAGTCGGAGGAGAAGGTCCGGCAGCTAAATCATTGCATTGTTGCTAGGGATGACCGGATCAGATGGCATCGGAGAAAATGGCCAAGCTTGATAACGAGCTTTCCCAGTCCAAGGAAGAAGCCAGCAGCAGGCAGTCGAGGATCAACGACCTCAAGGACAGGGTCAAGCTGGTTAAGGCCGACAAGCTTAGGGCCATCGGCGAGATCGGGGAATTAACCAGGAGATTAGCTCGGCAGGAGGAGGAGGTACGATATCATCTTTTTAATCTTCCTACTGGCTCATTGTTGCATCGGCTAACCCTGCGTTTGCAGATGAAGAAGGAGAGGCTCGAAGGCCAAGGTCAATTAGAGAGTCTGCAAGAAGAACTGGCGTCGAGTCATCGGAGGAGCTCGGAGCTCGAGGGGCGGGTCGCCGAGACTGAGGAGCAAATTGCCTCGCTCCGAGCCAAGTTGTTGAGGCTGAAAGGCGATTCGCCATGCTTCGGGGCGAACAAGATGCGACTTGTGCCGAGGCTTTTCAGCTTGGCACGGAGGAGATCCGAACCAGGATATCTCGGGAGCATCCGAATGGGACCTCTCTTTTTGGATGTTGAACCCTTTGAGGCCTGCACCCAGGGGCTGAAGAAACCGAGTACGAAGATATCTCAGACGTCGATCTTGATGATATTTTGGGTTCTAGTGAGGCTGCAGCTCCGAAGGACACCCCAAGCCTCCGCCGAAGGAACAATGACGACTTTTGAAGTGGGCGGAACGAGCAAAGCCTCCCTGAATATTGTTGAGGACACTGGGAATGATCCAGCCTCTGATCCTTGAGGGCCGTTTGTGTATTTTTGTTTTTCAGATATGCAATTTGGTTGAAATTCTCAATGAACGGGTCCTTGGCCTCCACTTGTTTGTCTTTTTGGCCAGTCTTTTTGTCTCAGGCTTTTCTTTCGACTGTGAACAAGTTATGACTCGTTCGCGCTCTTTGGCCGATTTAGTTCGGACTTGAGTAAATGTCTCGGTCAAAACCGAGGTATAAGGATAGCTCGGACTAGGACCGAGATATAGGACAGTTCGGTTTGTCCAAAGTAAAGATTGGCACGCTCGGCCGAGGCGCTGGACGGTCCGGCGCACAAGTTCGGACGTAAGGAATATAGCCTCAAGTAACATGATTCAAATGGAGGGGGTTTGGTCCCGAGAAAGGGGGCGCATCCCGAGCGCCACAAAGTTATTAATGATCCTCTTCGATGAGGGAGTGGAACTCTTCATTTCCTACGAGCATCGCTGAGGCGATGACACGTGGCGTATCCCGCGGTAGTAGTGTCAGAATTAATGGTCCTGGCGATCGAGATGTCCGTCAGGAGCAGTTTAAAACGAGTGGGGGAGCGCATCGTTAATCATCTTTTCAGTTGATCTTGTCAGATTTTCAGATATTGAGATGGCTTCCAGAGGTGAGGGGCGACGATCGAGACACCAAGCGGCGGCGTTAGTGGCCGCAGGGGGGCCCTTCGGGGCCGCACCACAATAACCATCAATGGGGAGGTTTTAGCCTCACTGTTCGCAGATCGTGAACAACTCCGGAAGATGGCCGAGAAATATCTGCTGTTACTACAAGAGAGATCGAGCTCCTCCGCCAAGACAACAGCCGGCTGGAGAGGCAGGTGGCATCTCTCCGACAACAAGTGGCTGGGCCAGCTATGCAACGCGGGGAAAGCTCAGTGGCGCCTGGAGAAAATGATAAGCCCCTGTGAGGGCTCATGTACTTTTTTCTTTTTCTTTTCCTCTTGTTTCTTCTTTGTGGCGAATGAAAAGGAGTTTTTGCAATTTTTGTGCCTGCTATTACCTCCGGAACATTCTTCCTTATCGTTCGGGTCTTACGAAATGAATCGCCCTCCCGGGGAATCTCTAGTAATCTTAGCGAGGCTAGAGCTCGGTGTCCCGTTTTGACCGAGGTAAACGGAACTCGTAAGTTCCAGCCGGAGCATTGCGTGTATTCGGCCTTGCCGAAGCATAAGGAGCATTCCGTAGTTGTTGAGGCAAGGGCAGCTATCTCGATCTGGATCGAAGCATAACATAACGCTCGGTTATATTGAACCGAGAAGAGATACCTCGGTTTAGCCCAAAGTATGGAGGCAAACTTGGCTTTGAGTTGAAGCACAAGGCGATGTCTCGGTCCATGCCAAGACATAATGGGCGGTTGGGCCAGAGCAGGGGATACTAATGTGCTTTATTGAGGAGTACTTGACTTCTGCGCCTTTTTATTGCTTTGCCAGTGCCTTGTCTTTTCCAAGGCAAGTTGACCTTCTTTTTGCCGAAATGGATAATACGGCTTTGCAAGCTGCAAAAGGATGCCTCGCTATTTTCCGGAGTTATCTATTCCGTCGGCTCTTTCCAATGTAGGCCCTCTTAGCGTGTGACATAAGCAATCGTTTGTCGCACGTCATTTTCATCGGGCGATTTCCCAGGCCTGTCCGTATCTCAAGGACCGGCGGTCGATTTCCTGCACTTAAGGCTTTTGATTTGGGATCAGAGGAGGATCTTTTGGCGTGTCACGCATGGGTAACGCGTTCGTCGCGCTTCGAGGAGCGCTCTTTTCATCTTGGGATGCCATGTGGCAGTGTGGCTAGGGCATTTTGAATCTCGGGGCTTTCCGCTCTAATAGCTGCTCCGGTCCATTTGCCTATAAAATGGGAGGAGGGGGCCGTGCCAGGCTATCTCCCAAGGCTTTCTTCTTTGTGAGTTGTGAAGTTTTCAAGATGTCTGTGTCCCCTAGGTTGAGGGTGGAGAAAATGAGCTTTCTTTTGCAAGTCGTCTTCCCCCGGATAGCTGGGGTGATGAAGAAGTTGCTGAAGAGCAGACCGTCCTCAAGGGAGGAATTTCGGAGATCATATGGAGAGCGCACAGGAGGTCGCAGAGATCACATGGAGAGCGCACATATGCGCTTCCTGTGTGTCCTTTGTGGTTTTCTACGGGGTTGCAGGGTAGGAAGTGCACATGTACCCCCGTAGTACGCATGGACTTTTCCTTCTCCCTCGGGCTGGTTCCTTAGCTCATCCGGCTGGGGAATCTTTTGCCTGTGAAGAGAGAGTTGAGAGCAGTGCTGGTCTGCTTGTTCCCCGCTTTTCATGGTCGGGCAGTGTCCAGCAGCCTAGCATCCCACTTGGGGGGACACATCCTCAGCATCAGCATCCACGGGTCTTCCTTCTGTTCTTGGATCTCTTCGCCAATCCAGAGGACCCGTGGGAGGCCGGCTCGGCTTTAGTCGGTGGTTCAGGACGAGCTGATTGGTTGTCTGATCTCTTGGGTCAGATGCCGAAACATCATTATTAACCGAAGCTGACTGAAGCAGTCCGGCCGAGCTATTTACTCATTTTTATTTCCTGTGCTATGATGCACTTGTAATACCTCCCAGGAGGTTGCAACTCTTTTTCATTGATGAAGAAATAAAGAAAGTTTTATTCTTTCTTCTTTTATCACCTGCTTCTTTTTGCTGGAATTATGTTTGAGAGTTGCTACACCCATATCACACTTTTCGTGTTGTAGCATGTTTTGCTACCTTGTTTTGCTAAGACCGACATTTGGTCCCCAGTGGAGAAAAGCGTTTATCCCTGCTTGGGTCAGAGATAGACCTGGGCGGTCTTGTGAACCCATGTGGTGAGCAAGATCTCGCTTGTAGAACGGAGCAGGTATTTCTTTGGAGAGAGATAGCTCACGTGTCTTAACTGTTGAGCAGAAGAAGGTTGTTTTCTTCTGCCGAGGTTTAATAGGACGTCTTAGTTGCGTCAGAGTGTTTGAGAGATCACTCGCCTAGGCTGGAGCTTCCGATAATGTTTTATGAGTACATCATTTGACTTGACCGAGGTTTCAGATAATACACCACTCGGTTGTAGTCGGGGCTTCAGAATACCACTCGGTTGTTGCGGGGTTTAAGAACATCTCTTGGTTATTGCTGAGGTTTAAGAATATCGCTCGGTTGTTGCCGAGGTTTAGGAATATCGCTCGGTTGTTGCCGAGGTTTAAGGATATCGCTCGGTTGTTGCCGAGGCTTAAGAATATCATTCGGTGGTTGTCAAGACTTTTCGATGTTTTACTTGGCCCTGCTAAGGTACGGAGATATCACTCGGTTTGATCGAGGATAGACACGCACCGGCTCTAGCCGAGGCTTCGGCACCGTTTGACCCGGCCGGGGCTTGTAAGCTGCCCGAATCCGGATGAGGTTTCTTTATTATCTGGTCCGGCCAGCACTTGTAAGCTGCCTGAATCCGGATGAAGCTTTGGAGATCACTCGGTCCGGCCGGGGCTTGTAAGCTGCCCGAATCCGAATGGAGCTTTGGGTATCACTCGGTCTGGCCGGGGCTTGTAAGCTGCCCGAATCCGGATGGTGCTTTGGAGATCACTCGGTCCGGCTGAGGCTTGTAAGCTGCCCAAATCCGGATGAAGTTTCTTTATCATCTAGTCCGGTCGGGGCTTGTAAGCTGCCCAAATCCAGCCAAAGGCTTGGAGATCACTTGGCCCCCAGCCGCACTGGGGGTACTTGGCTATACCAAGTCTTTGTGAAATAGGACCCGACCCAGCCGAGGTACGGAGATTTAGTTCAAGACTCGGCCCAGCCGAGGTGCGGAGATAGCTCGGTTGTGCCGAGAATGGATGCATAAGCAGCATCTGTTTTCTATTATGACTTTTTTGAAAAAACAATTGTAGCGGTCATGCCGCGAATAATAGAAACAAGATGCCAAAGCTGCAAATGGGGCAAGTCTATAGAAAGCATACCCTACTGATAGTATATGCAGAGATTGTCCAAATTCACATTCGGGGAATAGATTTCCCGCTCAGATCCTGGAGCTTGTAGGTGCCAGGTCCGACGACTTCCGCCACTTGATAGGGGCCTTCCCAATTTGGAGACAGCTTTCCTTGCTCCAGCGATTTGGAGACGGATGCTTTCTGAAGGACAAGATTGCCGGGTGAGAAGGATTTTTCTTTGACTTTGGAGGCGTGATAATGAGCCACTCTTTGCTGGTATGCCGCAACCCTGACTCAAGCTTTCTCTTTGATTTCTTCCACCAGGTCAAGATTGGTGCGGGGCTGCTCATCGTTAGCTTCCTCCGAGTAGCTCTTCACTCGTGGAGAAGGAAATCCTATCTCCACAGGGATGATGGCTTCCATGCCGAAGGCCATCCGGAATGGGGTCTCGCTAGTGGGGATTCTCTGGATGGTGCGGTAGGCCCATAGGACGTGATGAAGTTTGTCCGCCCATCTGCCTCAGGCTCTGGCAAGCCGAGCCTTGATCCCTTGAAGCAGGATCCGGTTAGTTACTTCGGCTTTTCCGTTGGCTTGTGGATACCCTACCGACGTAAGGCGATGGCAGATTCCATGCTCCTCGCAGAAATCTCGAAACTTTCGGTTGTCAAATTGTTTGCCATTGTCGGTGATAATAGTGTGCGGAAGGTCGAAACGACAGATAATGGTTCTCCACACGAAGTCCCTGGCCCAAGCTTCAGTTATTTGGGCAATTGCCTCTGCCTCCACCCACTTGATGAAGTAGTCGATGGTGACAAACATGAACTTTCTTTGGCCAGTGGCGAGGGGAAAAGGGCCAAGAATATCCATCCCCCACTTAGCAAAAGGCCAAGCGGAGGATATAGGGACCAAACTGGCGGAGGGGAGCCTTTGGATGCTGGAATGTCTCTGACATGGGTCACAAGCTCGGACAAGGTCGTGAGCATCTTTTTGCATGGTGGGCTAATAGTACCCTTGGTGCAACACCTTGTGGCATAAGGACCGGCTCCCCAAATGGTTGCTGCAAATTCCCTCATGTACCTCCTGGGGAGCATAATCAGCTTCAGATGGGCAAAGGCACTTGAGCAGTGGCATGGAGAAGGACCGCTTATACAACTGGTCGTCGATCAGCATATAGTGGGTGGCTTGCATTTTCAGCTTCCTTGCTTCTTTTCGATCGGCTGGGAGTGACCCTTCTTTAAGATACCTTAGTATTGGGTCGAACCAGGATGGTTTGGCCTCGATTTGCATCACTCAGTCTGCCTCCGTGATGCTAGGCCTCTCCAGGGTCTCCAGGGGAAACTTCCGCTTGGAATCCATCGACTCCGCGGTTGCCAGCCGAGATAATAGGTCGGTGCGGGCATTCTCGGATCTTGGGATCTGGACAACTTCAAATTCAGAGAAGTGAGAAAGCAAGTCCTATACCTTTTGGAGATACCAAATCATATTTGGCTCCCGGGCCTCAAACTCGCCACGCACGTGACCGGCCACCAACTGAGAGTTGGTTAAAGCATTCAGCTTTGCCACTTTAAGATCGCAGGCGATTTGGAGTCCAGCAAGCAGAGCTTCATATTCGGCTTCATTGTTGGAGGCTGAGAAGGAGAAGCGAATGCCGTACTCGAAGGTCGCCCCCTCTGGGCTGGTGAGGATCAAGCCAGCGCCAGAGCCATTAGCATTAGATGATCCGTCGACATGGAGCAGCCATAGGGCGCCAGGTTCTGGATGCTCAGAAGAGTCTAGAGCAAAGCCATCCTCTGGGATGGTGCACTCAAGGAGGAAATCAGCCAGAGCCTGTGCTTTGATGGCCAGGCGAGGTTGGTACCGGATATCATGTTCGCTTAATTCGACAGCCCATTTGGCCATTCTTCCTGATGTCTTCGGGCGATGCACCACCGCCTTGATGGGTTGGTCGGTAAGGACTGTCACAGAGTGCACCTGGAAATATGGTCGCAGCCTCCGAACCGACGTTATCAGGGCCAACACCAATTTCTCAATTCGGGTGTATCTTGTCTCGGCGTCTCGGAGAAGCTTGCTGACATAGTAGATTGACTTTTGGGTCTTGTTCTCTTCTCTGACCAGCACCGAGCCAATTGCGCCTTCTGAAACTGTTAAGTACAGAAACAATATTTCTCCTGGATTGGGACTGCTGAGGAGGGGTGGAGAGCCGAGATATCTCTTGAGGTCCTCGAATGACTTTTGACATTCAGCATACCATTGGAAATTCTTGGCTGATCGGAGAGCTTTAAAGAATGGAAGGCACCTCTCCGCCGACCGAGCCACGAAGCGGTTGAGGGCTGCGATTCTTCCAGTCAGGCGCTAGACCTCTTTGACAGATGTTGGGGGTGCCATTTATCGAAGGGCTTGAATCTTCTGCGGGTTGGCCTCAATGCCCCGCTGAGAAACCATGAAGCCCAAGAACTTTCCAGAGTTGACACCGAAGGCGCACTTCGTTGGGTTGAGCTTCATTCGGTATTTTCAAAGCATCATGAAGCTCTTAGAGAGATCCTCAATATGCTGGGATGCTTCCCTGCTTTGGACCAGCATGTCATCAACATACACCTCCATGTTCCGATCGATTTGCTCCTTGAAGACCTTGTTTACCAGCCTTTGGTAAGTAGCACCTGCATTTTTCAGACCGAAAGGCATAACATGGTAGCAATAAATACCTCGGTCGGTTATGAAGGTGGTCTTTTCTTCATCTTCAGGCACCATTCAGATTTGGTTGTAGCCTGAATATGCGTCCATGAAGGTCAACATCTGATGACTGAAAATGGCATCCATAAGATGGTCGATCTGAGGGAGAGGGAAGCTGTCCTTTGGGCATGCTTTATTAAGGTCGGTGAAGTCGATGTAGATCCGCCATTTACCATTCGACTTCTTCACCATGACAACATTGGACAGCCAGCTCGGATAATTTACCTTTCGAATGAAGTTTGCCTTGATGAGCTTGTGAACTTCTTCCTTAATTGCCCTTTGCCGGTCGGGGGCAAAGCTTCTTTTCTTCTGCTTCACAGGCCGGGACATTTCGTCCACATTAAGACAGTGGACGAGAACGTCTGGGCTGATCCCTGGCATGTCAGAGGCTGATCAGGCGAAGACATCATCATTCCTTCTGAGAAAGTCTATCAGTTCCAACCGGGGCTTCCCTTTCAGCAGTGACCCGATCCTTATGATTCGGTCGGGCCGAGCTTCATCCAGTGGTACCTCCTCCAACTCTTCGGCTGGTTCTCTTCGTTGCTCGGCAAAGTCCTCCCGAGCATCCAGCCCATCAACCTCGGGCAGCTTGGACTGAAGGCTGGTGACGAAGCATTGCTGAGCTACAGCTTGATTTCCCCAAACTACTCCCACTCCCCATCCAGTAGGGAACTTCATTGCTAGGTGCGGGATGGAGACAATGGCTTTCAGGGACATTAGGCCGGGTCTCCCAAAAATCGCATTATAGGGCGACCAAAGCTTGGTCACCAAAAAATCTGTATAAACAGTGGCAACACTAGGCCAGACTCCCGCACGGACTGTCAAGGTCACGACCCCCTCCGGGGTGATAACATCACCGGTGAACCCCATTAGGGTGGAGTCCACGGCTCGGAGATTCTCCATAAGCAGTTTCATCTTCACAAACACATCAAGATACAAAACGTTGATAGAGCTCCCACTATCAATAAGGATGCGGTCTACATCATAATTGTTCAAATTAAGGGATACATCCAACGCATCATTATGTGGGAACTATATCTCCTGGAGGTCACTGTCGGAGAAGGAGAGCTCGTTGGTCCGCGCTTTCTTTGGCGCTGAACCTTCTTCATCGTCCCGCCGGCTCGACGGACAACCGACTGCCTCGATCACATTGATGTGGCCAATGACCGAAGGATTTGGAGGAGGAGGCTGCTGGGGCTCAGGCTAGCGGTCGCCCCCGTTTCTCGGCTCAGGCGCCCTCCTGAATTGATCGAGCCTGCCCCGTTGGATGAGTCTCTCAATCTCGTTCTTCAACTGCCAGCACTCCTCAGTGTCATGGCCATGGTCCCGGTGGTAGCGGCAATACTTGGCGGGGTCTCTCCGGGCCGCATTTTCTCGGAGAGGAGGTGGTCGGGGGAGCTGGCGCTCTATTGCCATGAGGATCTTCGCCCTTGGAGTGGTGAGCAGAGTGAACCGGTTGAATCTCTTAGGCGGGCTCTAGGTACGGTTCCTTGGTGGCGGCGATGGAACCCTTTGGCGGCGAGGCGGGCTTAGCTGGCGGGTGGATCGGTGCTTATCTGAGCGCTTGGGCTCCTTCTTCCTTGTCAACTCGGTGCGGGCAGCTCTCCGCGATTCCTCGACTCTGGCATATTTATCTGCCAGAGCCATCATGTTGGAGAGGTTCGGAGGGTAGCTGACCTCCAGCTCCAGGTAAAAGTTACTCTCCTTCAACACTCCGCCAGCTAGGGCGGACATGGCCATCTCATGATTAAGGTGGTCAACCTCCAGCATGGCCATATTGAAACGGCCGAGATATTTCTTTAAGGACTCCCCCTCTCTCTGCTTAACCTCAGAGAGGGAGTCAGATCTCCATCGATGACGACGGTTGCTGACAAACTGGCTGATGAAGAAGCGGCTCAGCTCGTCAAATGAACCAACAGAACCTGGTTTCAAGGCATTGAACCAGGTTCGAGCGGATCCCCTAAGGGTGGATGGGAAGGCGCGGCAGAGGATCGCATCTGATGCCCCGTGGAACATCATGATCGATCGGAAGCTGCTAAGGTGGTCATCAGGATCAGAGGCTCCATGGTAGGGCTCGATGGCGGGCAGCTTGACATGGGAGGAAATCACTTCCTCCATGATTTCTTTGAAGAAGGGAATGCCCTGCTCCGCCTTATGCTGGAGCGGGTGGGCCTGCTTGGCGGCATCCAACTCCTGGCGCATCTCCCGGAGCTGTTAGCGGATCTTCTCAGGCACAGTGGGAGGAGCTGGGCGAGGAGAGAAATGAGACGGTGTCGAATCATGATGAGAGATCACCGGAGAGAGGGATCGGGCCCGCCGAGATCGGGGAAGATACATGCCACTGACCCCTTGGGGGCTGGCTCAGCTTTGTTAGGGTGGCGAGGGGGGTCTTCTACCCTATGCGGGCTGGAAGAAGAGATCGCTGGATGAGCGGGGGCTGCATTCTCCTCAGGAAGATGTGGGTAGGTGCAGCTAGATAGAGGGCTTCGAGGCGCCCCTGGATCAGGTGGGTCAGAGCTTGGACCTGCTGGACCAGCGAGGCAAACTGGTCCTGGGTCACTAGGGTCGCCGATGGCGATGGGGTTTCCACTGGTGGCGGTAGCAGCGCTACGCTGCTCACCGGATTAGGTCTTTGGGAGGCAACATGATCCCGAACTTCGGAGATAGCCTTTCTTCGATTGGCCATGGAAGAGGTTCTCTTTCAGATCGAGATCCTTGTCTTCTGGATCATAAGTTTATGGGACTTGAGGGCCCTTCCTCTAGCGCCAATTTGTTGCTGCTGAAATCTGTCCTCGACTTGGGCGCGATCGGGCTCCCTCCTAAGCGGACCTGCAAAACAGTCCTCACGCGAGAGGCGTTGGAGGTGGCCCTCCGCAAAAGACCCTCCGATGCTCAAGTCAGCGGGGATCGGCAATCAACAAACGAGAGGAGAAGGCTCTCGCTGAAGAGTCTCTCCAGGGGCGGCCTTTCGAGAGCTCTGAGCAGAGCGTTAATGGAAGAAAGAGGGTGAGCAGAAGTAGAAGGAGGGTAGGCCAGTAAGCCAGTGTGCATACCTGAGGAATCGAGAGATGGCCCTACTTATAGAGGATCACCTGATTCCTTGGGGGCGTCGTGGGTCCAAAAGTTGTTAGGATTCGAATCCAATTTGTTATGAGGTCAGTAAGATTCGCATCTTGTTGGTTAGAGGATCGACGGCTAGGAGAGCTGATTGATGCCTCAAGACTTGGCGATTGCGTAGGCTCCAGGGCTCTAGGCCACTCTCGTGGGTCCTAGGCCACTCTCGGGCATGATTTCTGTTTGGAATCTTTCGAATTTGAACTCTCCCATGCCGGATTCCGTGGAGGTACTTGAGCGCCTGAGTTTGGCCGAGGCATAACAGATAGCTTTGCCAGGACCGAGAGATAGGAATAGCTCGGCTGGGGCCGAGAGATGGGGATAGCTTGGCTGAGGCCAAGAGACAAGGATAACTCGGCTGAGACCGAGAGATGGGAATAGCTCGGCTGGGCCTGAGAGACAAGGATAGCTTGGCTGGGGCCGAGAGATGGGAATAGCTCGGTTGGGGCCGAGAGATAAGGATAGCTCGGCTGGGGCCGAGAGATGGGAATAGCTCGGCTGGGGCCGAGAGACAAGGATAGCTCGGCTGAGACCGAGACAAGGATAGCTCGGCTGAGATTAAGAAGCAGGGATAGCTCGGCTGAGACCGAGAGATGGGGATCCGAGCCTTGGGAATCCTTGCTCGCTGAAGGGTTAAGGCGCCTCGATCTACTGAGGCTGACCCATCCCTAGCAGGTATCGCATAGCAAGCGGGAGTTAGGGTTGATCCTAATCTTTTGCACGATTATTGATGCAATGACGATTTTGCCCCTCAACAAGATGCATTCTTATTAGAAATTTTTTTTAAATTTCATTGACTACGCATGTCCTACATAAATACCATGGCTAGTTGATCTCGAGTCTTTCTCGTGCTAATTGAGACTCTCTTTCTTCTCAACTTCAGAACCTGAGAATGCTAGATAATAGTCTACTCAGCCCGCAACCATTGACTAGGAATTCCAAAATTAGCCTGAGTTGAATACATATTTAATGAGCAAATAATTTATGGATTCCCAGTTAGTCCCACACAACAACAATACATATTCAACGCTCATAAACCATCCTTTTCTTGCTAATACATTTTAGTACGCAGCTTGTTTACTACAAGAAAGTATGGTATTTATGGCGAATCTATTATGGCGAAATATTTTCGTCGTTATAGGTTTATTTATAACGGCGAAATAAAAATTAAATTCGTCATAACAATTAACCGTAATAAAAAGACTTATTACGACGAGTTTAAAAAATCGTCGTAATAAGTCCACATTTTATTTTACGATTTAAATTTTTTAATTTTTCTTTCTTTTTATTACGGCGAAATACATTTTCGCCGTAATAAAAAGACTTATTACGACGAGTTTAAAAAATCGTCGTAATAAGTTCACATTTTATTTTATGATTTTAATTTTTTTAATTTTTCTTTCTTTTTATTACGGCGAAATACATTTTCGCCGTAATAAAAAGACTTATTACGACAGTTTTTTAAACTCGTCGTAATAAGTTCATATTTTATTTTACGATTTTAATTTTTTTAATTTTTCTTTCTTTTATTACGGCGAAATACATTTTCACCGTAATAAAAAGACTTATTACGGCGAGTTTAAAAAATCATCGTAATAAGTCCACATTTTATTTTACGATTTTAATTTTTTAATTTTTTTTCTTTTTATTACGGTGAAATACTTTTTCACCGTAATAAAAAGACTTATTACGATGAGTTTAAAAAATCATCGTAATAAGTCCATATTTTATTTTATGATTTTAATTTTTTTTAATTTTTCTTTCTTTTATTACGGCGAAATACATTTTATTTTATGATTTTAATTAAATATTAATATTTAAATAAAAACCTATTACGGTGACTTATTTTCGCCGTAATAGGTTGATATTACAGTGAAAATAAGTCACCGTAATAATATTTAAATATTTTTAAAATTTAAATAAAAATATATTACGATGACTTATTTTTGCCATAATATCAATCTATTACGGTGAAAATAAGTCGCCGTAATAGGTTATTACGACAACATATTAATACAACGATTTGTAATGTATTACGATGAATTTTTTATCATCGTAATAATTTATTACGACGACTTTTGTACCTGTTGCGACGAATTAATTCGTCATAATAAGTCATTTTTTTGTAGTAGCAGAGTTAGTCAATGAAGAAGTCTAAAATTAGTTTAGGCCGATAGTGCAGTGCCTTGAGCCTTTTTATTTTATTTTTTATTTAGGACTATTAACATGAGGTTGTCAGTATGCAATTTTTTTTTTTTTTTTTTGTACATATGCATGATTACACTATTTTCGTACGAGTCATCCCAGAAATATCAGAGTACAAAATTTGATTGAGAGCAAAGAAACATGGGTCACCCTGATTCCATATTCAGAATCCCATATGATGGGCCACAACAGGCGCCATCCAGTCTGCCGCAGAATTAGTTTTGTTGGTAGATATGTCGAATGTCAAAGAAAAGGATTAATGGAAACATGATTGTAGTATCCCATTTGAAGTCATCGGATAACAGATATGTTGCCGCCGGGATCCGTCCTTCGACTCGGGCGCGGTCGGTCTCCGGGAAGAGGGGGGCGGACCTACAAAAAGAAGCCCACACGCGGTGGGACGCTGGGGGTGATCCTCCGCGGAAGGCCCTCCGACGCTCAAGTCAGTGGAGAAGAAAGCAGCGATCAACCAGACAGTGGGGAGGTGGATCTCTCCGGGAGACCTCTCCGGGGGCGGCCAATCGGAAGCTCCAGAGGGCAGGAGCACCGATGAGCTGCTGGAGAGAGCAGTGAGGCGCACGTGGAAGAAGCGCATGCTCGTGCCCAAGGAGAGAGTGCATCCAGAGTTGCGTACCTGGGGGAATCTGTGAGTCTGATATTTATAGACTGTCACTTGGGTCTTGAGCACCTTCTGGAAGGTTCGGAGGTTGTTACGATACGAAGACGGATAGAATCAGGCCATTGTGGGGCCGTTAGAATCCATACCCTATTTGTTCATAGATCGACGGCTGGGAGAGCTCCTTGATGTCTCGAGATCTGGTTGAGTAGGCATGGGGCGGTTATAATAGGCTTTAGGCCACGCTCCGACATGATTCCTTGTCTAGGATGCCGTTCTGGTAGGCTCGAGCTCTCCCGCGTCAGGTTCCGCGGAGGTAAGTGTTAGGTTGTGGATCGCTCGATGAAGCCGGGCTGTGGAAGCCCGGAAGGGCCGAGCCATAGAGGTCCGGAAAGGGCCGAGCTAGGGGAGCCCGGAAGGGGCCGAGCTATGGGAGCCCGGAAGGGGCCGAGCTATAGAAGCCCGGAAGGGGCCGAGCTATGGAAGCCTGGAAGCCCGGAAGGGCCGAGCTATGGAAGCCCGGAAGGGCCGAGCTACGGAAGCCCGAAAGGGCCGAGCTAAGGAAGCCCGAAAGGGCCGAGCTACGAAAGCCCGGAAGGGCCGAGCTAAGGAAGCCCGGAAGGGCCGAGCTACGGAAGCCCGGAAGGGCCGAGCTATGGAAGCCCGGAAGGGGCCGAGCTACGGAAGCCCGGAAGGGCCGAGCTATGGAAGCCCGGAAGGGACGAAGGGAGGAGGTTAGCCTTAACCGCCTCGCACAGATATTAATGTAATGACGATTTTACCCCTCAACACATGCCCTCCACTCCCTAGTTCGAAGCGTAGGTTCGGGCGTAGGGAGTACAAGTTCGAATGGCGCGTTTCGGATGGGACATCTTGGTTTAGACAGCTCGCGCAATGATGCCCTAATTAATGCGACAGGGCCATCCCGCCATCGGGGCTAAGGCTCCTCTATGAGCGACGGTTGGGATTGCGCCACGCTACGAATCCTGATCGATCGGGCGTTTATCGAAGTGATTCCGGATGCCTGGGATGAGATGCCCCGCCTCTTCAGGGCGGCTTCCTTGGTGGAGAAGTGAAGTGACAGCCGCATTGTATATATTATGTGCGCATGCTCTCGGCGTCTTCTCGTCTTGCTTTCAAAAGGGTTCTGGCCTTTCATCTTTTTTGGCGCTTATCGTTTTTGTTTGGTACCTCTATCAATGGCGATGAGCCCCGACGATGTGGCCTTCGAAATCGTTGCCGAGGACTTGGGGAGGATTCATCAGCGGTATGGCTTGCCCTTGGACGTCGTCCTACGGGCGCCGGAACTCGAAGATAGAGTTACCCGGGACTTAGAGTCTGGGGTCTTTATCTACGAAGATAGTTTGAAGGCGGGTCTTCATTTTCCTCTCCACCCCCTGGTGAAGGAGATCATGACCCCTACAATATCTGCCCGTCAATGGTGGCTCCAAACAGCTGGCGGAATATCATCGGATTCATCTCGATGTGCCACCAGATTCGGATCGTCGCCACTCTCCCCCTTTTCTGCACCTGCTACCACCTGATTCCTGGGAGGAAATCAGAGTGGCCCTACATCGGGCCCCGGAGATCCTTCAACGTTATTGCGGATAAGCCCTCTTCCATCAAGGGGTGGAAGAGTCGGTTTGTTATTGCGGAGGGGAACGTCGGTTCCGACTTTCCTCGGAGGTGGGGGAATGTTGCAAGGGATGCGGAGACGCATCCGGCTCTGTCGGCGCAGGAGGAGAAGGACTTGGATGTCCTCCGTAACGGACAGGTATTTTCGGCTAACGATCTGCTATCGGAGGGGGCCCTCTTCGCAGCCGGGCTCAGCCCCCTGGACCCGCAAGGTGAGTCTTTTTCGTGCTGTGTATTTTTCTCGATTAGTGTGCATGGACCTGAGTATGTGTGCTCTGATGTGGCAGCCGCAAGGTCGGCATTGTCGAACCTCTCCAAGAGGAAGAGAGGAAAACGCCCAGGGGAAGGGAGCGGCGCGGATAGTGGCCGGCCCGAAAAAAGGGCTCATACTTCCGCAAGAAGCTCGTCGGGCACTGGAGCAGTCATGGCAGAAGCGCCTGGGGCGAAGGAGAACCCGGGGAGAGCGGTTATGTCCTCCGACCTTCTCGTGCTAGAGATCTCGGACAGCTCAGACGAGACTCCGATGGCTTGTCCGACCGCGTCCCCCCTGAAAGAGGAATCAGAGGCGGACTTGGCAGAGGTGGTCATCGCCGAGGAGCCTACTGTCCCCGCGGGATCGCCGTCGGCTCCGGTAGGAGAGGGAGAGGTGGCAGCCGTAGCCGGGGAGGTGCAGGGGGAGCCCTCTCTCGGTCTCTCTGCAGGGGGGTCCGGAAGTAGTGAGGTAGGTCAGACCGAGGCTTCGGGGGAGCCCACGGAGGAGATGCAAGTAGCAGAACAAGCCGGGACCTCGGGGGGCCCGGTGGAGGAGACACAAATGGTGATAACCGAGGAAGGGGCGTCGAAGGAGGAGACGCGGCAAGGCGGGAGCTCCGCATTGGGAGCTTCTTCGAAAAAGGTTTTGGGAAAGCTGGCACTTGGGCTAGCTGAATTATCCGAAGAGGCCCAAGCCAGGGCCTTGACGGAGGAGGCTGGGAAATTGGGAGCCTCTCGGGCGGAGGTTGCCCACGTCGGTCCCTCAGGTGGGGACGGTCAGCCCAGCAGTTCAGGCGCCGGCGTTGAGGAGGCATTTTCCGCGTTGATGAGGTCAGCCCTGTATCCGGGGGCAGACCCTTCGTCGGACAAGTTTGCCGATCTGGAGTTGGTGGATGCTGCATTCGGTCAGCAGGGCGTGGCCGAGAGCATCCATCTCCTTCCCGATATCGATAACACAACCCTGATGAGGATGACTCGGGCCTACGCCTCGTGGGTGAGTTACTTTTCTTATGCGGTAGGTGTTTCCCGATTGACCCCATCGTGGGCTCTTATTCGTTTTTGCCTTTGTAGAGCGTTTTGCTTTCCCGGGCGATATGCTAGCGCTTGAGTTTGGCAACGGGGGCCAGTGTTCAAGCCTGGAGGGCTAATGCCGAGCTCCAGTCGCGGCTGAAGGTGTCTGAGAAGTTCGAGGAACTCATGGCAATTAGCGACAGGGGCTTGCAGGGGATAAGGGCGGCATATCAAGCTGCCCAGGCCGAGATATCCCAGCAGAAGCGCCGGGTGGAGGAGTTGCAGGAACTCCTGGCGAGAAATGACAATGCGTGCCTGGAGCTGGCTAGAATCCAATCGAGGCATTCCGCGGAGGTGAAGGTGATGAAGAGAGAGCATAGCGAGAGTATGGGTCGGCTGGGGAAGGAAGCCGCCAACGAGAGGAAGCGTTTAACCAGGATGCTTGGCGAGGTGGAGGAGCGACTGAAGCGCCGTGACAGCAAAATTGCCCATTTGAAGGAGGGCGCTAAATGGCAACAAGGGTGATAGCTCGGGTGAACAACGAGCTAACCCAAGCCCAGGAGGCAATCGGAGCCAAGCAGTTGAAGATCAACAATCTGCAAGAGAGAGTTGAGCTGGTCGGGGCTGATAGGACAAGAGCCAGAAGCGAGGCTGAGGAGTCGGCCAAGATGTTGGCTAGACGAGAGGAGGTACGACCTCATTCTTCCCCATTTTTAGTTTTTTCTACTGGTTTCTTGTGACTCCGACTTATCTCGGCCTTTTCAGATAGCGGAGTTGGGGCTGGAGGTTCGGGCTCTTCAAGGCGAGCTTGTGTCCAGCCGCAACAAGAGCTCAGAATTCGAGACGCGGGCCGGCAAGTTTGAGGAGCAAAATATCATTTTGTGGGCCCAAGTCGCAGAGGCTGAGAAATGGGCCACCGAGGCCAACATGCAGCTCGCCATACTTAAGGGAAGGCAAGACGCTATCAGCGTAGATGCGTTCCATCATGGGATGGAAGAGTGCAGACAGAGGATACTCAGTGGGCACCCGGAATGGGATCTTTCTTTCCTGAGTGCTGAAAATCCCGAAGATGGCAAGTCCGAAGGAGAAGATGAAGACGAGTATGTTGATGTTTTTGACGCCAAGCTTGGCGGCGCCCCCGGTCCCAGCGAAGCTGTAGCTTCTGAGGGACGGTCGCAAACTGCCGCAGAGGGGGCGAAAATATTGGAGAAGGGCGAACCTAGTCACGCTTCCGCAGATGTGACTGAGGGCTTTTCCGAAGCCGATGCGGCTCCCGGTTCTTAGGAGCTGTTCTTGTATCTCGTCTTTTAGACATTTGTCTGACGTTTCATAGTGAAAGAATTTTCTGTTTCCATTTAAGTGTCTTTCTTGCGTGACTTCGCTGTCGTTTAGCCTCGATTGTGAGTGACTTGTGGCTCGTTGACGCCCTTGGGTCATTTTTGTTCTGAGACTAGGAAAACGTACTGGCTTGGGCCGATAGGCAAAACAGGTTGGTTTGGGCCGATGAGGAAGGTAGGTCGGTTGGGGCCGATAAGAAAAGTAGGTCGGCTGGGGCCGACGGAAAAGTAGGTCGGCTGAGGCCGATAGACAAAAATAGGTCGGCTGAGGCCGACAGGCAAAATAGGTCGGCTGGGGCCGATAAGAAAAATAGATCGGCTGGGGCCGACAAGAAAAATAGATCGGCTGGGGCCGACAGGCAGAGTAGGTCGGCTGGGGCCGATGGAAAAATAGGTCGGCTGGGATCGATAGGCAAATAGGTCGACTGGGGCCGACAGGCAGAATAGGTCGGCTGGGGCCGACAAGAAAAATAGATCGGCTGGGGCCGACAAGAAAAATAGATCGGCTGGGGCCGACAAGAAAATAGGTCGGCTAAGGCCGACGGAAAAAGTAGGTCTTCGCGCTTTCTGCTATTCTGTCTACGCCCTGCTGTTCCTCAGGTGATTCGGTTTTTATTTCACCAGAATTGATGATACGGCATAGTGGGGGGCATAAAGCTGCATCAGAGCTTTCCGGAAGGTGCTCTTTTCCTATGCGGATCATTCTGCCACGCACGCAATCGCTTACCATTGGAGGACTTCACTTTTGAAGGACGATACTCCGAGCCCGCCAGTTTTCGAGGTGCTGGCTGGCGATCACCCATATTAAATGACAGTGATTCGGGAGGAGGAGATCTTCGTACACGTCGTAACTCAGGTGGTGGGCTTGGCGCGCAGTGGGGCGCCGCGTCTATCCTGAGTGGCCACGTGGAGGCGTGGGCCAGGTGTTTGAATCTCGGGACTTTCAGCTCTGATAGCTCATCCCGGGTTTTTCCTTCCTATAAAAAGGGGAGAAAGGGGTCATGTTTAGTTATCCCCAAAGTGTATTTTCTCTTAGAGCTTCCATTATGCTCATTTCTCTGCTACTACAAGTGGGAGGACCGATTTTTCCTCTCATAGGCTCCTTGCCGCCGGATAGCTGGGGCGACCGGGGAGCTGCTGAAGAATGGCTCGCCCTTAGGGGATGGGTCCCGGAGATCACATGGAGAGCGCACGAAGAGGGCGCGGGGATCACACGGGGAGCGCTTAATAACTCTTCCAGTATGACCTTTGCGGTTCCCCTTCGGAGATGCAAGGTAGGAAGTGCACGTGGGCCCCCCATGACTTACTTGAACTTCTCCTCCTTCCCCGATTCAGATTCCTGGGCCCGGCCACCTGGGGAATCTTTTACCACGCGGAAAGGGGGTGAAGGTGCGTCGCCCGCCGACGCCTTGTCCTTGAGACTTGGCGAGGCATGGCGGTACATACTCGGTTTGGGAGAGCGTTCCGACGCCGGGGTCCGCTGGCCTCCTGGTTGCTCGTCAAGGGGTTCCTCGGTTGGGTGGTCTGGGATGGCCATCCAGATATCTCGGTTGGGCCACCGAGATATCGCTACCACTTGAAGCCAGTCGCAACTATTGGTCTGTGTCGACCGGTTATTATCAGCCCGTACCGATTGGACGCGACTCATCTGGATCGACGATAGGATGCTGGAACATCATAGATTGGCCAGGTCTGCTTTGGAGCAGTTGCCCGAGTTTGTATTTACCTTTATTTTATGCATTTCAATGCTCTTGTAACGCCTATGAGGCATTTGTAACTGATCTCGATCGGCAATAAAGAGAGTTATGTTCTGTTTCTCAATCTCTGTCTTTTTGTGCCGAGCTTGTCGCTATTGTTGTTTGTGGGGTACAAAGGCGTTCTGCTTGCCCGTAGACGAGGGTCTCACGCCGTCAGAACCTAATCGAGGTTCGCGCGACAGTCCAGGGATCGTTCGGCAAAATATGCTCCTCGCTCCGATCAGAAGTTTGGCATTTTCAATGCTTCACTTTTGCCGAAGCCCGATTTATCGTGGGTCGGCTTTGGCCGAAGTTCAGGGAATTCGTACCCCTTCCCATCATGGTTCAGGGAACCTGCCACTCGGGCCGGCCGAGCTTCGGAGATGTTTGACTTGGCCCTGCCAAGGTTCAGAGATTTTGTAGCTCGGCCCTGCCGAGGCTCGGAGAACATTTTACTTGGCCCTGCCAAGGTTCGGAGATTTTGTAGCTCGGCCCTGCCGAGGTTCGGAGATTTGGGCTCAAGGGAGCGACTCGGTTGTCAAGGCGGGCCACAGCGTTAGGTCCACGTGGCGCTTGGTAAGGGGCACTAGAGCGGAGCGAGTGATATATCGTCATGCTTTTTCATTGGTGACGCTACTCTTCCCAAGGGGGCAGGTTATTGGCCGAATGCCGGACTTCGCGTTTCCCGAAAAAGAGGCCGGCATTAAGAGGCTCGGGGAAGCGCAGAACGCATTTATTGTGAGGGCCGACAGATCGGAAAATGTTTGCTTGGGGAATTCCCGAGCAACCTGCTCGCGCTTACCGATCTCGCTCGGGATGGGGCGTGACACCTCAAATTTCGCAAGCACTAAAACGGCGACGCGTGGCAAGTTCTTATGGGTCGGTGGTTATGGCGCGACCGATAGAGATATCCGTTTGATGAGTATAAATACGGCCGAGGGGCATCGGTTTTGACCATACCTCGGTTTAAGCTCCGAAAAAAAAGGCCTCTCCAGGGCGATCATCAGTCGGGTCGCGTTTCTCGCTTGATAGCCTGCCGCATTCGGAGGGGAGGCGCACCTCCGTCACGGTTGACGGAGAGGGCCTAGCGTCGGCCTTTGCGAATAATGAGCAGCTCGCGAGGACCGCCAAAGAATACTTGGATGTGTCGGTCAGGGAGGCAGAAGCCTCACGTCGGTTCATGGACCGGCAGAGGGAGGAGATTGCGTCCCTGCGTCAGCAAGTGGCTGACCTGACGGAGCGCCTGGAGGAGCTGCTAGCCTCCGGGAGTGACTCCGAATTCTGATTTAGGGCCTCCCTTCTTGTTTTTTTTTTTTACTGCCTCCTTGTAATCCTCTTTTATAAATGAAAGATGGATTTTGTTTTTGAAGCCCCTTTCTTCAAGAGTTTATGGCCTTGACCCGCGCGATAAATTAGGGTGTTGGCGTGGCCCCGTCGTTTTTTGCGCGTTGATATAGGCACTTTGAATGACGGGTTATAGGGGCATCACCCAAAGGGTTTTTAGTAGCTGAGAGGGGGATCTCCTAACTCTGCCTGGGGCCTTTGGCCGATTACACGGGGCTCATCGGCCTCAAGAGAGGGTTTGCCAATGGTGGCTTCTTTTTGTGCGTCGACGGTTTTTGTTTAACGCGCTCGTTTTTAAACCGGACGAAGTCCTTCGGGGACCATTCAGAGGCCGCCCGGCTTTAGCCGGGGCCTAAGCGCCTCGGTTTTTATTTGGGGTTCCAGCCCGAATGACTTTTACCTGGCCTTGCCACGGCTAGGAGGATTCGTTGCTTGGCCCCGCCGAGTTTCGGAGAATATTTTACTTGGCCCTGTCAAGGTTCAGAGAATTGTTGCTCGGCCCTGTCGAGGTTTGGAGAAATATTTTACTTGGCCCTGCCAAGGTTCGGAGAATTGTTGCTCGGCCCTGCCGAGGTTTGGAGAAATATTTTACTTGGCCCTGCCAAGGTTCGGAGAATTGTTGCTCGGCCCTTTCGAGGTTCGGAGAAATATTTTACTTGGCCCTGCCAAGGTTCGGAGATTTGTTGCTCGGTCCTGCCAAGGTTCGGAGAATATTTTACTTGGCCCTGCCAAGGTTCGGAGATTTATTGCTCGGCCCTGCCGAGGTTCGGAGAATATTTTACTTGGCCCCGCCAAGGTTCGGAGATTTGTTGCTCGGCCTGCCGAGGTTCGGAGAATATTTTACTTGGCCCTGCCAAGGTTCGGAGATTTGTTGCTCGGCCCTGCCGAGGTTCGGAGAATATTTTACTTGGCCCTGCCAAGGTTCGGAGATTTGTTGCTCGGCCCTGCCGAGGTTCGGAGAATATTTTACTTGGCCCTGCCAAGGTTCGGAGATTTGTTGCTCGGCCCTGCCGAGGTTCGGAGAATTGTTGCTCGGCCCTGCCGAGGTTCGGAGAAATATTTTACTTGGCCCTGCCAAGGTTCGGAGAAATATTTTACTTGGCCCTGCCAAGGTTCGAGAAATATTTTACTTGGCCCTGCCAAGGTTCGGAGATTTGTTGCTCGGCCCTGCCGAGGTTCGGAGAATATTTTACTTGGCCCTGCCAAGGTTCGGAGATTTGTTGCTCGGCCCTGCCGAGGTTCGGAGAATATTTTACTTGGCCCTGCCAAGGTTCGAGATTTGTTGCTCGGCCCTGCCGAGGTTCGGAGAATATTTTACTTGGCCCTGCCAAGGTTCGGAGATTTGTTGCTCGGCCCTGTCGAGGTTCGGAGAATATTTTACTTGGCCCTGCCGAGGTTCGGAGAAATATTTTACTTGGCCCTGCCAAGGTTCGGAGAAATATTTTACTTGGCCCTGCCAAGGTTCGGAGATTTGTTGCTCGGCCCTGCCGAGGTTCGGAGAATATTTTACTTGGCCCTGCCAAGGTTCGAGATTTGTTGCTCGGCCTGCCGAGGTTCGGAGAATATTTTACTTGGCCCTGCCAAGGTTCGGAGATTTGTTGCTCAGCCCTGCGAGGTTCAGAGAATATTTTACTTGGCCCTGCCAAGGTTCGGAGATTTGTTGCTCGGCCCTGCCGAGGTTCGGAGAATATTTTACTTGGCCCTGCCAAGGTTCGGAGATTCCTGTTCAAACAGACAGCTCGGTCGTGCCGAGGATTGGTAAGCAGTATCTATTTCTCCTTGCAATTTATAGCAACATGGTGCATAATGATTCACGCGACAGGTTTTGAGGAAACAGATAAGCAGGAATGTGCAGTGAGGCATGCGAAAATGAATTCAGAGAGGACATACCCTATTGTAATATTTACGAAGGTTGTCGCATTCCAAGTCCGGGGAACGGATTTCCCATCCAGATCCTGCAGCTTGTAGGTCCATGGTCCAATGATCTCTGCTACCTGGTAAGGGCCCTCCCAGTTTGGCGCCAGCTTTCCTTGCTCCAGCGGTTTGGAAACAGAGGCCTTTCGGAGGACAAGGTCGCCGGGCAGGAAGGTCTTCCCTTTAACTCTGGAAGCGTGGTAACGGGCCACCCTCTGTGATAGGCGGCCGTTCTGATCCGGGCCTTCTCTCTGATTTCCTCTATCAGGTCGAGGTTGGTGCGGAGTTGCTCGTTGCTAGTCTCCTCCGAGTAGCTCTCCACCCGCAATGATGGGAGACCGACCTCCACAGGGATAACGGCCTCTGTGCCGAAAGCCATTCGGAATGGAGTTTCGCCGGTCGGGATTCTCGGGGTTGTGCGGTAAGCCCATAGGACATGATGTAGTTCATCCGCCCACCTGCCTTGGGCTCTGGAGAGGCGAGCTTTGATTCCCTGGAGGAGGGTTCTGTTGGTTACTTCGGTTGCTCCGTTGGCTTGTGGGTGTTCGACCGAAGTAAGATGGTGATGGATTCCGTGTTCCTCGCAGAACTGGCGAAATTTGGAGTTGTCGAACTGCTTGCCGTTATCGGTGATTATAGTATGTGGGAGGCCGAATCGGCAGATGATGGATCTCCACACAAAGTCTCGGGCCCGTGCTTCGGTAATTTGTGCGACCGCTTCCGCTTCGACCCATTTGGTGAAGTAGTCGATGGCGACAAACAAGAATTTCCGCTGCCCTGTTGCAAGCGGGAATGGGCCGAGGATGTCCATCCCCCACTTGGCAAAGGGCCAAGCGGAGGATATAGAAACTAGCTCGGCGGAAGGGAGTCTTTGGACGTTTGAATGTCTTTGGCAGGGGTCGCAGGCGCGGACCAGATCGTCCGCATCTTTCTGCATGGTCGGCCAGTAATAGCCTTGTCGCAGCACCTTGTGGCAGAGGGACCGGCTTCCAAATGGTTACCGCAAATCCCTTCATGTACCTCGCGCAGAGTGTAGTCCGCTTATGATGGGCGAAGGCACCTAAGCAGCGGCATGGAAAATGACCGCTTGTACAGTTGGTTGTCGATCAACACGTAGTGGCTGGCCTGCAGCTTCAGCTTCCTAGCCTCTCTTCGGTCGGATGGAAGCAACCCTTCTTTGAGATATTTGAGGATAGGGTCGAACCAGGATGGTTCGGCCTCAACTTGCATCACCCGGTCAGCCTCCGTGATGCTTGGCTTTTCTAGAGTCTCCAGGTGGAACTTTTGTTCGGCATCCATTGTCTCCGTGGTTGCCAGTCGGGAGAGTAGGTCGGCACGGGCGTTCTCAGATCTGGGAATCTGAATAATTTCAAATTCGAAAAAATGGGGAAGCAAGTTACGCACCTCCTGGAGATATCGAATCATGTTCGGCTCCCGAGCTTCGAATTTTCCCCGAACATGGCCGGCTACCAGCTGAGAGTCGGTGAAGGCGTTGAGCTTTTCCACCTTCAGATTGTGGGTGATCCGGAGACCGGCCAACAGAGCTTCGTACTCGGCTTCGTTGTTGGAAGCTGGGAAGGAGAATCGGATGCCATACTCGAAAGTCATCCCCTCAGGGATAGTGAGAACTAGACCCGCACCGGAGTGATGGGCATTGGATGACCCGTCGACGTGGAGGAGCCACCGGGCTCCAGACTTTGGCTCTTCAAGGGAGTCTGGGGCAGAACCGTCCTCCGGGATGGTGCACTCGAGGAGGAAGTCGGCCAGTACTTGGGCTTTGATGGCTGGGCGAGGCTGAAAGTGTATGTCGTGCTCGCTTAGCTCGACGGCCCATTTGGTCATTCTCCCCGATGTTTCGGACGGTGGACCACCGCCTGATGGGTTGGTCAGTCAGGACCGTCACGGAATGTGCTTGGAAATACGGTCGTAGCTTTCGAACTGAGGTGATTAAGGCCAGCACCATCTTTTCAATCTTGCTGTACCTCGTCTCCGCATCACGGAGCAACCTGCTCACATAATAGATCGGCTTCTGGACTTTGCCTTCTTCCTTGACTAGCACCGAACAAACCGCATTCTCCGAAATAGCCAGGTATAAAAATAAGGTTCTCCTGGGATCGGACTGCTGAGGAGTGGGGGCGAGCCGAGGTACTTCTTGAGATCTTGGAATGACCTCTGGCATTCGGGAGTCCACTGGAAGTTTTTGGCCGATCGGAGAGTTTTGAAGAAGGGGAGGCATCTCTCGGCCGACCGTGCCACAAAGCGGTTAAGGGCCGCTATCCTCCCGGTTAGGCACTGGACCTCTTTAGCAGATGCAGGGGGCGCCATTTGCTAGAGAGCTTGAATCTTCTGGGGGTTAGCTTCGATACCTCGCTGGAAGACCATGAAGCCGAGGAACTTCCCCGAGTTGACGCCGAAGGCGCACTTGGTCGGGTTGAGTTTCATCCCATATTTGCGCAACGTTGCAAAGCTCTCCGAGAGGTCCTCGACATGCTGTGACGCCTCCTTGCTTTTAACCAGCATGTCGTCCACGTACACCTCCATGTTCCGGCCGATTTGTTCCTTGAACACCTTGTTAACCAGCCGCTGGTAGGTCGCCCCTGCATTCTTAAGACCAAAAGGCATAACACGGTAACAATAGGTACCTCGATCGGTTATGAAGGGGTCTTTTCTTCATCTTCGGGGGCCATTCGGATCTGATTGTAGCCGGAATAGGCGTCCATGAATGACAGCATCTGGTGGCTTGAGGTGGCGTCCACGAGCTGATCGATCCGAGGAAGGGGGAAGCTATCCTTCGGGCAGGCTTTGTTGAGGTCGGTGAAGTCGATGCAGATCCTCCATTTGCCGTTCGACTTTTTCACCATGACGACATTTGACAGCCAGTTTGGGTAATTTACCTCTCGGACGAAGTTGGCCTTTATGAGTTTGTCGACCTCTTCTTCAATGGCTTTTTGCCGTTCTGGGGCGAAGCTTCTCTTTTTCTGCTTAACAGGCCTGTGCCTCTCGTCCACATTGAGATGGTGGACGAGGACCTCGGGGTTGATTCCTGGCATGTCGGAGGCGGTCCAGGCGAAGATGTCGGCATTGCTTTGGAGGAATCTGATCAGCCTGCGCCGAGACTCCCCTTTGAGTAGCGATCCAATCCTTACGGTTCGATCGGGCTGAGCTTCGTCCAATGGTACTTCCTCCAATTCTTACCGGTTCTCCCCGTTGCTCGGCGAAGTCTTCGTGAGCGTCTAGCCCGTCAACTTCGGCATTCTAGACTGAAGGCTCGTAACGAAGCATTGCCGAGCCATGGCTTGACTTCCCCGAACCACTCCAACTCCTTGCTCGGTGGGGAACTTCATAGACAGATGTGGGATAGAGACAACTGCCTTGAGGGACATTAAGCCAGGCTTGCCGAATATGGCGTTGTATGGGGATCTGAGGTCGGTCACTAAGAAATCGGTCTGTACAATAGTCACAAGGGGCCAGGTTCCCGCGCGGACCGTCAAGGTGACGATTCCTTCCGGGATGATGACGTCGCCGGTGAATCCTATCAGGGCGGAATCCACGGCTCGAAGGTTTTCCATGAGCAATTTCATCCTGGCAAACACACCGAGGTACAAAATATTTACCGAGCTTCCACTATCGATGAGGATTCGGCTTACATCATAATCGTTCAAATTAAGGGATACAACTAGTGCGTCATCGTGGGAAAGTTGTATTCCCAGAAGATCGTCGTCGGAGAAGGAGAGTTCGCCCATCCTTGCCTTTTTTGGTGCCGGTTCTTCACCGCCACCCCTGGGGCTCGATCCGCCGGCCTCTTCAATCATGTTGATGCGGCCAATTACGGGCGGATTGGGTGGAGGAGGAGGTTGTTGGAGCTCGAGCTGACGGTCACCTCCTTGTCGTTGCGGCTCGGGCGCCCTCCTGAACTGATCCAGCCGTCCCCGCCGAATCAGCCTCTCTATTTCATTCTTCAGCTGCCAGCATTCTTCAATGTCATGTCCATGCTCCCTATGGTAGCGGCAGTACTTGGCGGGATCTCTTCGGGTCGGGTTCCCTCGAAGAGGTACCGGCCGGGGAAGTTGGCGCTCTATCTCCATAAGGATTTGCGCCCGGGGCACAGTCAGCGGAGTATAGCGGTCAAATCGCCTGGGAGGACTCCGGGAGCGATTCCTTGGCGGCAGCGGAGGGACTCTTTGGCGGCGAGGTGGACTTGGCCGCCGGGCGGGACGGTGCCTGTCGGGGACTTTGGGCTCTTGCTTCTTTGCGTGCTCAGCGCGGGAGATCCTCCGTGATTCTTCGACCCTTGCATATTTGTCCGCAAGGGCCATCATATCAGATAGGCTGGGAGGGTAGCTGACCTCCATAGCCAGGTAGAAGTCGCTCTCCTTCGAAACTCCCCCCGCCAGGGTGGACATAGCCACCTCATGATTAAGGTGGTCCACCTCCAACATGGCCTTATTAAAACGGCCAAGGTAATTCCTCAGGGACTCCCCCTCTCTCTGCTTGACTTCGGAGAGGGAGTCGGATCTTCGTCGGTGGCGGCGACTGCTGACGAACTGGCCAATGAAAAGGTGGCTCAGCTCGTCGAAAGAATCAATGGAACCTGGCTTCAACGCATTGAACCAGGTTCGGGCGGATCCTCTGAGGGTGGATGGGAAGGCGCAGCAGAGGACCGCATCTGATGCCCCGTGGAACATCATTATTGACCGGAAGCTACTGAGATGGTCGTCCGGGTCAGTGGAGTCGTGATAGGGCTCGACGGCTGGTAGTTTGACATGGGAGGGAATCACTTCCTCCATGATCCCCTTAGAGAAAGGGATGCCCTGCTCCGCCTTGGGCTGGGACAGATGGGTCTGCTTGGCGGCGTCCAGCTCCTGACGCATCTCCTGGATCTGACGGCGGATCTCCTCTTCACCGGTGAGAGGAGGAGCTGGGCGTGAGAATCGCAAGGATGGCGTGGAATCATGGTGAGATGTCGCCGGGGAGAGGGAGCGGGCTCGCCGAGATCTGAGAGGATCTCTATCATAACCGGCTCGCGGGACTGGTTTGTCCCCCCTGGGCCGATATGGGGGATCCGCGGACCCATGGAAACCAGAGGAGGAGGCCGTCGGCGAAGAAGGAATCGCCGTCTCCTTCTGGGGATGCGAAGCAGGAGGAGCTGCAAGGCGCTCCTGAACTAGGTGGGTAAGGGCCTGGACTTGTTGGACCAGCGTAGCGAACTGGTCCTGGGTCACCGGGACGACAGGCGGTGACGGAGTTTTGACCGGTGGGGGTTGTGGCACTGTAGCGCCAATCGGATCAGGCCTCTGGGAAGCGACCTGATCTTGGGCTTCAGAGGTTGCTCTCCTCCGGTTGGCCATTGGAGAGGTTCTTCTCCGGATTGAGATCCTTGTCTCCTTTTTTCAAGTTTTAATGGGACTTGAGGCCCTTCCTCTAGCGCCAATCTGTTGCCGCCGGGATCCGTCCTCCGACTCGGGCGCGGTCGGTCTCCGGGAAGAGGGGGGCGGACCTGCAAAAAGAAGCCCACACGCGGGGGGACGCTGGGGGTGGTCCTCCGCGGAAGGCCCTCCGACGCTCAAGCTAGTGGAGAAGAAAGCGGCGATCAACCAGACAGTGGGGAGGTGGATCTCTCCGGGAGTCCTCTCCAGGGGCGGCCAATCGGAAGCTCCAGAGGGCAGGAGCGCCGATGAGCTGCTGGAGAGGGCAGTGAGGCGCGCGTGCTCGTGCCCAAGGAGAGAGTGCGTCCAGAGTTGCGTACCTAGGGAAATCTGTGAGTCTGATATTTATAGACTGTCACTTGGGTCTTGAGCACCTTCTGGAAGGTTCGGAGGTTGTTACGATACGGAGACGGATAGAATCAGGCCGTTGTGGGGCCGTTAGAATCCGTACCCTGTTTGTTCAGAGATCGACGGCTGGGAGAGCTCCTTGATGTCTCGAGATCTGGTTGAGTAGCATGGGGCGGTTATAATAGGCTTTAGGCCACGCCCCGACATGATTCCTTGTCTAGGATGCCGTTCTGGTAGGCTCGGGCTCTCCCGCGTCAGGTTCCGCAGAGGTAAGTGTTAGGTTGTAGATCGCTCGATGAAGCCGGGCTGCGGAAGCTCGGAAGGGCCGAGCCATAGAGGCCCGGAAAGGGCCGAGCTAGGGGAGCCCGGAAGGGGTCGAGCTATGGGAGCCCGGAAGGGGCCGAGCCACGGAAGCCCGGAAGGGGCCGAGCCATGGAAGCCCGGAGGAGCCGAGCCATGGAAGCCCGGAAGCCGAGCGGAAGCCCGGAAGGGCCGAGCTATGGAAGCCCGGAAGGGCCGAGCTACGGAAGCCCGGAAGGGGCCGAGCTACGGAAGCCCGAAAGGGTCGAGCTACGGAAGCCCGGAAGGGACCGAGTTACGGAAGCTCGGAAGGACCGAGCTATGGAAGCCCAGAAGGGATGAAGGGAGGAGGTTAGCCTTAACCGCCTCGCACGGATATTAATGTAATGACAATTTTATTCCTCAACAAGATAAAATTTTTGTTCAATAAAAAGACTGTGCGTATGCATCTTTAGCATTTGAAGTTGATGATTTTGATGTTTAGTGTTATTTATGTTAAAAAAAAGATTAAAAAAAAAAAAAAAAGGAGAGCCAGCTTCTCTCGCCCGACCTCGTCAACGGAAGACCGCGCAAAAAGTTGGTGAAGCGCGGCCATACGCAGGCAGTTTCAGTTGGTCTACAAGAAAGCAACGGCTTCTTCAATCCGAAATTTAAAGAGAAAAAAAAAAAACCCCAACTACCGGTACCACAAATTTCCTCCTCCACACCTAATATTTTTCCTCAACTTGGATATTGTTGCTGCTAAAATTTATCCTTTGATTCGGATGCGATCAAACTTTAGAGTAAACTTTCTTTTGGATGGACCAGCAAAACAGTTTTCACGCGAAAGGTGTTGGGAGTGGCCCTCTGCGAAAGACCTTCGGACGCTCAAATAAGCGGAGATCAACAATAAACAAATATGGAGAGAAGGCTCCCGCTGAAGAGTCTCTCCAAGATAGCATTTCGAGAGCTCTGAGCAGGACGTTAATAGCGAGAAGGGGTGAGCAGAGATAGATGAAGAGTGGGCCAGTAAGCAAGTGCGCATACATGAGAAGTCAAAAGACGGTCGTATTTATAGAGGATCACCTGATTCCTTGGAGGCGTCGTAGGTCCGAAAGTCGTTAGGATTCGAATCCAGTTTGTTATGAGGTCAGTAAGATTCGTATCTTGTTGGTTAGAGGATCGATGGCTGGGAGAGCTGGTTGATATCTTCAGATTCAGCGATTGTGTAGGCTCCAGGACTCTAGGCCACTCTTGGGTGTGATTTTTGTTTGGAATCTTACGAATTTAAATTCTCCCGCGCTAGATTCCACAGAGGTGCTTGAGTGCCCGGATCTGATCGGGGCATAAGAATAACTCGGACTAGGACCGAGGCATAAGAATAGCTCGGCTGGCGAGGCACAGTGGATAGCTCGGCTGGTGAGGCACGGTGGATAGCTCTACTAGGACCGAGGTATAGCGGCGACTCATTTCTAGCGGGCATCACATAGCGAATGAAAGTCAGGATTCAGAATTAATCCTAACTTTTTGCATAATTATTAACACGATGATAATTTTACCCCTTAAAAGATATCTACGAGATAGAACAAGTCCATGACCCGTCTCAAAATAATTAAGCCTGGCCAGCAAAACAGTAAAACCTTTAATATACAGCCACAAAAATTACTTTGGAGGTACTGAGTGGGAAAGGCTACGTTGTTATTTTCTTTTTTTTTTAAAAATAATTCTAATTTTCAGAGACGAGCTGAAATCCGAGCTGTTGATCGATAAAATTGCCCTCTTTGATCTTCTCTCTCCTTGACTCTCTGTCGTCGGACGGGAGTAGAGGGGACTACGAGATGGACGGAGAGAAGAATGGACGGTAGGATGTGGTGGTGGACGTAGAGCAGAGCAAGGGAGAGTGGGAAGCGAGGCCAAAGCCGACGTGATTGAGACGACGGATTTTGATTCTCTCTTCCTATTTACCGATGATGATACTAGTATGCTACGAATCAATTCAGATAGATCAAAATATAAAATTTATTGTAAAATAAAAAGATAGAAAATCATTCGATCTTTAAATCTATGATCCAACATGCTAAGCCACTGATGCCGTCGTCCAGTCAGCCGTCGAATTGGCTTCGCGATAGATACGACGGATCTGAGCACTATTGACCTCCCGCAGGATATACCATATGTCACTAAGAATCGGATTAGTAGGAACTTGAGAGCAATTCTCCTTCCGCAGCCAACGAATGACCATCATAGAATCACCCTCGATCATGAGACTATGGGCATGAAGAATCTGAGGCATAAGAAATGCCCGTCTAAGCAGCATAAAGCTCGGTCATAGGGGCAGAAGAGTCGAGGGTACCAAAACCTCCCGCCGCCAACATATCACCCTGAGGCTCATGGATGATGAAGGCAGAACCTGCAAATCTTCCATGGATACTCACATCAAAGTTGATTTTGACAAACCCTGAAGGGGAGTTCCAAGGAAATGAAAACCGTATGCCGGTTCGCTGCCGAAACAGCAGGAGATCCCCAGCGGCCAGAGGAGTCAGAACCAATCGCATGAATAACACGGGCACAGTCCGCCGTCAACGATCTAATCTTCCACACAATCATGTGTGAAGAAATAATATCATCCGTGAAAATGAGTTGGTTCCTCGACATCCATATCTGATATGCTGTGCCAGTCTAAAGACCACGCTTGTGCTGATAGACTCTTCGGAGATCATGAAAGAAAGGGAAACGCGGGGAGCCCGTATCGTCCAATCTGCTGGAATAACCCATCAAGTGACATATTCATCTAGCTCTGGGGCAGATGAAGATGGCGTGGTCGGTAGACTCCTCCTCCAGACTGTATAAAGGATAAATCGGTTGGATAGGCACAACACTTATAAATATTACTAGCGCTAACCGGTTACTTTTTATTCGACCCCAATCGTAGATTTATGATCCTACGGCTAGAATTTTTTTTTTCTTTTAGATAGTTTTGATTCATAACAGGCTATGTACAGAATAGTATTTATTCAGAAAATAACTCAAAGAATAATTATCTTTTTTAAATAATAATTTTGTCATCAAGAAATAACTCTAGTTATTCATGAGGTCCTTAGAAAATAAGTTCAAAAGATAATCCATAGTTAAACATAAATTATTCTTTTTATTTAAATTTTTTCTAATTTTTTTCTTTTAATTATAATTTTTAAAAATAAAAAAATCTAAAAAATATCCCTCTTATTCGTCGTACCAAACACAGCCTTAATTCCAGGAAGCAACTCAACTCGGCTTTGACGGCGCCATAGGGTCAGCCGCATCTTTTCGCGAGGCAATGGATATGCAATTAAAATATCGATGACTCGGAAGCTTCCGTGCGCATTCTTGCACCTGCCGCCCTGCTTCTTTATATAGCAACTTTGACCAAGAAACTACGGTTGGTGTTGAAATGTTCTCCAGCTAACATTCTTCAACGACTTAGTCAAGTCATTTGATCGTCGAGTTTTATAATTTATTTAGTAAAGCACGTTCATGTTTTAGTAAATAGTAGACACTAGTAGTCAAAAAGTTTAATTAGCAACTACCATCTAACCTTCTGATTAATTGCTCCGAGCATCCACCTACCATGATGAATGCCTGGAATCGGCAAGGAAAGTTTTACTGACTATTAAATAGCTGAAATTTTATGGCCATCGTAATCATTCCTACGTGAGCCAAAAAAAAAAAAAAAAAAACCAAGCAGCACCGCTTTTAATTATTTTTAAAAAACTTTTTATACATTATATTCGGTACATAATAATCTACATCGAACGTCGATGATTTATCTTCATATGGATCTGCACTGAAGGTTTGCTCATGAATTCCGCACCGTAAATACATATATCTAAATGTGAAAGAATTATTATACCTGATGCAGATCATTCTGCTCTGAAAGCGATGTATAAATTTTTTTTATTATTTTTTAATGAAAAGTAAAGGGGGAGAGGCTTCCCTGAGTCAAATTTTTTCGGGAATCATTTACAAAAAGAAAAGGGAAGGCAATTAGAGGATGCATTACCAGGAGTTCCACGAACCTCAACCTATTTTTGAGACAAAGATTTCCTCATGAATTAAAAATCACCAATATCTTGTGAAGGATCAACAATTGAGATGCATTTCTATTATAAAAATTTCTTAAGTTTCGTTGATTCCACATATGCCACATAAATACTATGGCTGGTTAGTCCCAAGCCTTCCTCATGCTAAATGGGACTTTCTCCTTCACTTTGCTCAGAGTTTGAGAATACTAGATGATAGTCTACTAAGCTCAAAGCATTGGCTAGAAATTTCAAAATTGGCCCGAATCGAACAGATACTTAATGAACAAATGAGTCACAAATTCTTACCTAGCCTTGCACAACCCCTATCTAGTACTCATAGATCATCATTTCTTTGCTAATAAATCTTTAGTATATAACTTGTTTAGTAGATTTAGTCAAAAAAAAATTAATTTTTTTCAAGACGATAGTGTAGTATGCTAAGCCCCACCTCATATCTTTTCTTCTTTTGACCCAGTTTGAAGAACTACTTCAGAGTAAGCGGTGAAACTCTTGATCAATGGAAGTATTTCACCTTAATAGTCCTTTGTCCCAAATTATCGGCCATGCAACTCCTCTATCTCTCCCATGACATCTCTCTCATTTGCTCGCTCTTCGTATGAAAGTTGCTACTAGAGAGAAAGAGGAGGTAAAACCCCTTTACCATTGGATTCTTTTCTCTATTAAATGTGGAAGATGAGAGATGTTTATTTTGGTTTCTCTTTAATTAAATATTTAGAGGGAGGGAGAAAATTTTTTGTTAAACAAGAAATCTTAGTTTGATTAAGAAAAACATTCGTAGTACGATACAATTGACCCCATTTTTTATTCTGCGTCTTCAAAACTTTTGTAAATTGACCTTTATCTGAATTTGGAAAGCTTATATTTAAGAATGTTATGGGTGATCTGACTGATAAAAGCCACATGTAAGTGAATGACCAAAATTACCCAACTGCGGGAGTCATTTAAATGTCAGCAGCCCCAAGGCGGTCTCAGCTCCTAGGCGGCCCTGACTCCTAGGTGGTCCCGGTTCATAAGTGGCCCCAAAACATCCCCAACTCATAAGCAGCTCTTAGGCGGCTCCAGTTTATAAGCGGCTCCAAGGCGGCCCTAACTCATAAGCGGCTGCTAGATGGCTCCAGTTCATAAGCGGCCCCAAGGCAGCCCTAACTCATAAGTGGCTCCAGTTCATAAGCGGTCCCAAGGCGGCCCCAACTTAGAAGCAACCCTAAGGCGGCTCCAGCTCCTAGACGGTCCCATTTTATAAGCGGCCTCAAGGTAGCCCCAACTCATAAGTGGCTCCTAGGTGGCCCCAGTTTATAAGCGGCCCCAACTTAGAAGCAGCCCCAAGGAGGCCCCAACTCCTAGGCATTCCCAGGCCTTATCTTATTTTATTTCCAAGATTAACTTCAGCTTCCCAAGCAAGCCTTCACTTTTGACAAGACCAGACCCATTAGTCATCTCTTATTTATATATGTCTAATAAGACAAACTCCATCGGTTCTAGAACAAGCTTAAGAAATCATAATCCATCATAAAGCATTAATGACTCTGATCCGATAAGCCCAAAAAGTCATCATCCATCATGAAGCTTTAATGACTCTAGCCAGATGAACCCTCAAAAGGTGATCATCTGCTACAAAGTACCAATCACCCAGTTCAGATGGGATAAATCCCACTAATTCTGACATTCCATTCAGGAAGTCGCTGTTCATCATGAGATTCTAAAGCTTTCGAAGCAAGTTACACAGACCCCAAGCATCAATAAAACGGGTAAGAGAGACCTTTGACCAAAGTATGAACACAAGCACTCAAAAAGTATCTATATTCAGCTCTAACTCTCTCTCTTGAGCTTCTTCAAGCTCACGACCGTGATTCTAATCACTAACTTGAGCATCGAAGGGTCTCCATCGGAATATCTAGTCCTCAGGACTTCTTGCAGATCTCAACATTGAGGTGAAGCTTCTTCAACAAACTCACGGTACGTCCACTTACGCTCAAGGACGTTAACTCGAGGTGATCATGCATCATCAGATTGGCACACCAGGAAGAGGGTGTAGATGTCAGCTCCCTCTTTCTCTCCATGACAACAAACATAACCTGGTAACCTATGAAAATCGGGTAGAGTTCTACTTGCTTTTATGTTGCGTACCATAAAGTATTAGTAACTTCAATCTAATTGCCAAAAATCATCAACTCAAAAATCTATCCCCATAAAAACTTTTCATACCTGTTCATTTAATTCATTCATGACATCATATCACAGTATCATGTGTCCATATATATATATATATATATATATATATATATATATATATATATATATATATATCATATAACATCCTCAGGCAGTTTATAAGATCACATTTACAATCGACATACAAGTCGTACCAATACATAAATTATACTCATAATTTCCTTCAGAATATAAGACTTTATCTCATTTCATAAGTGTCCATGATACAACACCGAGTATCAACTGTATAAACACACATACATAACTCTCATTTTCATATATAATAAGACTTTGTCTACCTTTTTAACATCCATACTAAATTCTTTCAATTTAACCATATTCTTGATGTACCATTACCAACTCTCGGACCGGGAGTAAAGTTAAGGCCACCACTTAGTCCTGTCAATCAGCTCACTACCCTGCAATAAAATATAACAACTATAGAGGGGTAAGACCAAAGTCCCAGTGACTGGATAACCATCTAACCATAGAAAAATAGAGGATCATAATAAATCATAATTTCAACAGTATGCTGATACTATATAGCATGTATAAATCAAGGTACATTTTTAACATGATATCAGATAACGTAAAATGTAGCTTATTCTTCAAATAATATATATCTTAACTGAAGTATCATACCAGTACTAAAATGTTCTTTGAATAACTCATTTATATAAAAATCTATGCATGATGTAATACTTTATAAAGCAGGTATATGAATATATATGTATCCTCATTATACAGTCCAGACTTTCTTTGCTCAACTCTCTGATCCCCACTAGGATCTATCTTTGCCCACTGGCTTCTCTTCTAATCTCATTCCCACTGGGATATGCATTTAGCCCACTGGCCCTTTATAAAACTAAAAGCAAGATTTTTCTAAAACTTTATAATGCTGGGCTATGTGTGAAACCTCCGAGGTACCACCCTACAGTTGTCCTCCTGCAGGTGTACTCTCGTCGGGTGCGTAAACTAGCAATAGAATCTCCGTACAAATAGCATCCCTTACCCGTGCAGTTCACTCGGCAAAGTGCTTTGTTCCTTAACCCTGGAACCTCGGGTTTTCTCTCTATCCCCACGGGCTATAATAATAACCAGCTTTGCTGAGTTATGATTCTTGCCCCCATATGCTGTTTGCCATCTATCCCACAAGGCCTGGGCTAACTTACTCACCCTTGGCCCTGGGGATCATTGTACGATCAAATCGCAAGGAGGTGCCAGCTCAATAGTAGTGTGCAATACTCATGCTACAGCACAGTTTACAGGATAATTAGCCTCATAGCTGCCTGAATGCTCTGAATGACTCATGCATCAAAACATATTCTTTTTAACATTTTTTCATGCACTTATGCCATATATGCATATGAAACTCATGCATCAAAACTCAAGCTCAGTTCTTTTACTTTTTACAACTCATGCTCAAAACTTATGCTTTTAAAACATATAATATAAACACATGTTTTAAACTCATGCTATAAACATATTCAAATCATGCTTTTAAAACCTAGGCTTACGCTCATATTTCATTATATCATGCACTTTATATTTATACTATTCACATATATATAATATATATGTATACACATGCCCATGCATGCCTCACAATTCACATAATCTCTAAACCTCCTGTTACACTTTAACTCAAGTTACAAGATCATGATTTGCTTTTCTCAAGCTATAACATTCCTAAAACTCATGCTTTTCATTCCTATTTTGAAATCATGCTATACTTTACCTATAATGTACCTTCAGACTTTCCTTGATTCATGCCTTAACTTATGTCTTAACTCATGCTTCTCAATGCATACTATATCTTTTTCCATTAACCTATGCTTACCATATGCTTTCATTATACTACATACTAGATTCTCATCTTCTAGATTTACACCATATACATCAATAGACCAAACCTTTCATTTCATAAGCTTACATCATAATATTATCATATTACCATGATTCATATCTTTAACATATACTATTAGTTCATACTTTTCATCGATACTCATGCTATTAAACACTTGAACTGAGCTCAAATCATCCATGCATATTGATAGGTATCCACACATACCTCTTCAATGCATATTCTTTCTTGTTATAATTTGATATGCTCTAACTTCAACTATCAATTCATAAACCCATGCCTATAAACTCAACCTTAACCTCATGCTTTGACTCATGACATGCTTAAATTCATACTTTTCTTTTCTACTTCATAGCTAGTACTCTTACCTCAAATTCAGGGTCCCTTCTTAGCCCTTACTCTTTCTTCAGCCTTGTATTTATCCAGAAGATTGAGATCTATCCACAGATCGAGGTTCCTTTATGAAACTCATATCCATTCCTCAATTTCATACTCTTTTCTTGCTCATGATTTTCCCTCAATCTCATGTTATTTTATGAAACCCACCGTCTTTTCTCAGATCTGTGCTCTTTTCTTGACCCCTTGTTCATTTCTTAGTCTCATATTCTTTCCTTATTCATATATATATATATATATATATATATATATATATATTCTTTTTTCTCTCATTCATGCTCTTTTATAAGCCATATATTCTTTCTCCTATTTCGTATTTATCGTGAAACTCTTGTTCTTTACTCTGTTTGATACTCTTGTTATGACATTCAAATTCTTCTTATGGATCTTGGACTCTTTTCTCATGCTTGTACCTTTTCTCATTTCTAGATTCTTGTTTGAAAACTATGTTCTCTCCCCAGGTATATATTTAATCTTCTAGAAATCTCACAATCTTCCTAAATCTCATATCTTTTTAATATTTAGAATCTTTCTTATTGGTCCAGATAGCAACCCAAGAGGGGGGTGAATTAGATTTTTCAAAAATTAAACTCTTTTGAAAGATAACCCCCAGCGGAAATAAAATCTTAGATTCACAGATTTAAAACTAAGCAACTATAAATGGAGAGTTGAAGATAAAGAGACAATCACGGCAAACACAATAGATTTTATAGTGGTTCGGTGTACCTACACCTACGTCCACTCCCAAGTACCTCTTGGGTCCACACTATAATCAAACTGATTACAGCAGAGTTGTTTTGCAAGCTCACAACTCAAACTTGTTGTTTTCCCGGATGCACAACGAACCCAGCTAGTTTTCAAGGCTCACCAGCACAAAACCTAAAACCACAAGCTAATGCTTGCTCAAGGCTAACAGCCTCAACTGAATCAATCACCAGATTGACCCAGCAAACAGTATTTTGATTTTACAAAAGCAAACTGCTCCTTCAATGAGCAAATATACAATAATGAAACAATAAATAGAGATTAGGAATCAAAGCCTGATTCGAAGATCTTGGTGGCTTCTTCCTTCTCTTCCTTTGAATGGATCTTCCTTTGAATATGCTCTTGAGGCTCAGAAGATTGGAAAAACTAGGGCTTCTTCCTTCTTTGAGATTTCTTCTAAATAGAACAGCGAAGGCTTGGAATCTCTTTCTCTTCTTTTGGGGAATGAGTATGATCTTTCCTTACAGTTTTCCCTCTTTTCTTTTCTGATGGATCTCAAGGATTTTCTCTATACTTTTCTTTTTGCCTCTTTCTTCCCTTTTCTCTCTTTTTTCTCTTTTTTTTTCTCTTTATTTGGGATGCAATCGACCCTCTTCTTATAGATCCGATTAATCCATAAATAGTGTGAAACTATCCGTTAGAAGCAATGAAAAAGGATTAGATCCATAAATAACAATAGCCATTGGGATTAAAATAGATAAAGTTAAAGTTTAGAGTCGTTCTGATAGTTCTGGAGCCGTGTCTGACATTCTGGAGTCGGCTCTGGCTTTTCTGGAGTCGGCTCTAACTTGAAATAATTTAATCCTCTCGATCTGGAGTCGTCTCTGACTTTTCTGGGGTCGACACAAAATTCTTCTGGAGTCGACTCTAATAGTCTGGGAGTCGACTCTAAGTCATGGCCTGAAAATCCAACGTTCTGTTATTTCTGATAGAGTCGGCTCTCACAGTCCCGGAGTCGACTCTAAGTCTGTGCCATTTTCTGGAGTTGGCTCTACGATTCATGTGTCGACTCTAATGTCTGCAGTCTTACCTTAACATTAGATTCAAACCAGAACTTGATTTTCCTTCTTGATTTTGATCATTAAATAGACTTATAATCTGAAAAACTTAATCAAAATCATTAGTAACATCAAATGTTATACTCAAATAGTTTTGTTAATCATCAAAATCCTCAATTGGGTCAACAATCTCCCCCTTTTTGATGATGACAAAAACTTTGAGTATATGCATTAAAAAATTTATTTGAATTGAGAATTATAGACATTGTTAAAGCTTAGAGACTTTCTAATAGAGAATTTGATGCCAATATTCAAAATAAATAAAAATAAACAAAACTTGACATCAATCAAAATGATTTAACTTTTATATGAAGAAATTTATTAAGCTCCCCCTGCATTGAATAGCTCCCCCTATGTAGATAAATTGAATTCTTTCTTTCAAAAAAATTCTTTCTATTCAAAAATTCTTTCTATTCTCAGAATTGTTCTTCATTTTCTTTCTCTTCATTCTCTTTTCTTTATATTCTCTTTTCCTTTTTATGCATTATACACTCATCTCTCCCCCTTTTTTGTTATCAACAATAAGGTGAGTTTAAAGGCAAATAAAGAATGTTATCAAAGCGAGGATGTTGGTTCGAAAAGTCATAAAGATAGGAAATTCATTCATTGACATTCAATCAAAGAAAAATTTAATAAAAGTGTAATATTCATTCAACCATTTGTACTTCAAAGCAAGATCCATTACATGTATTCTAAAATGACAGATTTAAGTATGTAAGTCCTAGATACATGCTAAGAAAGAAAACAAGAAATCCTAAGATACAACCTAGGATTGAAACTCAAAATCAAATATGCTTATACACAATTTTCTTTAGATGTCCAATCATTTCCATAACATCATCTTTTTGGTTTTCTTAAAACTTTCAAGACATGCTTCAATTTGAGAGACGGCAAGGTCGATATCTTTCTTCAGTTGACTTGTAGCATGAAGATACTTTCCAGAACCGTCTGCAATGCCTTCCATCCTTTCAAAAATTTTATGAAGATCAGTGCTAAAGGATTCGACGGAATTGCTAATTGAAAAAAATCATGTCAAGTCTTGAATTAATCTCATCCTTTAATTGATTGAACTCCTCTCTTAATTTACACATATCATTTGTTCTTACACTGTCATACTCAGCAGTAAAGCCCTGAGCTGACCAATTTGCTCCTCAGAAAATCTTTCTGATGCCATTGCTGACAGATGTGGAAGTTGAAAGCTAGGTCCAGCTTCTGAGGGTCCAGCAGGTGGTCCAGCAGAAGGTCAGCAGAAGGTCCAGCAGATGGTTCAGGAATGTCTTCTCCTCTGACTTCCTCAACTCTAACCTCCTCAGCTCTGGCCTCATGTCCTCTTTTAATCCAGTTTCCATTTTCTTTTCTAAAGCCCATTCGGTGAATTGTAGAGACACTATAGTAATCTGTATGTCTTAACTTTTCTTAGTGGCTCATTGTCCATTATAAGTACACCTTGGCTTCTGAATACCAATGTTAAAACCATACCATATGGCAATGTAGATCTCTTCTTAGTAGCTGCCTCCGCCATATAGCCTATCATCATTTCAGCAAGATTTAAAGGTCTACCAGTGAGTATGCAGTCCATCAATAAAACGTCTCGCTCCGAGACATATTCAAACCTTCGATTTTAGGAAATAGAATCCTCCCACAGATATTGTGAAGTAATCTGAGTTCCAAATTAAGTTGATTTGCCAAGATTTCCTCAAACTCAGAAACTTCTCTTCCTAACATCCTTGATAGTGCTCCTCCTCTATCTTCATGATGATATTCAACAAGTCCAACAGTAGGCATTTCCAATAAATTACCAAGGGATTCGGCTGTGATGATTACCTTTGTTCCTCTTACAACACTTACTAAGCCTCCCTCTCCTCTACTTAAATCATTATAAAACTCTCTTACTAGGGCAGGATAGGTAGGGATATCCAAAGAGAGACCTTCTCCCATCCCATTTCTTTCAACAATCGCCCAATAGCAAAGCCCTTCGAAATAAAAAGTTGAAATCAACTTTTCTTCCGGTAGTAATGGCCTTACCAGCTAATTGGTCGACTCGAGGAGAAGATGGTGAGGGTGGAGAGTCATCTTGAGTGGCAGATGAAGAAGATGACGAAGGTTGCCTCCGATTTGAACGGCGCTTCGTCGGAACAGTCGAACCACCAATGATAGCACGCCTTTTGGGAGCCATTGGATTCGATTGGAATGAGTAATCAAGGGTTTTGAGGGATTTGGAGGGTTTGGAATCAGTTTGGAACTTTGAAAATGGTTTAGGAGACGATAGAAATCGTTTGGGGTCGACTCCGCCCTTTTTATTTTGACCTAGTTCCACTTAGAGTCGACTCCCGAAAACGAGGTGTCGGCTCCGAACCAGAGAATCTGTCAGCGCCCGAATTAGAGTCGGCTCTACAGAAGCCAGAGTCGGCTCTAATTGCCCAGACAGAACATCAAAATAAGAAGGTGTCGACTCCACAAACTGAAGGTGTCGACTCCACAATAGTTTCAGAGAAAAATTTGAATTTCAAGGATCTGAAACTGATCAAATTAATCATCAAACTCTAGATAAGTGTTCCTTAACAATTGGGGAAACAATAAATCAACTTTCTAGATAAATTTCCTTATTGGACATAGAGGATTTTCAAAAAAATTATTGAAGTCTAGATAGTTGTTGTCCTTAAGAGTTTCAGAAAATTATTCTAAAGGATCACAAACTCCTAATTCTCCTCTAAGATAGCAAAATCTCTCCTCACTCAAAGGTTTGGTAAAAATATCAGCTAATTGTTCTTCAGTGTTAACATAATCAAGACAAATTCATTAGCTACATGTTCTCTTATAAAGTGATATCTAATTTCTATGTGTTTAGTTCTTGAATGTTGAATTGGATTTTTAGTTAATTGATTGCACTAGTATTATCACATTTAATGGGTGTCTTATCAAGTGTGATACCATAGTCTTCAAGTTGTCGCTTAATCCATAGGATTTGCGCACAGCAACTTCCAGCTGCAACATATTCAGCTTCAGTAGTTGATAATGCAACTGAATTTTGCTTTTTGCTAAACCATGAGATTAAGTTACTTCCTAAGAAATGGCATGCACCACTTGTGCTTTTTCTATCTAATTTACATCCAGCATAATCAGAATCTGAATATGCAATTAGGTTTAATGTGAGTCTCTAGAATACCATAAACCTACATTTTTAGTTCCATTTAATATCTTAAGATTCTTTTAACAGCTATTAAATGTGATTCTTTAGGTTCAGATTGAAATCTAGCACATAAACATACAGAAAACATATATCTGGTCTACTTGCTGTTAAATAAAGAAGGGATCCGATATACCTCGATAATACTTCTGATCAACTTTCTTACCTTCTTCATCTTTGTCCAGCTTGCATGAAGGACTCATTGGTGTTCCAAGGGGTTTCATTGATTCCATACCAAACTTTCTTGAGTATTTCTTTGTGTACTTTGTTTGGTTGATGAAAATTCCCTCTTTCTCTTGTTTGATTTGGAGTCCAAGGAAGAAGTTGAGTTCTCCCATCATGCTCATCTCGAATTCTCCCTGCATTAACTTAGCAAATTCTTGACAAAGAGATTGTTAGTAGCACCAAAATAATGTCATCAACGTATATTTGTACTATTAATAAATCTTTACTTTTCTTTTCAAAAACAAGGTTTTATCAACATTTCCTCTTGAAAAATCATTTTCAATTAAAAATTTACTTAATCTATCATACCAAGCTCTAGGTGCTTGTTTCAAACCATATAAAGCTTTGTGTAATTTAAAAACGTGATTTGAAATTCATGATCTTCAAAACCTGGTGGTTGTTCTACATAAACTTCTTCATTTATAAAACCATTTAAAAATGCGCTTTTTAACATCCATTTGAAATAAGTTAAATTCATATGACATGCAAATGCAAGTAATAGCCTAATGGCTTCTAATCTAGCTACAGGTGCAAAGTTTCATCAAAATCAATACCTTCTTCTTGATTATATCCTTTTGCAACTAATCTAGCTTTGTTTCTAATTACTATGCCATTTTCATCTAATTTATTTCTAAAAACCCATTTAGATCCTATTATAGAATGATTTTTAGGTCTTTCAACTAGGGTCCAACATTATTTCTAGTGAATTGATTTAATTCTTCTTGCATTGCTAACATCCAATTATTATCTTTTTCAGCTTCTTCTATAGTTTTAGGTTCTATTTGTGATACAAATGCAAGATGATTACTATATTCTCATTGATGATCTAGTCCTTATTCCTTGAGATGGATCACCTATAATCAATTCCTTAGGATGACTATAAGCATATCTCCAATCTCTAGGTAGATCTTATCATTATGATCATATCAATACCATCATCCTTAGGTGAGTCATCATCCTTAACTTCAGGTTCTTGATCTGAAGATACATTTAATTTTTCAAGATCTTTTCAATCAAAGATGTATCTTCCTCATCATCAATTTTTCTGAACTTGATGCTAAAGACTCATCAAACACTATGAATGGATTCTTCTACAACTAAGCTTTTCTTGTTAAATACTCTATATGCTTTACTAGTGTTGAATATCCTAGGAAGATACCTTCATCAGATTTGCATCAAACTTCCCAAGATTATCCTTACCATTATTATGAATAAAACATTTACAACCAAATGCATGAAAATAACTTAAATTTGGTTTCCTATTCATTCCATAATTCATAGGGAGTTTTCTTAAGGATAGGTCTAATTAGGGCTCTATTTAGAATGTAACATGCTGTGTTATAGCTTCCGCCCAAAAATATTTTGGAAGTTGGCTTTCACATAGCATGGTACGGGCCATGTCTTCTAAAGTCCTATTCTTTCTTTCTACAACTCCATTTTGTTGTGGTGTTCTAGGTGCAGAAAGTTATGATGTATGCCTTTTTCAAAACAGAATTTTTCAAATAAGTGATTTTCAAATTCAGTTCCATGATCACTTCTAATAGACACTATGGTAGTGTTTTTCTCATTTGTGACTTTCTTAACAAATTTCATGAATATGAGAAAGTCTCATCTTTGTGAGCCAAAAACATTACCCAAGTGAATCTAGAGTAATCATCTACTATCACTAGACCATATTTCTTTCCTCCTAGACTTGTGGTTCTAGTAGGTCCAAAAAGGTCCATGTGTAGTAGCTCTAGTGGCCTAGTAGTTGAAACAACATTCTTAGATTTGAAAGAAGTTCTTGTTTGTTTTCCAAATTGACATGCATCACATATTCGATTATTTTCAAAATTTAGACTAGGAATACCTTTAACTAAATCCATTTTAATAATTTTGAAATTAGGTGTGTGCTTGCATGACCTAATCTACGATGCCACAGCCAACCAATCTCATTCATGTTAGCATTATCAGCAACTAAGCAATGATTACTTGGAGATAAATTACTCAAATCAATTAAGTACACATTGCCATAGCGTTTACCAACAAGAATAATGCTATTATCAATGGGATTAGTAACAGTGCAAACAGAAGCTTCAAAGGAAACCTTGAAACCTTTGTCACACAGTTGGCTAATACTTATTAGATTATGTTTAAGTCCATCAACATATAAAACATTATCAATATGAGTAGATGGAGTAATTTGAATCTTACCAAGCCCATGATATGGCCTTGACCATTATCACCAAAAGTAACTACTCCACCTCTTTTTGATTCAAGGGTGATGAATTGATCTTTGTCACCCGTCATGTGTCTTGAGCAACCACTATCCAGGTACCATTTTCTTTTCAGTCTGATGGCTGCAAGACACTCCTGCAAAATATTTATGTCTTAATTTTAGGTACCCAAGCCTTCTTGGGTCCTTCATGGTTAGAAGCATTAAAATTGTTCCTTTGGAACCCAAATCATCTTTTTCTTTTTATGTGAAGATTTACACATATATGATTTATGTCCTTTGTTTCCACATTTAAAACAAGTAATGTTTAATGATTTTTCAGCATGTACAAAAATGTTTTTCAATGATTTTTGCTTTTTAAGTGGATTATATCCTAATCCAGCTTTATCAAAAACAGCCTTTTGATTTTCCAAAATCATATTAAGTTTGATAGAGCTTAGAGTAAATTTATCAACTATAGGCTTAAGTCTATCAACTTCATTTTTCAAACTTTCTTTTTCTTTTATCAAAAGTTCTTTATCAACAACATGCTTTTCATTTTCTAATGATAGTTTTTGCATTTGAGTTTTCAAATCTTTTCTTTGAACTTAGGTTTGCAAAATCATCCATTAATTCATAAAAAGCACTATGTAATTCATCAAAAGTGAAGTCATCAAGAAAACTCGGACTTACCTCATCATTGTCCGCCATGAAGCATAGATTGGCCATTTCACTCTTTTCTTCTTCTTCGGAACTTGTGCTTTCCGAATCGCTCCATGTGGCCATCATTGCCTTCTTTTTGAACTCCGGGTGCCTTTCTTTAGTTGAGGGCATTCAGATTTAAAGTGACCCGGCTTCTTGCATTCAAAGCAAATAACTTCCTTTTCTTTGCCCTTGTCCTCATCTTTTCTTGCAAAGGGCTTTTTCTTTTCAAACTTCTTCTTCTTCATGAATCTTTTAAATTTTCTTGTGATGAGTGCCATGTCCTCATCATCACTTTCATCTTCGGATTCATGAGGCTCTTCCATATATTCAGAAATCTTAAGAGCCATATTTCTTTTCTTCTTTGACTCATCATCATCAACATGTTGCTTGATTTGAAGCTCATGAGTCATCAAGGATCCCAACAGTTCTTCTAGGGGTAGTGTACTTAGATCCTTTGCCTCTTGTATTGCCGTCACCTTAGCTTCCCAAGTCCTAGGCAAGGAACGCAAGACCTTTCTCACAAGATCAGAATTATCATAAGATTTACCAAGACTTTTTAAACCATTAACTATGTCAGTAAATCTTGTAAACATATCAGCAATAGATTCACATGCATCCATTTTAAACAATTCATATTTATGAACTAGCATGTTAATCTTGGATTCCTTGACTTGATTTGTTCCCTCATGGGTAACCTCAAGTCTATCCCAGATTTCCTTAGCAGAAATGCAAATAGATATGCGATTGAATTCATTTGCATCTAATGAGCAGTATAAGACATTCATTGCTTTGGCATTGAGTTGTGCCAATTTTCTATCATGTTCATCCCATTCCGTTTCCGGTTTAGGAATCTCCATGCCATTAACTCTAGCAGTGGGTGTGTGTGGTCCATTGACTATAATACTCCATAGATCATAGTCAAGTGCTTGAATGAATATTTTCATTCTAGCCTTCCAATAACCATAGTTAGAACCATTAAATAAGGGTGGTCTATTAGTAGATTGACCTTCGGAAAAAGATGAACCAGCTTGAGTTGCCATGTGGATCTTTGACTCTTGATCGTTAGATCAAATCAAATGAGCACTAGCTCTGATACCAATTGTTGGTCCAGATAGCAACCCAAGAGGGGGGGTGAATTGGGTTTTTCAAAAATTAAACTCTTTTGAAAGATAACCCCCAGCGGAAATAAAAACTTAGATTCACAGATTTAAAACTAAGCAACTATAAATAGAGAGTTGAAGATAAAGAGACAATCACGGCAAACACAATAGATTTTATAGTGGTTCGGTGTACCTACACCTACGTCCACTCCCAAGTACCTCTTGGGTCCACACTATAATCAAACTGATTACAGCAGAGTTGTTTTGCAAGCTCACAACTCAAACTTGTTGTTTTCCCGGGTGCACAACGAACCCAGCTGGTTTTCAAGGCTCACCAGCACAAAACCTAAAACCACAAGCTAATGCTTGCACAAGGCTAACAGCCTCAACTGAATCAATCACCAGATTGACCCAGCAAACAGTATTTGATTTTACAAAAGCAAACTGCTCCTTCAATGAGCAAATATACAATAATGAAACAATAAATAGAGATTAGGAACCAAAGCCTGATTCGAAGATCTTGGTGGCTTCTTCCTTCTCTTCCTTTGAATGGATCTTCCTTTGAATATGCTCTTGAGGCTCAGAAGATTGAAAAACTAGGGCTTCTTCCTTCTCTTGAGATTTCTTCTAAATAGAACAGCAAAGGCTTGGAATCTCTTTCTCTTCTTTTGGGGAATGAGTATGATCTTTCCTTACAGGTTTTCCCTCTTTTCTTTTCTGATGGATCTCAAGGATTTTCTCTATTCTTTTCTTTTTGCCTCTTTCTTTTTTTCTCTCTTGGGATGCAATCACCCTCTTCTTATAGATCCGATTAATCCACAAATAGTGTGAAACTATCCGTTAGAAGCAAGTGAAAAAGGATTAGATCCATAAATAACAATAGCCGTTGGGATTAAAATAGATAAAGATAAAGTTTAGAGTCGTTCTGACAGTTCTGGAGCCGTGTCTGACATTCTGGAGTCGGCTCTGGCTTTTCTGGAGTCGGCTCTAACTCGAAATAATTTAATCCGCTCGATCTGGAGTCGTCTCTGACTTTTCTGGGGTCGACACAAAATTCTTCTGGAGTCGACTCTAACAGTCTGGGAGTCGACTCTAAGTCGTGGCCTGAAAATCCAACGTTCTGTTTTTCTGATAGAGTCGGCTCTCACAGTCCCGGAGTCGACTCTAAGTCTGTGCCATTTTCCGGAGTCGGCTCTGCGATTCCATGTGTCGACTCTAATGTCTGCAGTCTTACCTTGACATTAGATTCAAACCAGAACTTGATTTTCTTCTTGATTTTGATCATCAAATAGACTTATAATCTGAAAAACTTAATCAAAATCATTAGTAACATCAAATGTTATACTCAAATAGTTTTATTAATCATCGAAATCCTCAATTGGGTCAACATTTCTAAACTCAAGTTTTTCAAGTACTTTCATACAATGCTTTAGGGTATGCTATACCTTTATTCCTTTCTTTTAAACTCATGCTTAAATAAAAATACACAAAATTTTTGTTCTTATTTTTCATATTTTCAAAACTTCTCTTTTCACCATATCATGCTCAACACAGCACCATATACATCTATAACAAAATATCCATACAATATCTCAAAAATAATTTACCTAGCTAGATGAGAAACCCACTCACCTTAGCTGCTAGCATCCCAACCGAAACTCATCTCCTGTGCTTGGCTTTCTGGAACCACCGTCCAGACCTCAGAAGCTAACACGGCTACCAATATCCTCTCCAAGCTTTCCCCTTTCCTTCTCTTCTTCTTCTTCTTCTTCTTCTTCTTCTTTTTCTTCCTCCCTAGCCGATTCTCTTCCCTTTCTTTCTTTCTTTCTTTCCCTCTTTCTTTCTTTTCTTTCGTTCTTTCTTTCTTTCCGGTTCTCTCTCTCTCTCTCTCTCTCTCTCTCTCTCTCCTTTTATATTTTTTAGTGACTTGGGGGCCAAGGCATGTACAGTGACTTAACAAATCCTCATTTTGCCTCCGATAGCTATTTATTGCTATTCTTTTAAATTTGATACTTTTATAAAATATTTTAAGGAAACAACCTTGCCAACTCGAAGAACTCGATTTTAGAAATCCAACGGTTCAAACAGCACTCAAATCGGACTTAAACGGAATAAATATGAAATTTAAAGATTTTAACCCAGGAATCTGCCGACTTAGAGCCGGCTCCTGCAGAAATTAGAGTCGGCTCTAACACGAGGCAGAAATGCTATCTTTCTATTTCTCAATTAGAGTCGGCTTCCCCTTCTACAGGAGTCGACTCTAAAGTATGCCAAAAGTTCAAAATGAACTAGAGTCAACTCCACACCAATTAGAGTCAACTCTAATTACTAAAAATATATATAAAGGCAAAACTCGAACCAAGCTTGATTTTTCTCGTGATTTAAGCCTATTAAAACTCAAATCTCTCAAATTCTTAAATCAAAGTTATTAGCATCCAAAAATATACTCATTTATACCACAGATCTTTCCTTCTTACATTTATCAAGTGGCAACACACCACACATCATTAAAACCATCCAACTTTTATTTCAAATGAAATGCCATTAATATTACCAAAATTATAGGATTTTTAGAATGTTAGAATAGCTTGCCCTCTCTTGAACAATAATGATGATGACACATATTCTGGAGACTTTTGCCAGTTATACTGGGGGGCATTCCTATCATGCTGAGCAATCGAAGGCTAATCACCCTGCTCTTTCCTAGCCACCAGTTTTGTCTACTCCATATGAACAATTGGCCACTCTTATCTAGCAAGTCCAAGCTCTTGTTGGGGATAGTCTGTGAGTTACAAGGGCAACAATCGGCTGCTGTTCGATAGCTATCTGGGCATCCCATACCGCTTGCAACAGTCGCCCCGGCCAGTCAATAATCCACCTATAGAAGATCCTTTCTGGAGGAGCATCACCATCATCATGCTCTATCCAGGCATCACCAACAGGAAGCCTCCAATAGGTCATGGTCTTCTATCCGCCGCTCGAGTAGCTCCTTTTCCAAACATCAACAGGGGAAGGAGCCTAGGCGGGTATGCAACCACCAGCACCATCGCTCCCCCTTCTCGTCTTTTGAATCAATGAGAGAGGACCTCAATCACTAGATGGAGTGGCACTTGAAGGAGCAAGACCGGCGATTAGAAGAGCTCAGCCAAAAGCTCAATAACTAACCAAGGGTAGATTATGATACCTGTCCACCCCTCACTCGCTGGATTATGGAGGAGCCTATCTCTCATAGGTTCAATCTTCTCCAGCTAGATCCTTACGATGGTACCATGGATCCACTTGACCACTTAGAGAGTTATAAAGCTCTCATGCAAGTTCAAAGGGTGACTAATGCCCTCATATGTATTGCTTTTCCTACTACCCTCTGGAAGGCTGTGCGTGCTTGGTATTCTTGTCTACTCCTACGTAGCATCGACTCCTTTCGATAGTTGGAAAAAACTTTCTTAGTGCATTTCGATGCCTGTCGAAAGATTTTCTAGGTAGCAGACAGTTTGTTCTCCGTTTAGCAGAAGAAAGAAGAACTTTTGAAATATTTTGTGGCCCGGTTCAAGATGACAACCCTTGAGGTCTATCACCTCGATGATGCTGTGGCCACTCTGACCCTGAAGCGAGGACTCCGTCCCTTCTGCTTTACATATTTTTTAGACAAAAGACCTCTCAGTTCTTATGCTGAGCTCCCAAGTCAAGTGCAGAAATATATTCATGCCGATGAAGTTGATTTCACTCGGGGGAACACTAAAAGAGGGTCCAGCAAGAAACTGGTCCGTGCAGAGCCAAGCGGACCTCCTTCCAAGAAGCCTAAGCCTTCATGTCGGTCAGATGATTGGCGCCAAAACTTCAGCCCCAAAGAAGAGAACTTCACACCTTTTCTTACTCCCAGGTCTCATATCCATATGGAGATTGAGAGCGAGCTTTATCTCCGGTGTCCTCCACTGAGGATGGATGTCACTCGCGACCGGAGTCATTATTGCCGCTTTCATAGAGACTACGGCCATGATACCAAAAATTGTTGTAATTTGAAGCGTGCCATTAAGGAGCTCTTCCAACAAGGCTACCTCGGGAAGTTTATCCAGAAGAGAGGATCTTCGGCCGTCCTAGCTCTAATGGGACCTCTGCTTGCTCAGGCCAATGTCGATAATGCTCCGACGGAACAAACGGTAGGCATGCTTTCCTAGGGGCCGGCTACACCTTCTAAAAGATTGAGGGTGAGGGGAATAGAAAATGCAATCCCCTTTTCTGAAGAAAAATTAGAGGGGGGAGAGGGGGGACAATTTGAATGATAATAGTGTTGCCGTCTCTATTACAATTGCTAAGCATCCTGTAAAAAGAATTCTGATGGATAGTGGGAGCTCTGCGGACATTCTTACTTACAATACCTTTGTTGGGATGAATTTATCTCTCAGTTTCCTTCAACCGATGATAATGCCTCTCATCGGTTTCACAGGAGATTCAGTGAAAGTTGAAGGTGAAATTACATTGCCGGTCACGACAGGATCACCGTCATGTTAGAGCACTGCTCTGATGAGATTTTTAGTGGCCCAAGTACTCATGGCTTATAACGTCATACTCGGTCATCCAAGTTTAAACCTCTTGGGCATGGTGATATTTACTAGATGCTTGCTCGTAAGATTCCCTACTAGTGGGAGAATCGGAGAGATGCATAGGAAGCAAAATCCAGTGCTATTATGCTATCATATGGCCCTCAGCCCTCTGGAGACCGTGATCCCTCCTGCCTCAGTGCTGCTTGATCCCAGAGAATCTAAAAGAAGGGAAGAGCCAGTCGAGTACTTTTTATCCTACCCGCTGGGAGACGACCTTGAGAAGACTATACAAATCGGCGAGCTTCTTCCTCCGAAGATGAAGAATCAACTCCTTACTTTCTTGCGGGCGAACTCAGATATTTTTGACTGGTTAGCCTTGGACATGCCCGACATTCCTTCAGAAATAATTACTCAAAAGCTTAACATCGATCTAAAGTATCGGCCTATCCATCAAAAGAAGAGAAGCTTCACCCCCAAGAGGCAGAGGGCTATTAATGAGGATGTCAACAAGCTACTTACTGCCGGCTATATCCGGAAAGCACAATACCCAGATTGGTTAGCTTATATGGTGATGGTCCAAAAGGCGAGCAAAAGCTGGCGAATCTGCATCGATAGCTTTCATTGCCGCGGATTGACCAATTGATGGATTCCACATCTGGTCATGAACTCCTCAGCTTTATGGATGCCTTTTCTGGGTATAACCAAATAAAGATGGATCGAATGGATGAAGAAAATACCTCTTTTATCACCGAGAAAGGCATCTACTGCTATAAGATAATGTCCTTTGGGTTAAAGAACGCATGAGCTACTTACCAGAGATTGATGAATAAGGTATTTAAAGACCAGATTGGGCACAACATGGAGGTGTATATGGATGATATGCTAACTAAGAGCACTTGCATCGCCAACCATGTCGTCGATTTAGAAAATATATTTAATAACCTTTGGCATCATCAAATGAAGTTCAACCCTCGCAAGTGTGCATTCAGAGTCACTGCTGAAAAATTCCTGGGCTTTTTGGTGACCTAGTAAGGAATTAAGGCTAATCCAAAGAAGATACAAGCTATACTTGCATGAGACAACCAATTAATAAAAAGAAGGTGCAACGGCTCATTGAAAGAGTGGCCGCTCTAAGCCGATTCTTATCAAGATCAGCAAAAAGATGCTTGCCTTTCTTCAAAGCTCTACGTAAGGCAAAAATGGCTTTGAATGGACGAAGAACTGCTAGAAAGCGTTTGAGGAGCTGAAAGAGTTTCTATCCACACCGCCATTACTATTAAAACCAAAAGAAGGAAAAAAGCTCTTCCTTTATCTTGCTGCTTCTTCGGAAGTAGTCAGCTCTGTTCTAGTATGCCTCGACCCCGACGGAGTACAAAAGCCCATCTACTACACTAGCAAAATACTTCATGATGCGGAGGTTATATATTTCAGAACTGAAAAATTTATTTTTGCTCTGATCATCTCCGTTCAGCATCTCAAGCCATACTTCCAAGCCCATCCGATCATGGTACTCACAGACCAGCCTCTTAGAGCTATTCTAGCTCATCCTAACACTTTCGGTCGGCTGGCTAAATGGGCAATTAAATTAGGAAAATTCTATCTTTTATTTCAATCCCGATCTGTCCTAAAGTCTCATATACTGGCAAACTTTTTAGTGGAATGCACCTGGACGAAAGAGCAACTTAAAGACTTCCCAATGATATGTTCAGACGCTGGTGATGATATGGTGAAAATCTAGATTCTTCATGTTGATGGCGCCTTCAATTCTCAAGGAAACGGGGCTGGTCTTATTCTTGCAAATCCGAAGAGCATAATGTTGGAGTACGCTCTCCAATTTCTCTTTAAAGCTACAAATAACCAAGCCGAGTATGAGGCCTTATTGGCTGGAATTAAGCTCACACGGGAGTTCGGAGTAAAGCACCTCAGGGCCTTCATCGACTCTCAGCTCATCTCTGAACAGATTACTGGGGAGTATAAAGCTCGAGACCCTATTATGTCTCAATATCTAAATAAGGTCAAGTCACTGACCTCCTCATTAGCTTATTTCACTATCAGTTATATCCCTTGGGGTGAAAATGCTAGAGCCGATGCTTTGTCATAGCTAGCTACTTCGGCAGATAACACATTAGGGAGAACATATGTTGAGCACTTGGAGCTTCCGAGTATTGATACAGTGAAAGAGGTTCTACCAGTCGCACAAGAGTTAACATGGATGGATGCTTACATCTGCTATCTTACTGACGACACTCTCCCCACTGATCTTGTAGAAGCGAGGCTACTCAAGTGGAGGGCCCCCAAGTTTGTATTGATGAATGGGCAGTTATACAACAAATCCTTCTCTTATCCCCTCCTCAAATGTGTCAGCCCTGCGGACACTAATTATATCCTCAAGGAGATTCATGAGGGTATATATGGGAACCATGTGGGGGCAGATCACTGGCGCACAAGGCTCTTCGTCAGGGATACTATTGGCTTACTATGCAAAAGGATGCTGCCGAGCTAGTCTAGAAGTACGATAGCTGTCAACGATATTCCAATATCCAGCGATAGCCAGCCTCTTAGCTAAGTCCGCTCTCTGCTCCGTGGCCCTTCACCCAATGGGGAATGGATATTCTTGGACTATTCCCCTCAGCTTCATGTCAACGGAGGTTCTTACTTGTCGTCATTGACTGCTTCATCAAATGGATTGAAGTCGAGGCGTTAGCCAAAATCACCAAGAGCAAGGTGAGGGTATTTTTCTAGAAGTCTATTATATGTCGATTTGGCCTACCTCATACTATCATCATCGAGAATGGTCGACAATTCGATAATGCTGCATTCAAGGCTTTTTGCACTGAGTTGGGTATCGGCCATCGTTTCACTTCTATCGGGCATCCATAGACCAATGAAGAAGCAGAAGTCATGAATCGGACCATCTTTTGAGGACTTAAAACCCGACTGAATGAGTTCAAAGGCAAATGGGTGGAGAAACTCCCTAGTATATTGTGGGTGTATCACACAACTCCAAGGATCCCCATAGGGGAGACTCCTTTCAGTCTCGTCTTCGGATCTGAAGCGGTCATTCCGGTGGAGATTGGTCTTCCAAGCCCCCGGATGGAATCTTATAATGAAGAAGACAATCTTGAATCAACTAAAGGCCAACCTTGACTTCATCGATGAGATCTGGAACCAGGCACGGTTCAAGATGGCTATCTTTTGCCAGCGAGTAGCAAAATATTATAATGCCCGGGTTCGCCTCAAGACATTCTACCCAGGGGATTTAATCCTCAGAAGGGCCGAGGTATCTAAGCCAACCAAAGAAGGCAAGCTAACTCCAAATTGGGAGGGACCTTATCGAGTCACCGAAGCACTTCATCAAGGAGCATACCGACTTTAGGAGCTCGACGGGCGGATAATTTCTTATACTTGGAATGCGGATAACCTTCACTGATATTATCAATAATGAGTGTATTCGGTCGATGAATATATGAAGAGTCTTAAATTTTTCCTTCCTATTTGGTTTAGATTATTCTATAGTTTTTGAAAGGACCTCGGTGGCCCAGTAATCATAAGGACACCCCCAGACCGGCACCGAGAAACCCCCGAGGCGATTTAAGTCCTATGGTTTTGGCAGCCCCAAGTTAAACTCCCGGGCCAGTACCGAGAAAACCCCGTGGTAGTTTTCAAAAGGACCTCGATGACTTTGTTATCATAAGGACACCCCCTAGTCAGCACTGAGAAACCACTGAGATGGTTTAAGTCCTATGGTCTCGACGTCCCTGAGTCAAACTACCGGACCAGCACCGAGAAACCCCCATGATAGTTTTCAAAAGGACCTTGCAGCCCCATGATCATAAGGATACCCCCGGGTCGGCACCGAGAAACCCTCGAGGTGGTTCAAGTCCTATGGTCTCGATGGCCCCGAGTAAACTCCCGGGCCGGCACCGAGAAAACCCTGTGGTAGTTTTCAAAAGGACCTTGACGGTCTCGTGATCATAAGAATACCTCTAGGCCGGCACCGAGAAACCCCCAAGGTGGTTCAAGTCCTATGGTCTTGGCGGCCCCGAGTCAAACTCCTAGGCCGGCACCGAGAAACTTTCATGGTAGTTTTCAGAAGGACCTTGACAACCCCATGCTCATAAGGACACCCCCGGGCCGGCACCGAAAAACCCTCGAGGTGGTTCAAGTCCTATGGTCTCAGTGGCCCCGAGTCAAACTCTCGAGCCGGCACCAAGAAACCCCCATGATAGTTTTTAAAAGGACATCGATGGCCTCATGATCATAAGAACACCCCCAGGCCGGCACCGAGAAACCCCCGAGACGGTTCAAGTCCTATGGTCTCGGCGGCCCCAAGTCAAACTCCCAGGTTGGCAATGCGAAACCCTCATGGTAGTTTTCAAAAGGACCTCAGTGGCCCGGTGATCATAAGGATACCCCTGGGCCAGCACTAAAAAACCCCAAGGTGGTTCAAGTCCTAAGGCCTCGGTGGCCCCGAGTTAAACTACCAGGCCGACACCGAGAAACCCCTGGGGCGATGGCTGCTATCAGTATTCAAGGAACACTTCAGCAAAAGCCCGAGAGACTAAGGCAAACTTAAATGTTCCTATGAAGTCTGCATATCAAATTACCGACTCTCCAAATATACTCAAGAGACCGAAGGTGCATCTTGTCGAATTTAAAGGCTGAAGCCAAGACATGATCACCAAGAGACTAAGGCACTACAAAGAGATAAGTTCATCATGCTTGAACAAAGTATTTCTTTCATTAATATTATAACATTGTCATACAAAAAGACCGACTTTAGTCAGATTACAAAAATGTCAAAAAAGAAAAAAAATAAATTCTAGGGCTCGGCAGATCCCGACCTATCTTCAGCATGAGCACTCTTTTGATCATCCTCCTTATCTTCAGGCCGAATGTATTCAAGACTACTTATTTTAAAGATCCAGGAGATCCTCTCTTTGCACTTCTCAAAGCCATGGGAGAAGGCATCAATGACCGCTTCACTCACTTCTGTGGCAAAGTTGGTGGAGCCTTTGTACAGCTTCACGACCTTCCGAGCTTGAACTTTAGTGGCGGCCACGACCTTCCGAGCTTGGGCTTCGGCGGCAGCCACTTTCTCTTTAGCTTGGACCTTGGCGGTGGCCAACTTCTCCATAGCTTCCTTGGCCTGAGCTTCGGCGGCGGTCTTCTGCTCCCAGGAAGTTCGAGCATCTAACTCCGCATAGGCCTGCTTCTCCATGGCTGCCTGGGCCTCGGACTCGGCCTTGTTGGCCCTCTCTTTGGCATACTCCAACTTGAGGAGAGCATCTTTCAGCCTCTCCTCAGTCGGCCCAAGCCTCATCATGGAATCCACCATCTTGGCCTCGGCAACTCTGGCCTTATTCTCGGCTTCCTCTACTTGGACCTTCAAAAAGTGATTCCCCTCTTGAGCAACTCGGAGCTCGCTGGCCGCCTTCACCTCCCGTGCTCACACTTTCACCAACTCTTTAGCCAAGCTATCAGCCCAGGTTTTAGTGGCAGTCAGCCCATCTCGAGCATGTTCATAGTTATTGACGGCCCCGGCACATGCATCTTGGAGAACGAAGAGGCCGTTGGACATATATGTGAGGCAATCAGTTAAAAAACTTTGATTAAATCCAATATAAAAGGGAAACAAAGTCAATAAGCATACTTGAAGGGTAGCAGTGAAGAGAGTATCAAGAGCATCAGCAATGAGAAAATGGCGACGCTCAGCTTGGAAACTTAGGAGGCTGGACCACCTCAGAACACACTCCGCCAGCCGCCCACGGTTCATCGCTCTCACTTTGGATGGCCGACTCCTGGGTTCACTGGTAGGGGGCATCCTCCCTTCCTCCGACATCTGTTGGGTGGCCGATGGGACATCATCTTCAACTTCCACCATTGGAGGCGTCCCAACCCTCACCTGCGGTGTGGCTTCACCTTCGGGTTCGGCAACGGTTGGGGGCTCTTCCCTAGACGGCCCTGCCTCAGCTTCAATAGGAGGAACCCCTGCTGCTAGTGCTTCGGCAGGGCAATCCTTCCTTCTCTGCTCTTTCACTGGGGCAACCTCGGGAGGTATGGAAGGAGCCGTGGGGGACTAAGATGATTCGCCCTATTCCTCCCGGTGAGGCTTCTTACGTGCTACCCTCGCCGTGTCGTCGGCGGCCCCTTTTCTTTTTCGGAGGCCTGCCATCAGGAAGTCAAGAGAAAACTTCATTTCTGCACAAAGAAAAAAATATCAGAGTCAAAAAAAATGTGTCAACCAAGAGGATGTGGCACTCATCGAGCACCGGTGTTGGCAACACCGGTGCTGCGCCAGCCACTGGCGCTACTCCGGCTTCACGGAGATTGTCCTCCGATAGTAGTTCTCGGTAGGGAGGAAAAATGGATGACAGAAGTGAGTCGAACACTTTCCGGTCTTCCTCATTTACAATCAAATTTTTGTTAGGGCTGTTGTCGGGAATGCCCCAGCCCATCTTCACTCCGTCCAAATGGACATAGAAAAATCGGGTTTTTCATCCCTTAATTTTGGAGGGCAGGTCAAGCTTAAGGACTCTCTTGGGTCTAGAGGCAAAGCTCCATCACCCAGCTTTGTTGGGATTGCGGAGTTTGTACAATGCCCGGAACAAAGAAATTTGGGCAGAAAGGCCATGAAAATGGTAGAGTACTATAAAGGCACAGATAATCCAAATGAAGTTCAGAGTTAGTTGCATCGGGACAAGGTCATATCTATCTAGGAGATTGAAGAAAAAGGGATGGAAAGGAAGACGAAGTCCGCTCCTAAAAAACTCTTCATACAAGGCAATTTCACCAGATGGCTGGAGTTCACCTTATCACTAGGACGAGAGGCAGAGGTACAGATGCTATCAGGAATCTCATACTGAGCCCTAAGGTTCTTTATGTCTTCAACAGTCATGGTGGAGACTATCCCCTCTAGACCTATAGACTCAAAGAGGGTAGCCGCAGGAGATGCCGAATGACTAGATGATCAAGAAAAAATCCTAGGGGACAGAGGAGAAACCCTAGAAGGCGGAGAAGAAACCTAGATGGTGGGGAAGAGGCCCTAGGTGATGCTTGGGCTATGGTCACCAGGCGATCTCGGATGGAGATGCCACTAGGAGCCCATTACCGTGTTCGAAGGATCTCCTCCCTGAAGGGTTCGATCATGGGGCTCTTACCTTTCCTATGGGAGTCAGAATCCATGGAAGAAAAAGCAAAAAAAGTGAAGGGGACTGACTTGAAGATCAAAGGGACAGAGGGAAGAGATCGAGTCTCAAAAGGCGAAGGAAACACAGGGAAGGTAGTGGAGGCATAAAAGGCTTGAAGGGCGAGTGGGACAGTCTTTATACATCATTTTTGAATGTCTCACCCACTACAGTGCCATGCAAAGATTCATGAGTGAAGGTACCATTCAGTTGTCCACAAACTATTCGCTGTTCGAGATACGATGCCTCGGTGACACTTGGGGGACGCGATCCGTGCCCAATGATGGGACACAGATAAGAACAATCCAATAATGGCACTCCATCTTTTCCTTTGATCGAGAAGTATTTTTCTCAATCTTTCCATATACTGCATCACTCCTGGTACCATTCCTTAAATGATGAGGAGACTTCAAAGAGACTTTACCTTCTTGGGAGCGCATGCCCACCTCTGCTAATTTATGGCACGCGAAACCCAGCAAAAGCGAGAGATTTTGCGCTCCTTTCTCTTGGCAAGTGCTGTGCGCATAAGCGCCAAGACTCAGGAGCGGAGGGGCTTATGATGTGGCTGGTAAAAGCCACGTGTAAGTTAACGGTCAAAATTACCCAATGGCGGGAGTCGTTTGAATGCCAACGGCCCCAAGGTGGCCCCGGCTCCTAGGTGGCCCTAGCTCCTAGGCAACCTCAGTACATAAGCAGCCCCAACTCATAAGCGGCTCCTAGGCAACCCCAGTTCATAAGCAACCCCAACTCATAAGCGGCTCCTAGGTGGCCCCAGCTCCTAGGCGGCTCTAATTATAAGTGGACCCAAGACGGCCCCATCTCATAAGCGACTCCTAGGCATCCCCAGTTCATAAGCGGTTCCAAGGCAGCCCCAACTCAGAAGCGGCTCCTAGGCGGCCCCGGCTCCTAGGTAGGCCCAGTTCATAAGCGGCCCCAAGGCGGCCTCAACTCATAAGCGACCCCAACTCCTAGGCGGCCCGAGGCCTTATCTTATTTTATTTCCAAGATTAACTTCAGCTTCCCAAGCAAGCCTTCACTTCTGACAAGGCCAGACCCACTAGTCATCTCTGATTCATATATGTCTAATAAGACAAACTCCATCGATTTTGGCATAAGCTTAAGAAGTCATAATCCATCATGAAGCATTAATGACTCTGATCCGATAAGCCTAAAAAGTCATCATTCATCATGAAGCTTTAATTACTCTGACTAGATGAACCCCAAAGGGTGATCATCTGCTACGAAGTACCAATCATCCAGTTCAGATGGGATAAATCCCACTGATTCTGACATTTCATTCAAGAAGTCGTTGTTCATCATGAGATTTCAAAGCTTTCGAAGCAAGTTACACATACCCCAAGCATCAATAAAATGGGTAAGAGGGATCCCTGACCAAGGTATGAACACTTAAGCACTCAAAAAAGTATCTATCTTCATCTCTAACTCTCTCTCTCTCTTGAGCTTCTTCAAGCTCACGACTATGATTCTGATCATTAACTTAAGCGTTGAAGGGTCTCCATCGGAATATCCGATCCCTAGGACTTTTTACAGATCTCAGCGCCGAGGTGAAGCTTCTTCAACAAACTCACAGCATGTCCACTAATGCTCAAGGACGTTAGTTCAAGGTGATCAAGCATCATTGTTGGCCCAGATGGCAACCCAAGAGGGGGGGTAAAATAGGTTTTTTAAAATTTTAACACTTTAAAACTATGTGCTTTGATATGAAAGTGCTTGAGTGCAATGTATAGATAAATGCTAAGCACAAATAAATGAGATAGAGAGAAAGAGACAAAGCATGACAAACACAAAGATTTTATAGTGGTTCGGTATATAGATAAATGCTAAGACGAGTTGTTTTACAAGCTCACAACTCTAACTTGTTGTTTTCTCGGGGTCACAACGAACCCAACTGGTTTTCGCAGGCTCACCAGCACAAAACCTAACCACAAGCTATCCTTAGCTTGTCATGAGGTATACTACCTCCACTAATTCAATCCCCTGATTGAATTAGACAAACTATAAATCAATTAAGAATTTATAACAATAATAACTTCTTAATTGAGCAAATGAGCAATATAAGTAAATGAAAATAGAGAAGCCTGATTTTTGAAGCAATGTAGGGCTTGAGCTTTTCTTCTCTTCTTCTTCTCTTTTGAATTGAATGGAAGTAGAGCACTTGAAGAGATTTTGGTGAAGAAGCGGCTGAAGATTTTAGGGCTTTTCTCCTTCTTTTTTAAAACTAAGGAAATCCTTTGAAATATCCCTTTTGGTGCCTTTGGATTCCTCTTCTAACTCTCAATAGTGAATAGGCTTTAGCTCATAATATTTATTGAAGTGGGATTTTTGATTTCTCTTTCTTTCTTTTCATTTCACTGTTTTTTCGTTCTTCTCTTTTTCAAATGGCTCAATCCCTTTTTATAGACATTCCAATCCATGAGTAGGTGAGAAATAGCCATTGGAGTTGCCCTTGGATGATCCTTACCAAAAGAAAATAGATCCGTTAGAGGTTAGGTAAGAAAAATATACCCGTTGAAAACTTGAAATTTCGTTTCTGACGTGGAGGGGTCGACTCCAGGTTTTCAGGTGTCGGCTCCAGATCGGATGTTCAAAAAATAGTAAAAATTGATTCGTCAAGGTGTCGGCTCCAAAATTTTAAAGTGTCGACTCGGTGATATCTGGGGTCGACTCTAACTTTCTGAAGGTATCAGCTCTGCCAGTGTCCGAAAAAACCACTCTTTGTAACTGGTCTGGGTCAGCTCCACACTCTACAGGTGTCGACTCTAATTTTTTATATGTCGGCTCCAGGAATTTAGGTGTCGGCTCCGAACTGTGCTGAAAATCAACACTATTCTGATGCTCTCAGGTGTCGACTCCGAGGACTTAGGGTGTCGGCTCCAAGTTCTGAACTTTCATAAATTTCATTTAAATTCAACTTGAAACTGATTTTCTAAGTAACATATTGATGAATAACCAATCTTAATTCCTGAAATACTTATCAAATTTATCAGAAACATAAGAAATATACTCATGGCTTTTTGTTAATCATCAAAATCAATAATTGGGTCAACAATCTCCTTCTTTTTGATGATGACAAAAACATTGAGTATATGCTTGATTAATCAATGAAAATTTCAACACATAGAAAAGTTTTCATAGTTAAGCTCTCCCTGAATGAGGTAGCTCTTCCTATGATACTCAAATTAACATCTTTTCTTCTTATCATTAAATCTCATGCAATTAAGTTCATTCAATGCTTGATACAATTAACTAATGAGATTCATTCAATGTATATATGTAATTATCTTTTCTCCCCTATTTACATTCAATTATAACTTTTATGCATATACAAATATCATTTACTTCTTCCCCTTTTTTGTAATCAACAAAAAGGTTAGGAAGATGTAAATATGATTAAGATCAATGTATTAAAGATTCTAAATTCAATTCAAGTCACTCAATAACAAAGTTCAACTTTAGTAAATATGATTTTCATTAGAGTATCAAAACATTACATCATGAGTGCTTTCATACATCATTGAACAAAAAGTTACTTTAATTACATCAAAACATATTAAACTTAAACATCAACTTTTAATAACATCAGAAGATTTAAACTTAACTTTAGTACATCAAAAGCAAACTTTCATTACAACATAATCAAAATACAGAATTTAATGATTCTAAGAATTCTTTGCAAATCTTCCATAATTTTGTCAATTCCTTCACTTTGAGTTCTGATAAATTCGTTCAGTCTTCTATCAAAGAATGCAGATGCAGTTACAATTTTCTCTTAAAGCTCTACATTGCATCTAGAATAAGTCTCGAAATCTCCTCCAAATTCTTTAAGTTCCTCAAATATATTCTTGAGATCATTCCTTAAAGCTTCTGAAGAAGAACCAAAGGTGGCCTCAATCTTGCTTACTCTTTCATCTAAGGAATAGAATAACTCTCTCAAGCTCATAAGACTATTGTCTATCTCAGTCTTCATCTCTTCTTTATGATTAACAAACAGTCCTTTAAGTTGCTCTAATTGGATAGCACAAAAGCCAGCAGAACTGTAAGAAGAAGGTGCAGAATCAAGTTCAACTGTAGGTGCAGGTGCTGGAGTCGCCGGGGGTGCCTCCGGGGGTACTGAACAACTCGGTGGAGGCGAGTGATGCCTAACTGAGGGTCCTACCTCGAAAGGTCCATGGACCACAGAGTCAGCTCCAGTGGCTCTCAACTCATCCCGACCTTTCCTTAACCCAATACCATTCACCTTCTTAAAACCCATTCGGTGCAAAGTAGCAGAATTGTAGTAGTCAGTGTGCCGAAGTCTCTTTAAGGGTTCATTTTCCAGAATGCTAACTCCTTGGCTTTGAAAAACTTTCGTCAAAACCATGCCATAAGGAAGTGTAGCTCTCTTCCTGCTGCCTGCCTCTGCCATATATCCGATTATCATCCCTGGTAGGTTAAGAGGCAGTCCCGTAATCACACTATCCATAACTACAACGTCTCGCTCCAAGACATAATCAAACCTGCTGGTCTTGGGAAACAAGATCCTACTACAAATGTTATGAAGCAATCTAAGCTCTAGGGGTAGTTGATTAGCACATACTTCCTCAAAATCAATCATCTCTCTGCCAAGTAGTCTAGAAAGTGCTACACCCCTCTCACTATGTGCACTTGCTATCAAACCAATAGCAGGAATTCTCAATAAATTCCCCAAGATTTTCGCTGTCAAATGAATTCTTGTGCCTCTGACTGAGCTAACAAGCCCACCATCTCCTCTAGATAAATTTTTATAAAACTCTTTTACTAGACTTGGATAAGTTGGAATATCCATTGAGCAAAATCGTTCCCAACCCATTTCCTTTAACTGTCTTCCTAATGAAAAACCCTCTGAGTCAAAAAAGTCAAAATCTACTTTCCTACCAGTTGTAATGATCTTTTTTGCTAATAAATCAACTTGAGGGGAGGAAGTAGAGGGATTCACACTTTGGGTTGAAGAAGAGGAGGTTGAGGATGAACTGGGCGACGGTTGGCGAGCCAGACGCCTCGCAGTCCTTCTCTCGATTGTAATGTGCGCTCCAAACGATGATCCACAGCGTTTTGGTACCATTGGAAGCAAGGGGATGGTAGATTTGAAGGATTTGAAGGTTTGAGTGATGTGGGGAAGAGTTTGGAGATGATATGAAGAAATTAGAAATGAGATGTGTCGACTCTGCCTTAATATAATCAAATTGGGTCCATCAGGTGTCGACTCCCACAAAGTGAGAGGTCGACTCCAACTCGTTAAAATAGTCAACGCTCAAAATGGAGTCGGCTCCGCAAAGCCAGGTGTCGACTCCCAGAAACACAGACAGAGCAATATGAACAGGTGTCGACTCCACCAATTGTGGTGTCAACTCCAAGAAAGTTTCAGTGAAAAATTGAAAGTTTCAAATGATCCGAAACTTGTCAAAAAGGTTATCAAAATTTGAGTAAATCAAGGAATTCATGTTTCTAGATAAGTTTTCCTTAGAATCATGAGAAAAATTTTCAAGAAAAATGATTGCAATCTAGATAATCGATTCTTGGAGGTTTAGATTACTCTAAAGGATCACAAATTCCTAATTCACCTCTAAGATAGCAAAATCTTTTTTCACTAAGGGGTTTTGTAAATATGTCAGCTAATTGTTCATCAGTACAAGCATAATCAAGACAAATGTCACCATTAGCTACATGTTCTCTAATAAAATGATATCTAATTTCAATATGTTTAGTTCTTGAATGTTGTATAGGATTTTTAGTTAAATTGATTGCACTTGTGTTATCACATCTAATAGGAGATTTATCAAGTGTTATGCCATAATCTTCAAGTTGTCGCTTAATCCAAAGGATTTGAGAATAGCAACTTCCAGCTGCAACATATTCTGCTTCAGCAGTAGATAATGCAACCGAATTTTGCTTTTTGCTAAACCATGAGATTAAGTTACTTCCTAAAAATTGACATGCACCACTTGTACTTTTTCTATCTAGCTTACATCCAGCATAATCAGAATCAGAATAAGCAATCAAATTTAATGTTGAGTCTTTAGAATACCATAATCCTACATTTTAGTTCCATTTAGATATCTTAGTATTCTTTTTACAGCAATTAAATAAGATTATTTAGATTCAGATTGAAATCTAGCACATAGAAAAACAGTAAATATGATATCAGGTCTACTTGCAGTTAAGTAAAGTAGAGATCCGATCATACCTTTATAATGCTTTTGATCAACTTTCTTACCATCTTCATCTTTGTCTAATTTGCATGAGGGACTCATAGGTGTTCCAAGGAGTTTGATTGATTCCATTCTAAACTTCTTAAGAATTTCCTTTATGTACTTTGTTTGGTTTATGAAAATCTCCTCTTTGCTTTGTTTGATTTGAAGTCCTAGGAAGAAATTGAGTTCTTCCATCATGCTCATCTCGAATTCACCCTGCATTAACTTAGCAAATTCTTGACACAAAAGATTGTTAGTAGCACCGAATACAATATCATCTACATAGATTTGTACTACCAATAAATCTTTATCTTTTCTTTTCAAAAATAAGGTTTTATCAACATTTCCTCTAGAAAAATTATTTTCAATTAGAAATTTGCTTAACCTATCGTACCAAGCTCTAGGTGCTTGTTTTAAATCATATAGTGCTTTGTGTAATTTAAAAACATGATTTAGAAATTCATGATCTTCAAAACCAGGTGGTTGTTCTATAAAAACTTCTTCATTTATAAAACCATTTAAAAATATACTTTTAATATCCATTTGAAATAAATTGATATTCATATAACATGCAAATGCAAGTAATAATCTAATTGCTTCTAATCTAGCTACAGGTGAAAAAGTTAACTTTTATATGACTTGATAAAAATAAAAAAACCCATTGAACTGGCTGGGTTCTAAAGAATCGGTCCAATCCCAGTTTTTAGACTTTTAGTTTTGATAAATGAATTAGGGTTGAATTTTTTTTGAGTTTTTAATTTTTCTATAGTTTGATATTTATATTTTATTATTTTTATATTATTAAATAAAAAATTAATTATGACATCATCTGGTTCGATCAAATCAGTTTATTCGATTGAACTGATTGACCCACGATCCAAATGTCAAGCCGATTTATTGTTTGGTCTAATTTTCAAAACATTGGTTACAAATACGCCACGGTTATAAGCTATGGTCACATATATATCTCTGTGACAAAGCCAGAGCACCATATTAAATTCTATGAATGAGGATGCATCCTCCACATATATATCATATGGAGGTGAGTTTCAATATCAATCATCAAGTCATATCATAGTAGATTATAAATGTCATATTTTGTCTTTTATAAATTTGTCATTTCTTATTCAAATATTATCCATAAAATTCTTTCGATTAACTTGCATAAATAAACATTCACATCATATTGGCTATGCTAATAATATTAATATAAAAATTATTACTATTTTATGCTTGAATATATCATAACTATTTATTTAAAATTTAAAAATAATAGCATCAAGTTTTTAAATGAATATATTAAAGCATCAAAATTTTATTTGCAAGATAATAGTAGACAATAAGCAATATCTAAACATATATAGGCATTTTATTTAATAATAGTTTACTAAAATTACTAATAAAAAATGACTTATTTATCTTCTATCGCAAATTCACAAATCAAATCCATGTAATTAAGCTATTGTCACCTACAACATAATATTAAAATTTTAATTTCTAAAAATTATAGTGACAAAACAAATTCTGTCATTCTATCGAGTCTAATTCTGAACTCAACTTGAGGCTTAATTATCTTAACTTGTATTAGCTTAAACAGTATAATAAACATTTTTTCACAAACTAGATTTATTCCGGATCCAATCCTGATCCCAAAGTGGTTGGCTCTTGACTAGTTTGGATTCCAAAAATTGGGCCTTTTGAATCCAAAGTCCAAAAACACAAGCCAACTCATTTTCATTTTCATTGTTTCTCTTCACTCTCTTCCCTGTTTCCATTTTTGTTTTTTTTTTACCCGTGCCCATGCCCATGCCTGCCGACTGCCCAAGCCATGCCAGCGCTGCCTGGCCAGCACCGACGAACTCCTCTCTCTCTCTCTCTCTCTCTCTCTCTCTCTGTCTGTCTTTCTTTTTCTTCCTCTCTCTCTTTCCCTCTTGAAACAGCCAGCTGGATGCTGGCTATTTGCGGTGGCTTGGCTGGCCTTCCCCGGCTGGCCAATCACCGCTGACAACATCATCGGCCAGCCATCGTCTTTCCCCTGTTGAAGCACCCAGTCCAGCAGGGATCCGGTGGCTCGCCGGCCACCGCAATATTTTTTTTAAAAAAATCTCTATTTTCCTGATACAAAGGATAGAGCAAGCAAAGAGGAAGAGAATGGTGGGGACATCTGCATGAAGAAGTCATCGGTGAGGGAGAGACCGTCGCCGAAAAATCGCCTCAAACTCCTTGTTTTTACAGTAAAAAATGAAACAGTGAGCCGGGGAAATCATTTCTACAGCCAAACTCCAGTGTCTGCGGACTCAATCTAGGGTTCACCGAGAGAAGGAGGTGTCGGTGCAAGGTCCGGCGGCTTCTGAAATGACACGGAGAAGATGAAATGGGCAGGGGTTTTTAATCCCTCCATCCTTCCCATGATGGTTGGCCTGACGAGCGGAGAAGGCGGTGAAACTTCCTCCTCCAACTTGCTAGTTTGGAAATGCCACGATGATCGCAATGTTACACTCTGGTAACTCCGCGATGATCGCGGGCGTTACACTTTCCTATCCTATTAACTAAAATGAGAAAATTATATCATATAGACGATTTTACTATGCTATGTAGATGATTTGCTGCAGTGAGAAAGACAAGAAGAGGTATTTGCTGACGGTTGTAATTGGAAGCTGGGGTCTTGGTTTGATGGAGACTGACCTCTCTGGTCCAAACTCTCAACTCACTCCGCTCTAAGTTGTTGGTATCTAGCAGCCACCTTTGGTTCATCCATCCACCCGCTTGTTAAGTTCCATGTCACTTCTGCATCTTCTCTTCCCTACTTTCACGTACATTGCACTACAACAATTTTTTAATTAGATTACGTCTAAAAAATGTAGTATTTTATATATGACTACATTTTCTAAACCGTAGTCTAGGTGAGTGTAGTTAAAAGTGTAACTGTAGTTAAAAGTCCCTCTTTTAGACTACGTTTTTAGACGTAGTTAAAAGTCAAAAAAAACGTAGTCTTTAAATACATTTAGACTATGTTTTTATTGAAAAATGTAGTCTAAAGTCGAAAAAACGTAGTCTTTAAATATATTTAGACTACGTTTTATCAGAAAACGTAGTCTAAAGTCAATAAAACGTAGTCTTTAAATACATTTAGACTACGTTTTTATCAGAAAACGTAGTCTAAAGTCGAAAAAAACGTAGTCCTTAAATACATTTAGACTACATTTTAATCAGAAAATGTAGTCTAAAGTCAATAAAACGTAGTCCTTAAATACATTTAGACTACATTTTTATCAAAAAATGTAGTCTAAAATCAAAAAAACGTAGTCTTTAAATACATTTAGACTACGTTTTTATCAGAAAATGTAGTCTAAAGTCGAAAAAACGTAGTCTTTAAATACATTTAGACTACGTTTTTATAAGAAAATGTAGTCTAAAGTCGAAAAAACGTAGTCTTTAAATACATTTAGACTACGTTTTTATAAGAAAATGTAGTCTAAAGTCAATAAAACGTAGTCTTTAAATACATTTAGACTATGTTTTTATCAGAAAATGTAGTCTATTATGAACATTTAGACTACATTTTTATATTAAAAATGTAGTCTAATATCAAATCCTGTCATACAAACATATAATTTCAATTCCAAAAAAATCCTAAAAATATTGAATTCTTCGTGCAAACTGTCATACAAACATTTACTGTCATACAAACATATAGTTTCAATTCCAAAAAACCTCAAATACATTGTCCAATACTATCATACAAACATCTTTCCACATAACATTTCTTCAAATGCAACCTTGTAAGTACTCGACCCATTCTCCACGCATAATGTCGATCTCTTCTTGTTTATAAGTTTTCTTCTCGCCAAACTGCATATATACATAAGTTAATCAGAAAAGAGCACTAAATAACACATGATACAAAAATCTAAAATCATAAAAAGTACTACTTATATGAATCATGTACGCAATAATAACAAACCTTTTCATATAAGTTACTCATAAAAAGAGCACTAAATAATACATGACATAAAAACCTAAAATCATAAAAAGTAGAACTTATGTGAATCATCTACGCAATAATAACCTACGTACCTTTTCATCGGTTGAAATGATATAATTCTCGATGATCTCCTTCATATACATGATGACATAATAGCCACATTCAACACCAGATGGTTGCTTTGGACACTTGAAAAATGAATTTAAAAGTTTTTATAAGATTAAAACAAATAAGATCTAATTTTATGAATTATTAAAAAGAATATGCAACTCAATATACCTTAATTGACTCCCAAGTAAGTGTTTTTCTTGCAACTCGGTCAGCTTTAGCATTGTATATTTTGAGTGCACTAATTTAACAAAGTATAGTAATAGTGTGAGACTCAAATGATATAATCCAGACAAATTACTGCAAAATTAAAAAGAAATAAATACTTACATATTAATAACACCTTTCAATTCTTTTCCCACTGAACGTCCAATAGAATCACAAAAATACACTTTGTCCCCATGAGGGTCAATAACCACCAAGGACTAGTGATCCCTTCATAAACATAATAACAATAATCAACAACTTAATATTAAAAGTATTAATTTTCATTAAAAAACTACTTACCCAAAGTTATAAGGAGCTAGAAACAATTGGTCCACATAACAACGCTCTAATCTTTTAGCAATCAAATCTGATCGTACTCTAGCCGATTCAGAGTGTACAGAGATCTGTCCAGGATCTATGAAGCCATACATGTTGAGCAATTTTGATTTCTTGATTTGGTTGTACAAATAGCTACACAAATCAAATTATTCAATCCCACAGTTTTTATTAGAAACTTGTAACATATAGTAATTGCATATGAAATGCAAAAAAATAAAAATATCTTATTACCTCATGTATAGCACAATACAACTAGAAGTAATCTTATCCATTGAGCAAAAGTTATCGATATCTTCTCGAATAATATAACAAACCCGTTCATGACCAAAGACACCAACATCCAATACCACCATTATTGTATTTGTATCTCCCAAACTTTTTGCAATGTGATTCTTTAAATATGACAAACTCCATGGACCCTTTTTTTTGTTTTCTATCTGACAATCTTAGCCTGTTCATAATAATGAAATTCAATTCACATATGTTACATAACAAATAGTTTATCAATATAAATTAAAGACAAATTTAAAGATAAGTTAAAAGGTTTCAGATACCTTTCTTTGATCATCAATAACTAATTATCGAGGCTATGCAACGTGAGAACTAACAAAATCTTTACCAAGTCCATAAAAAGTTGACAATGATTTCATGAGAATTAATTGGAACAGATGCAATTCAAATTCCTTCTAACACAAACCTTTCTCTAAAGCATTTGCTAACTATTGGATGTTCAGCGGTTTACCTGTTGAACCAGCTCAGAGTAAACCTGGTTTGATTTTATTGGCCCAACTTTAGGCCTCTCTAAGGTCTTGGGTTGATTGGATCTTTGTGCTGTTAAGGCCGGCCTAGTCGATTGACATCACTACCAATTGTAATTTCTTCTGGATAGGTTACTCAAAGCTGGCACAAAATTCTAATTTATTCTTTACAAACATAATTCTAATTTATTCTTGACAAGCAAGCCATCTTTTATTCATGCAAATTATTGCCAGATCTTTTGTGGCATAGAATTTAACATTTAGCCCTCATTAATTAGCCATATAATATCCAACATATCCAAAATATAATATTATGGACCTAAGTGGCTCATTGAAGACTAAATGTTAAAGTCCGATCCATCAAAGGATTGGACATCAATAACTCCTAACTCTAAATAAGTTCGTAAGGAAAAGGTTCTGACTGACGCTCTCGGAGCTTCGTCTTTAAAATTCTCTCACGAAGATTAACTGTTCAGTGGCGGAACCCATTCCATGAGAATTTTAGTTTCATGTGGATGCAAACAAACAAGGGACTTTGTAGCCTTTCAAGTGTCAGCTTAATCGCACAGGCTCCAACGTTTGTCATCTCGCCTATCATCAAGTCTCTTGAGCCTGGCCTTAGCGACAGTGATGTCATGGATTGTTTTCAGATGTATAGTTTCACGCTTCTTTGCTTTATTAGCAGAAAGAAGGAAGAACACTTATAAAACAACACAACTATTTCTTCTAAGATCTGGACAAAAAAAATAAATAATATTTATCAATTAAATAAATAATATTTACCAATTATAAAGGCCTGGTCCTTCTGTTGCTCATCGGTGGGGAGGGAGGCGGCGACAGAGGCAATGGTATAGTAGCGACCTCATCCCTAGCGGCAAGTATCTCCAGTGAGATCTCGAAGAAGGCCTTGGAGAAAGTGTCGAGGTTGCTGCAGCGCTTGAGGGAGAGGGCCTCGACGCCGCCTGACCAAGTATCGGCGCCGCGGACTCGGATCTCGGCGTCGATGGCTGTGTGGACCATCTTGGCGATGTTGTCGCCGTGGATGGAGGAGGATGGTGGCGAGGCGGACGCTGCCGACACCATAGAGGATGATGTTGAGGGCCATATAGATCTCGGGGTACTTGCGGTGGAGCTTCTCCGGGGTGACATCGTTGCTGCGGCAGGCGGCGACGACGACGCTGACAGCCTGATTGACGGTGTTGATGCACTCGAAGATGTTGTTGGAGCGGCCGCGGTCGGAGTCGCGGTCCACGGTGGTGATGCTGAGGACGTAGATGGTGTTGACGAGATGGTAGATGACGCGGTACTTGCTCTCGACGTCGACGACGACCTGGCCACTGGAGGCGGCAAGGGGGTCGTCGCTGAGGGCGGAGTCCAGGTTGTCAGGGGCGGGGTGAGGCCCGACGGTGGAGGACTGCTGCTTGTGGAAGGCAGCGGCGAAGGCGAGGCGGGTCTACCGGAAGGCAACGAGGGCTCTAACTGGGGGGGAACCACTCACGCGTCTGGAGGAGGATGTCAGCACCGTTGGACGAGCCTTCGTCAAAAGCAGGGGCGAGCGAGGATGTCGATGCCTGCGTCATGGCCGCGGTAGCTACCCTGGCGCTGCACGTCTGGATCCCAGCGCCGTCATAGTCCATGGGTGGGCCTCCCCCATCACCGTATCGCAGCTACAGGAGCACCTCCCATGCCGGGCATGCGGTGATGCGTCAATCAGAGGAGAAGAGCACAGAAGAGAGGAGAGGATGAGGACAGAGAGGAGAAAAGAGAGAGGTAGAAGGGGAGGAGGGATAGGATAGAGAAGAGGAGAAAGGGAAGAAGATGAGGAGCTCTCCTCAAAGATGAAACCTTAATCCATGACAAAACTACAGATGGGAGGAGCATGAAATTTGAGTTTGAGTACAGATGGTTTTTTTTTAAAGGAAAGGAGGGAAGTGAAATAGGAGGAGGGAAATTAGAATCAGGAGGAGGGAAAAAAAGATAAATTTTATATTTTATATTAGACTACGTCTTAATTAAAAATATAGACTTTTTATATTATAGGACAATACAGGACTACATCTTAATTAAAAATGCAGTCTTTTTATATTATAAGATAATATAAGACTACGTCTTAATTAAAAATGTAGTCTTTTTATATTATAAGATAATATAAGACTACATCTTAATTAAAAATATAGTCTTTTATATTATCAGATAATATAAGACTACGTCTTAATTAAAAAAACATAGTCTTTTTAAATTATCAGATAATATAAGACTATGTCTTAATAAAAAACGTAGTCTTTTTATATTATCAGATAATATAAGACTACGTCTTATTTAAAAACGTAGTCTTTTTATATTATCACATAATATAAGACTACGTCTTAATTAAAAACGTAGTCTTTTTATATATAGACTACGTCTTATTTAAAAACATAGTCTTTTTATATTTTTAGATAATATAAGACTACGTTTTAAATAAAATATGTAGTCTTTTAAATTATGAAAAGTTATGAAAACGTAGTCTAAAATATTAGACTACAGTTTTTACGAAAAACGTAGTCTTTTTCCTAAAACTTACCGTAGTCTATTTCACTATTTGTAGTAGTGTTGACATCTTCTTCTCCCCATTTTCACCTAGCTTGCCTCGTTTTGCTGGTTCGCCAGCTCAAAACTCTCCTCCCTGCATCCTTACCCTAGCTCCCCAGAATGAAGGATGTGTTGTTGCGGATTTTTGTTCTCGACTTGGGAGCGAAGTGGCGGTGTATGTGGGAGTCCAGGTGTTGTCCTTCTATCCTTGTAGATCTACAAAATGGTATCTTTACGTAGGGTATTAAGGTGGATGATCCCAAAAGACCCTTCAACATCCAAGTTAGTGAAGATCCTTAGTCACAGATAATATGAAGAAGGTTTGAAGAGAAAGATGTATCCTAGAGGGGTCTAGCGTGCATGAAGGGATTTTTTTTGTGTGTACATGAGAGGTCTTGAGACCTGATATTTAAAGGCAAAAGTAGGGGTGTAATCGAGCCGAGTTGAGTCGATACAGTGCCAAGCTCGAGCTCGACTCGACTCTAAAATTTGAAGCTCGAAACTCGACTCGAGCTCGATTGAGTTTTTTATTTTGAGCTCGAGCTCGAGCTCGATAAAATACTCGAAGTACTCAAGCTCTCCTCGACTCGTCTCGAATTTCTGTATAAAAATTTTAAAAAAATTAATTTTTAAATTAAATTAAAATATTTTTTAACTAAAAATTCAAAGGAGCTCTCACTGTTAGAGATAAGACAAAGATTATCATTATCTTTATAAAGATAGGGCTTAATGGAGATAGGGCTTACCCGTTACCGCTTAGAGATGAGCTCTATCCTCTCGCTATTCATAGGGATGAGAGTCACGTCATGAAGGGAAGATGGCTTTTGGGGACACGGAGGGAAGGACGAGGTCACGAGAGTCACGCCGCGAAAGGAAGATGGGTTTTGGGGATACGGAGAGAGGGACGAGAGTCACGCACTCATGCTGCAGAGGAAAGATGGGTTTTGGGGAGAAGGCAATAAAGGGACAGTGGGCGACTGGGCATCAGCCATGGCCCTTTTTTACTCCGTACGTGGTGATTCTAGTAAATCTGATGATTCAGATGTTCTTGCGGATTAATGTAATATAGTGATCTCATCGATGACTCGTGGAATAAATTAATAACTCTATGCGAGTTTTGACTGGGTTATTGTAGCAGGAGCAGGTTAGCAAAAGAGGATTTTGGAGGTGAGGGACTTACGAGTGACTGTTCGTTTTCTTAATTTTCTCGCTGAGATGAACAACGGTTTGTTTTCCACTTTTTCTAATTTCATCTTAAAGCCCCACTGAACTGCTGATCGCTTGATTTAATCAGATAAATTTTTATATTTTAAAAAAGTTACGTAAACCCGATCAAGCTCGCAAGATTTTCAAGCCGAGTATTTTAATACTCGAACTCGGCTCGATAATTTACTCGAGTAGCTCGAGCTCGAGCTCGACTCGATAAGCAATGAGTCGAGTTCGAGTATTTTTCGAGTCGATCTCGAGCTACTTGCGAGTTGTCTCGACTCAGTTACACCCCTAGGCAAGAAGGATGATATGCTGTTACCTGATTTTTCGGATGCAGTTGTAAAATTTGGAGGGAGATAAGGCTGATTTTGATGTATACCTTATCAGGGAGATTTTAGATCTCACGAATCATAAAGGAGGCTATATCTGGCTTCCGTTTCTGTGTGAGGCAGCTTATTTCGAGATTCTTACGATCATGGTGATCTGGTGTCTGAGATGTTTGGCATGAACCAAAGGTCGGCAGAAGGAACAATCGGTCGGACGACTTCTAACCATTAAGGTTCGATAACCCTGGTTCAGGAATGAGACTCGATAAAGAAAGCCGATGGTTGATCGATCGAGGCTCGGTCTAACGAGATTCGGGCAGAGATGCCGATAGGATAGCTCGGCGAAGCATCATTTCGTTTGTAAGGATTGATTGACCGTAACTCATAGGTGGACCCCATCGTCTATCAATATTAGTCGATTTATGCGAAAACTTTTTACTTTGCTTCATGATGCATTCACCCTAGAATTTTTTCCTGACACATTCTAAACTCACCTTGGAAATGCACAACTAGTAATTCATGAAAGGTGATGCTCTAAACACAGAGTTGAGTGTTAATTTTGCCATTGTTGTGGTTTGTGAATTACAGTGTAGCTAGCCGAAGTTACAATATAGTTGAGTTGAATGTAATGAATTATATTATGATTAAATCGACCCTGTTTAGAAGATTGCGGCTATAAATGCAGTAAGTAGAAAGAAGAAGTTCGATTAGATGTAACAAGAAGAAATGCAGTCACTTTATAAATCGGATGATGAATTTATTTTTAATTTTATTTTTTTAAAAAAAATATTTTTTAATTAATTAGAGTGAATCAAGAAAATTAATGGTGCATCGATCTAATAAAAAAAATTATATTAAAAGAGTCCCAGGATCATATGAATCCTAAATTTTTAATTTATAAAAAAAAATCCATGATTAAATATTAATCTAGCAATAAAAAATTGATATGGTCAAAATTTGCATGACTAGCTAGCAAGAGAACATGAGGAAGGAAAGCATGAAAATAAAAATATAAATAACATAGATGCATGATATACTTTGAAAGGAAAATAAAATAGATGAAATTCTTCATTTGGATATAATCCACTCCTAGACGGATAGAATATGGAGAAGGGAGGAGAAGAAATATTTATGAAGGAAGGCTTCAAATGTAAGAAATCTCTTAAAGGAGGTATGAAAGCAGGTGTCGAAAGATGAAATCATGTGTTCCGTATTTATTATTAAGAGGTGAGGAGATTTAAATGAATCATATTTTGTTATATTCCTCATTGACTTTAACTCTTTGTAAGTGAACCTACAACCAGTTTGATTGTAGGTTAGCTTACCAGTTCTTAAGTTTAAAAGTTTAACTTAATTTATATTAAGTAATTTAACTATTTAACTCCAAACAAATAAAATGAACCGCATGCAAATCCAATTATGGAGTCTCAAATAGCCCTAAATATTTTTTAAAAGAAAAATATTCAAATAATATAATTGGCCTTCGTTTTTGCATTATTTCTTAATCTATATCAGCGTAAATAAATAGCAAGAACGGTAATTACCATACATGTCCAATAATTTTCTGGTCATAAGATGGAATATTTATTTTGATTAAAACATGGGAATATATTGTGGCTAGAAGCAAAAGAAATTTTACCTCACTGTTTGATGATTCTTGATGGGCCCAGTAAACCTCATGAGCAATGGTGATGCACTCAAGTCGGACTTCCAGTTAGCCACCTAAGTCGGCCCTCTTTCAGCCAGCTTCAGCCTCGGCCAATATACCTTGGCCAGCTTTAGCCTCGGTCAGCTTCAGCCTTGGCCAATATACCTTGGCCAGCTTCAGCCTCGACTAATATACCTCGGCCAACTTCAGCCTCGGCTAGCCTTAGCCTCCGCCAGCCTCAGCCTCGGCCAACATACCTCGGCCAGCTTCAGCCTCGGCCAGCCTCAGCCTTGGCCAGCTTCAACCTCGGCCAGCCTCATCATTGGCCAATATACCTCGGCCAGCTTTAGCCTCGGCCAGCCTCAGCCTTGGCCAGCTTCAGCCTCGGCTAGCCTCAGCCTCGGCTAACTTCAGCCTCGGCCAATATATCTCGGCCAGCTTCAGCCTCAGCCAACCTTGGCCTCAGTTAGCTTCAGCCTCGACCAGCTTCAGCCTCGGCCAACATACCTCGGCCAACTTCAACCTTAGCTAGTTGGCCTCAGCAACCACCCAAGCAGTTCCCTAGCAGTCACATTATGGGGTCCATGTGCCTGGCTCCACCACTATCCACATAGGACAATAGATGTGCAACATGGGGGACACATCTGGCAAGCATCGTAATGGCCGCCCATGCCCTGCAAGCCTGCAACAGCCTGCAGCAACCATTCAAATCAAGTGGCCACCCACTCCGATAAAACTTGACCCACTAACTATACAACCATCCATATTAGATGAGACATAGCATGCAACTCTGACAAATCACATGCCTCCATTATCAATGCTATGATAAATGATCATGCCCCAAGACTGGCAGGCTCTAAGAACCAATAAAATGGGTAAGAGGGACCCCCGACCAGGTAACAAACCACAACTATACTCCCAAACGCTCATAAAGAGCACGGCTCTAAGCCTCTCTCTTTTTTTATCTTTTGAGCTTCCTTAAGCTCACGGCTGTTGCCCAGAGCACTGACTTGAGCATCGAAGGGTCCCTATCAGAATCTTCGGTCCTTGGGACTTTTTGCAGGCTTTTGATCGAGAGAAGCTCCCCGGAGGATCCCGGGCTCGCTGAAGGAGGCGACCAGATGCTCACAGACTATTGAGGATGGTGATTTGGCGTCAAAAGATTGGCGCGCTAGAAAGGAGAGGGCAGAGCACGGATCATTAACGATGCCAGCTTGTGGATCCTCGTCCCCCTTATATTAGCATGGAAGATTAAAACGATGGTGATGACAAAAGCCCGAAGAGCTTCCACCAGTCATGCTGGGGGGCACCCTCAACGAGATGAGCAACAAAGCTAACTGCTTCACTCCACCATCACCACTACTTCAGGCTGCATCAAGCCAAACAACATGCCACCCTTGCCCTGCAAATTTGAGCATTAATGGAAGCTGTCCAAAAGCTCCATGAGAGGTATTTCATGGCCACACAGTAGCCAGCAAGAGCTTCCGCTCCTTCTTTAGTTTCTGCTCAGGCCAGCCATCATCCATCCCGTGGGAGAACTCCCCAGTAAGAGGCTCACTGCCATCAAGCTCATCAGCATGAGCATCTTCAAGCTCAAAACCAAGAGCTCACTAGCAAGAGCGCCACCGCTCGCCGTCCAAACGGCCTCCTTTCCTATGGACGGTGATGCAAGGGGAAGCCCGAGCAAGGGTAGCGATACCCCCACTCCAATCAACTTGGTTCCTTGGTTCCCTAGGGGGCATACCACCAGCAGGTTGATATATCCAAATCAATAAAAGGAGACAAATTCCTCCAAACACACTTCACAATGACAACCTCTTCTACTCGGACAGTCATAGTCCATAAGAGGCGAGCAATCCCGGGGCTATCTTTGGCCAACAGGGAGCTGATCAGCATTCCTTTTTGGTCGTTTTTTCTTTCTTCGAACCATCTGCATCAAATGCCACACCATCATCATCACCTAGCACATTTTTTCAGCTGGGTTCCATCCAAGAAGTAAGGTCCTGGCCTGGCTACGCGAGATGGGGAGGATGTGGTTCAAGTCCTAGCCAAGTGTCATGCCATGCAAACTTAAATGAACAATATTTAATATATAAAGGGAAGGAAGCTTGGTGCCAGCAAGAGGACAAAGAGAGGACGTTGGGTGGAGGGGTCATTATAGCCTTCCTTGTACTTGGATGTTGGGGCTCCATTAATGCCAAAGAGACCAACAATGCAGGTTATCTTCCACTCTCGAATAGTCTTCTTCGCCTCCACAAATACCCCAATCCAGCACTAGAAAGAGCTGGAGAAAGCTCTCTATCCCGACTCCATGCCAACCCTCAGTGTCATTGAACACGACGCAAAGGCCAAAAAGCTACAAAAGCTAAGTACACTACACTTTGAGAAAAGCTTCTTTTCATTAATACTTGAATACACTGGAGAAAGACCGACTCCAACATCGGCACCTAAGCCCAAGGCCAGCTCGGCAACAAAGACCGACTCCAGCATCGGCAACAAAGACCGTTGGCATAAAGAAAAAGGCACCTAAGCCTGGTCCAAGCACCCTCAGGTCATCCTTCGGGGTTAAAAGGTACCTGACGACTCTCAACTCTCATGTCACCCTTCGGGGTTAAAAGGCACCTGACGACTCTCAACTCTCATGTCACCCTTCGGGGTTCAAAAGGCATCTGACAACTTTCAACTCTTAGGTCACCCTTCGGGGTTCAAAAGGCACCTGACGATTCTCAACTCTCAGATCACCCTTCGAGGTTAAAAGGCACCTAACGACTCTCAACTTTCAAGTCACCCTTCAGGGTTCAAAAGGCATCTGAGCCTAGTCCAAACACCCTCAGGTCACCCTTCGGGGTTAAAGGCTCCCGAGCATGGTCCCATCACAGCGACTCTTGGGTCATCCTTTGGGGTTCAAAAGCCACCTGAGCCTAGGCCATGCAGTCTCAGGTCACCCTTCGGGGTTAAAGGCTCCCGAGCATGGTCCTATCACAGTGACTCTCGGGTCACCGTTCGGGGTTCAAAAGGAATCTAAGCCTGGTTCATGCACCCTCAGGTTACCCTTCGGGGTTCAAAAGTCACCTGACGACTCTCAACTCTCATGTCACCCTTCGGGGTTCAAAAGGCACCTGACGACTCTCAACTCTGAGATCACCCTTCGGGGTTAAAAGGCACCTGACGACTCTCAACTCTCAGGTCACCCTTCAGGGTTCAAAAGGCACCTGAGCCTGGTCTAAGCACCCTCAGGTCATCCTTCGGGGTTAAAGGCTCCCGAGCATGGTCCCATCACAGCGACTCTCAGATCACCCTTCGGGGTTCAAAAGGCACCTGAGCCTGGTCCATGCACCCTTAGGTCACCCTTCGGGGTTCAAAAGGCACCTGACGACTTTAGCAACTCTCAGGTCATCCTTCGGGATTAAAAAGCATCTGATGACTTCAGCAACTCTCAGGTCATCCTTCGGAGTTCAAAAGGCTCTCGATGGCCTCAACCTTGCCTAAGCAACTCTATCAGCCTCAGTTGCTTTATCTCTTTGCCTCCATGGCCTCATTACAATCTCAACGGTTTCATCTTAGCTCCAACAGCCTTATATCTGCCCTAGCAGTATTATTACAACCTCAACAATTTTATCTCAACCCCAGCGGTCTTATATCTGCCCTAGAGATATTATTGCAGTCTCAATGGCTTCATGTCAGTCTCAGCAATTTTAACCCTATCTCAAGGGCCAATGGCCAACTGGGTAAGATCTTTGTTTAAATTATATGCTTGCAACATATTGCTAGTCACTTTTAGCCATCCAAGAAGAAGTTCCAAGACAACTCACAGTTGGAAGAGGCCAACTCCTCAGCTCACAGTTGATGGGCACTCACCTCCAAACTTTATGTCAAAGTTAGTAGACCCAAAGTCAACTCACAGTTGGGAGAGGCCAACTCGCTAACTCACCGTTGATGGGCATCCACTTCCAGACTCTGCGTCGGAAGAGGATTGCTGGCTGCCCTCGGCTAGCCAACGGTAATCAACTTACCTCCAACATTGCTTAAAGTTTTTTGAGCAGGCAAATGCACAGCTTCAGAGAGCATGCAGATGTCCACATGAGGTAGACGAAAATTATCTAAAGCAAGGCAAAAAAAAGAAGATCTCTCCACTAAGAAGGAATCAAAATTGAAGCAAGCATGAAAAGATAAGTGCAAAGATGAAGAGCTCTACCCTCCTTTCGCTTGGCGGATGCAAGGCATGTGGTCACACAAGCTCAGGAGTATGGGGGACATCTAATGGGGCCAATAAACCCCATGGGCAATGGTGATGCACTTAGGTCGGACTCCCAGTTAGCCACCTAAGTCGGCCATCTTTCGGCCAGCTTTAGCCTCGGCCAATATACCTTGGCCAGCTTTAGCCTCGGCCAACCTCAACCTTGGTGAGCTTCAGCCTCGGCCAATATACCTCAACCAGCTTTAGCCTTGGCCAGCTTCAGCCTCAGCCAACATACCTCGGCCAATATACCTTGGCCAGCTTAAGCCTCGGCCAATATACCTCGGCTAGCTTCAGTCTCGGCCAACCTCAGCCTCGGCCAGCTTCAACCTCGGCCAATATACCTCGGCCAGCTTTAGCCTCGGCCAGCCTCAGCCTCGGCCAGCCTTAGCCTCGGCCAGTTTCAACCTTGGCCAGCCTCAGCCTCGACCAGCTTCAGCTCAGCCAATATACCTCGGCCAGCTTCAGCCTCGACCAGCCTCAGCCTCGGCTAACATACCTCGGCCAGCTTCAGCCTCGGCCAGCTTCAGCCTCGGCCATCTTCAGCCTCGGCCAACATACCTCGGCCAATATACCTCGGCCAGCTTCAGCCTCGGCCAGCCTCAGCCTCGGCTAGCTTTAGCCTCGGCCAACATACCTCGGCCAACTTCAACCTCGGCCAGTTGGCCTCAGCAACCACCCAAGCAGTTCCCTAGCAGCTACATTATGAGGTCCATATGCCTGGCTCCACCACTGTCCGCACAGAACAATAGACGTTCGATATGGGGGACACATCTGGCGAGCGTCGTAATGGCCGCCCATGCCCTACAAGCCTGCAGCAACCATCCAAATCAAGTGGCTACCCAATTTGATAAAACTTGACCCACCAACTATACAACCACCCATATTAGATGGTATATAGCCTGCAACTCTGACAAATCATATGGAGGCTATCTCCACTATGCTGCCTCCATCATCAATGCTCTGACAAACGATCATGCTCTAAGACTGGTAGGCTCTAAGCACCAATAAAATGGATAAGAATGACCCCTGACTAGGTAACAAAGCACAACTACACTCCCAAACGCTCACAGAGAGCACGGCTCTAAGCTTCTCTCTTTTTCTCTCTTTCAAGCTTCCTCAGGCTCACGACTGTTGCTCAAAGCACTGACTTGAGCATCGAAGGGTCTCCGCCGAAATCTCCAGTCTCCGGGACTTTTTGCAGGCTTTTGATTGAGAGAAGCTCGTTGAAGGATCCCGGACTCGCTAAAAAAGGTGATCGAACGCTCACGAACGCTCGAAGACGGTGATTTGGCATCAACAATTCTGATATCTTTTTGGGTAAATTTATCTATTTTGATTTTAAATGAAAATAATAATAATAATAATAACAACAACAATAAAACACTTGCAAGAATGATAAGGAATCAAGACTTTGCTTCTGCCCTATTATTATGTATTAATAATAAAACAGATGCATATGCTGACTGGACAACAAGGCCGAATGTTAGAAAGCTCAGTTCATTGATGGGCCGGACAGCGATTAAGCTTATTTTGTATGTAGGAACCGACTTTGTGCACCGCTCCCGGTGCACAAAGCCGTGCACCGGGGCACGGCATTGGCCGCGCGCCCGTGCGGGCGCGCGTGCCACGGTCCAGTGGGCCTCGCACGCGCGCGCGCATGGGCGCACGGCCAATGTCGCGCCCCGGTGCGCGCTTCCTACATAGGAAGCGGTGCAGAAAGTGTTTTCCTTTGTATGTAACTAGAAAGCTACACGGAACCCTTGGGTAGGCTTTTCTTTACACGCTAGCACGGCGGCGAAGAAGCGCTAGTTGTTGCCTCGCAACAACACCTCCAGCACCGATGGACGACAAACGGCGCTCATAAACTCCACGTCCGACTCCAGGGCGCTCATCGACTCCGAAACTAAGCAAATCTCAAGATCCCCGCTCCCTCCCAACCCGGGTACGCCGACAGCTTCCCATCGAACTTATTCCCGCTCCCGCTCCGCCACCGGCTTCCCCCACCCGAACTCGCACCCGTACATGTCGAACCGGGACGAGCTCCCAACCAGCACGCTGAACCGGTCGAATCCGCTTAGCCGGTACGCCATGGGTTGGGCCATCCACGCCTTCAGTTTGCCCCGGATCGCGCTGTCGGTGTGGTCCGCCACAGTCCGGTTCAGCAGCCACGCAGCCCACCCGAGGTCGTGGTTGAATAGCTCGCCCGCCGTCGTGGCGGCAGCGATGGGGAAGGCCGAGTTGCCGAAATAGTCGGGCGAGAGGTGGGGGCTCAACCGGCTCCGGTTCTGAGCAGCTAACCGGCAGCTTGTCCTCTGGTCGGCCGGCAGGTTACGAGTTCTGGTGATGGCCCTCTACACGAGGGCGGAAAGAGCTTGGAAAGAGGAGATGGAGTTGGTGCCGCCCTCTTGGTTGGCCCTGGCTTTCAGCTGGGTGATGGACTGGGGTGAGAAGTGAAAGACCTTCTCTCGGAGGGGAGGTGGAGAGAATCTCTCGAGGAATTCATCAGGATGGGAGAAGGGTAGTTTGATGGGAGGATTGTGATAGCCGTCGATGAACCAGCGGTCGTGGACCGGAGGGCGAGAAAACGTGACCACTCCTATATTCCGAGCAATCTCAGCCCATGCGTTGAGGAAGTTCCAGTAGGAAGTGCCATCTCCGATGGCATGGTTGAAGGAGCATCCGATGAAGATGCCATCCGTTAGCTCGGTGAGCTGGACATGGCACCGTTAAGGGGAAGAAAGATTTGATGAAGGAGGGGACGTCGTCGGAAGGGGATAGCACGTCGGAGACTCTGATTTCGTTAGCAACGACATGGATGAATTCTGCGCCCTCTCCATTGCAATCGATGGAAACGAACATGCCGGTCACCTTCTGGTTCTCATCGCGCGCCTCTTCGGTTACGAGACGGCCGGCAAGGGGATAGAAATGGAAGAGAGCCGTCGAGAGGGAGGATTGGAGGCGGTGGACGATTTGGTCGGTAGATAGGGAAGGCGGAAGGCTGGCGAAGAGGAGACCCCTTTGGATGTAATGGGCGGAGAACATGGCGATATCCCATGGAGTTAGGTGGCAGCGCTTGCGAGGAAGCGGTGGGGGTTTAACCGTGCATGTGGAGAGGTGGTGGACTGCCGGTGGAGGCGAAGGCATTCCGTTTCTGTCAGCTAACGTGAAGTCCCACCCGGCACCGCTATGTTCTTGCCGTGCTGCTGCTCTTCGTCTTATCCCTTTTCGTTGGTCCTCTGGATGACATCACAAGCTATGACTAACAGATAACCTGTCTGGAGAAAGTTCGGTGGATCAGCCGTGGCTTCTTTAGGGTTCAGCTGGGATGTTTTCATTCATTAGGCTTTGTGATCTTAACTTTCTCAAATTTACGGTAGCAAACAACTAGTTTATTTGCAGCAATTTCACCATAACTTGCTTTCCTATGAACCCTACAAGCCCCTAAGAAGGTCTCCCATGTACCCCTGTCGCCTCCGCAATGCCGTACTTTCCATTGCTTCATATATATGCTTCTTTTAACCTCCCATCCTTTGCTACCAAACCTCTCAAACAAGCATAGTGCTCTTCCCTTGACTTATTCCTTCATGTAACATACTGGACGAACAACATGCAGAAAGGACTGCTGTGAAAACAACAGAGACCGGACAAAACACCTGCTGCCTGCATAACATCAAACAGCTGGAGTGCGGGAAGCCCTTATCTTCTCCGGCTATAGGCCAATATCATAGTGGCCGTACTACGATCTTTAACAACAGTTTGATCAAAGAGCTGTCGACACATATAGGAGGGAGCCCCACAAATGGTGTCTGATATGGATGACAATGAAAATAGCTAAATTAAATAAATAAAAGATGCCTGGGCGGTCCCCGGTTCTAGGCGGCCCCCGATCCTGGGCGGCCCCCGGTTCTGGGCGGCCCCCAGTCTTGGGCGGCCCCCATCCTGGGCGGCCCCCGATCCTGGGCGGCCCCCGTCCTGGGCGGCCCCCCTGGGCGGCCCCCAATCCCGGACGGCCCCCGATCCTGGGTGGCCCCCGGTTCTGGGCGGCCCCCGGTTCTGGGCGGCCCCCGTCTGGGCGGCCCCCAACCCTGGGCGGCCCCCGGTTCTGGGCGGCTCCCAGTCTTAGGCGGCCCCCGATCCTGGGCGGCCCCCGGTCCTGGGCGGCCCCCAATCCTGGACGGCCCCCGATCCTGGGTGGCCCCCGGTTCTGGGCGGCCCCCGGTTCTGGGCGGCTCCCAGTCTTAGGCGGCCCCCGATCCTGGGCGGCCCCCGGTCCTGGGCGGCCCCCAGTCTTGGGCGGCCCCCAATCCTGGGTGGCCCCGATCCTGGGCGGCCCCCGGTCCTGGGCGGCCCCCAATCCTGGACGGCCCCCGATCCTGGGTGGCCCCCGGTTCTGGGCGGCCCCCAGTCTTGGGCGGCCCCCAACCCTGGGCGGCCCCCGGTTCTGGGCGGCTCCCAGTCTTAGGCGGCCCCCGATCCTGGGCGGCCCCCAATTCTGGGCAACCCAATCCTGGGCGGCCCCCGGTTCTGGGCGGCCCCCAGTCTTGGGCGGCCCCAGTCTTGGGCGGCCCCAATTCTGGGCGGCCCCCAATCCTGGGCGGCCCCCAATCCTGGGCGGCCTCCAGAGCTTAAGCGATCCCCCGGTTTAAGAACAACCCCCACGATAAAATGATTAAAAAGAAATAAACCGTCACATCCGGAACAGAAATCGAGAGATGCCAAAATCATCATGCCTTAATTGGTTCGCATAAGACAAACCCCCTAAAGGGGACATTGAACCTCTATTTTAGAGCCAGATCCCTTTTCCCTCACCCTGACGTCTCCACTACCTCTGACATTCCTTTGGGATAATCAAGATCATCATGAAAAGGATTCCTTCATGAGCAAGTTTCTTAATATCCTTATTAAGAATTATCACTGAATAACCACGTAGTGCAAGATGAACGCCTGCCCTACACGTGGACGTCCACGATAATTAAAAATAAAAAGTCAAAAGAAAAGAAGGATAAAGGGGGAACGAGGGGAGGGGGGGGGGATCATCTTCTTCTTCCAGAGAAAATGAAAAGAGAGATCTTAAGAAAAATCCAAGACAAGAAAATCCGGTGATCCAGCATCAACAGATTGGCGCGCCAGGAGGGGGCAAGCTTATCGTCGGAGCAGTGAGATACGCCTGTCCGACGGTTCCACAAAGATGAGCTCCAGATCTCTGGAAGAAGATCCTACTGATTGGTCTGGGGGGCATCCTTCGCCCCCCAATGATGATCTCGCACCTCTTGGCCCCTCTCAGACGGTGAAGTCGACTCCTCCGGCTTCTTCCTCACCGCTACCGCCTCCGGTTATTCCCCAGGACCAATTGCAAATTCTTACTCAGCAGGTCCAGACTCTCGTGGGGATGGTTCAGCGGTTGCAAGAACGACACTCTCAAGGGATTCCACAACAACTCGAGCGACCTCTATCGCCTAGGTCGGCTACTCCTGTTAGCCGACAGTCAGCTCGGGGGAGATCTCCTCCGACGAGGCCTCTCCGTTCTTATTCTCCAGGAAGGCGGCGGTCCCAGGGTCTCCGCGACGGTTCCCGCTCCTTATCCCATTCCCCCGACGGCCTGTCTACCGGTCGGCGACGGGGAAAGGAACCTTATGCGGGGCATCGTCGACAGCGCCATCGAACTCCTTCCAGTTCTCCTGAACCGGCTGAAGGAGGCGTGACCGACAGAATGGAAAGGCGCCTTGAAGAGCAAGACCGTCGGCTGGAAGAACTCAGTCAAAGAATCAATAACCAGCCAGGATCAGATTATGATGCCCGCCCTCCTCTTTCTCGGCGTATCATGGGAGAGCCCATTCCAAGGAGGTTTCGATTTCCTCAGCTTGATCCCTATGACGGCACCACTGATCCTTTAGATCATTTGGAAAGCTATAAAGCTATCATGCAGGTCCAGGGGGCAACAGACGCCCTCTTATGCATTGCCTTCCCGGCTACCCTCCGCAAGGCGGCTCGTGTCTGGTATTCTCGTCTGCCCTCACGAAGTATCGACTCTTTTCGGCAGTTAGAGAGGTCTTTTCTGGCTCACTTCGACGCCTGTCGGAAAATTCCTCGGGTGGCAGACAGCCTATTTTCAGTGCAACAGCAGGAAGAAGAATCCTTGAAGGATTTTGTAACTCGCTTCAAGGTGGCGGCCCTGGAGGTTTATCATCTTGAGGACGCTGTGGCTACTCTAGCTTTAAAGCGGGGGCTCCGACCCTCCCGTTTTACTTACTCTCTTGATAAAAAGCCTCCTTCTTCTTACGCCGATCTCCTGAGCCGCGCGCAGAAGTACATCCGCGCCGACGAAGCTGATTCATCCAGGAGAGGTGTGCAGGGGAGGGCTAGCAAAAGACCCGCTCGCCCGGAATTGGTCGGACCTCCCCTCAAGAAACCTGAGCTCTCGCACCGACCGACCGATCGCCGCAAGAATCAAGCTCCCAGGGAAGACCATCTTACACCCCTCTTGGCACCTCGAAGTCATATCCTTATGGAGATTGAGAACGAACCTTATTTGCGGCGTCCGCCCCCGTTGAAGAAGGGCACTGCCCGCGATAGAAGTCGCTACTGCCGTTTCCATAGGGATTATGGCCATGATACTGAAGAATGTCGGAATTTAAAGCAGGCCATCGAAGAGCTGATTCAGAGGGGATATCTAGGGCAGTATGTGCAGAAGAAGGAAGTTCCTCCTGTGCCGGCCCTGATGGGGCCTCCTCCTGCTCAAGCTAGCATTGACAACGCCCCGACAGAGAAGTTGGTGGGTATGATCTCTTGCGGAAAGGCTTCATCTTCCAAAAGACCAAGGGGAGTAGAAGTATTAGATGATGTAATCCTTCCTGAGGGAAGTGTAGCAGGGGGTAATCTTGTAAAGGATGATAGCGTCGTCGTTTCAATGACAATCGCTAGGCATCCTGTAAAAAGAATCTTAATAGACAGCGGGAGCTCCGCTAATGTGCTTACTTATGATGCATTTCTTCGGATGAGTCTATCTCTGGATTCCCTCCGACCCGTAGCCATCCCTCTGGTTGGTTTCACTGGGGACTCCATCCGGGTGGAGGGCGAGATCACTCTGCCAGCTACGGCGGGTTCGCCACCATGTCAAAGCACGGTTATGATGGATTTTTTGGTGGTTCGGGTTCCCTTGGCTTACAACGCCATTCTTGGTCGTCCCGGCTTGAACGCACTAGATGCAATTATATCTACCAAGCGCTTATTGGTGCAGTTCCCTACCAAGCGGGGGGTCGGTGTGATGCATGGAGACGTGGACTCAATCAGACCTTGCTATCATTTAGCCCCTAGTCCCCAGATGCCTGGCGTTCCTTCGATGGCCGAGTCGTTCGACCCCAGGGAAGCTGAGCGGAGAGGAGAGCCAGCGGAACTTCTGATATCCTACCCACTGGAAGGTGACCCCGCTAAAGTCGTGCAGATCGGCGAGCTCCTTCCCCTTGAGGTCCGGGACCAGCTCCTGGCTTTCTTATCGATGAATGCGGATGTCTTTGCTTGGAAAATAACGGATATGGTCGGAATTCCTCCAGAGGTAATTATTCATCAACTTAATATTAATCCAAGCTGCCGCCCTATCCGCCAGAAGAAGAGGAGTTTTGCTCCTGAGCGGCATAAGGTCATTGATGCGGAGGTTGACAAGTTGCTTATGGCCGGTCATATCCGAGAAGCACGATATCCTGATTGGCTAGCCAATGTTGTTATGGTTCGGAAAGCCAGCGGGGGATGGAGAATATGCATCGACTACACAGATTTGAACAAAGCCTGTCCTAAGGACAGTTTTCCGCTGCCCCGCATCGACCAGTTAGTAGATTCGACTTCTGGTCATGAACTCCTTAGTTTCATGGATGCTTTCTCAGGGTATAACCAGATAAAGTTGGACCCCGCAGATGAAGAGCATACTTCTTTTATCACTGAGAAGGGTATTTATTGTTATAAAGTAATGCCCTTCGGATTGAAGAACGCGGGAGCTACATATCAGAGGCTGATGAACAAGGTGTTTAAAAGCCAACTCGGTCGGAATATGGAAGTGTATGTAGACGACATGTTGACAAAAAGCACATATGCCACCGACCATGTCACTGATCTGCAGGAAACTTTCCACAACCTCCGGCTCCATAGAATAAAGCTCAACCCCCGCAAGTGTGCATTTGGAGTTACAGCGGGGAAATTCTTGGGTTTCTTGGTCACCCGGCGTGGGATTGAAGCAAACCCAGAGAAAATTCAAGCCATCCTCAGTATGAGACAACCTATGTGTAAGAAGGAGGTGCAACAACTCACCGGGAGGATAGCAGCGTTAAGCCGATTCCTGTCCAGATCGGCTGAGAGATGTTTGCCCTTCTTTAAAATCCTGCGTAAAGCAGATAGCTTTGAATGGACAGATGAATGCCAACAAGCTTTTAGAGAACTCAAGGAGTTCTTGTCTACACCACCTCTGCTGTCTAAGCCGGAGGAGGGAGAGAAGCTTTTTCTTTATCTGGCGGCTTCTTCGGAGGCCGTCAGTTCTGTTTTAGTGCGTATCGGCGACCATGCCGTTCAACGACCTGTATATTATACCAGCAAAGTACTTCATGGTCCGGAGGAGAGGTATTCTAAAGCAGAGAAAGTGATCTTCGCTCTGTTCGTTTCTGCCCGGCGACTCAGGCCTTATTTCCAAGCTCATCCTATAGTCGTCCTCACTGATCAACCTCTCAGAGCTATTTTGTCGCGGCCCGATACTTCTGGCCGGTTAGCCAAGTGGGCCATCAAACTGGGAGAGTTCGACTTGTCATTCCAACCCAGGGCATCTTTGAAATCTCAGGTTTTGGCTGATTTCTTAGTAGAATGCACCTGGTCTGAACAGCCTCAAGAAGAACTTCCCCGAATTCTGTCGGATAATGAGGTGACGGATCATGAAGCCTGGGTCCTCCATGTTGATGGGGCCTCTAACTCGCAAGGCAGCGGAGCTGGACTCATTCTCGCTAGCCCGGAGGGCACGATAGTAGAATATGCACTTCGATTTCTCTTTGAGGCCACCAATAATCAAGCTGAGTATGAGGCTTTGCTGACCGGAATCAAGCTAGCACATGGATTGGGAATCAGAAGTCTTCGAGTCTTCACCGACTCACAGCTCATTTCCGCCCAAGTATCAGGAGAGTATGAGGCCCGTGACCCTATCATGTTTCAATATCTGAAAAAAGTTAGATCATTGGTTCCCCTATTGGATCACTTTGTTATTAATTATATACCCAGAGGCGAAAATGCTAGGGCCGACATGTTGGCCCGATTAGCTACCTCCATGGATAGTTCTATGGGGAAGACCTATATTGAGTATCTGGAGGCGCCTAGCATCGAAGCTACTGAGGAAGTCCTGCCCATTATTCAAAAAGAAACCTGGATGGAACCTTATGTCCGGTATCTAAAGGACGGCGTTCTCCCAGTTGATCTTGAAGAAGCTAAGCTGCTTAAACGGAGGGTTTCTAAATTTGTACTATTAGAAGGTCAACTTTATAAAAAATCCTTCTCTCAGCCCCTCCTCAAATGTGTTAGTTCAGTAGATGCTGATTATGTCCTTAGGGAAATTCATGAAGGCATCTGTGGGAATCATTCTGGAGGACGATCTTTGGCACGCAAGGCTCTCCGACAAGGATACTACTGGCTCACCATGCAAGAGGATGCAACAGAATTAGTGAAAAGATGTGATTCATGCCAACGCTATGCCTACATTCAACGGCAACCATCTTCTCAGCTAAGTTCTCTTTCTTCCCCCTGGCCCTTCGCTCAATGGGGTATGGATATCCTCGGCCCTTTTCCCCCTGCAACAGGACAGCGCAAATTTCTACTAGTGGCCATTGATTATTTTACTAAATGGGTCGAGGCTGAAGCACTCGCCAGAATTACTGAGGCTAAAGTTAAAGCCTTTTTCTGGAAAGCCATTATTTGTCGCTACGGCATCCCGCACACTCTTATTACTGACAATGGCCGACAGTTTGACAACAACGCCTTTCGGACTTTCTGTGCTGACCTCGGTATCGTGCAACGGTTCACCTCCGTCGGCCATCCGCAATCTAACGGAGAGGCCGAGGTCACAAATCGCATGATATTACGAGGGCTAAGAACTAGATTGGATACATCCAAAGGAAGGTGGGTAGAAGAGCTCCCGAGTGTACTCTGGGCATACCATACGACACCCAGGGTGCCGACAGGGGAAACACCATTCAACATGGTTTTTGGGTCCGAGGCTGTTATTCCCGTTGAGATCGGCTTGCCAAGCGGCCGAGTAGAGGCATATAATGAAGCGGACAACCTCCTCAGCTTAAGAGCCAGTCTTGACCTCATCGATGAAGCAAGAGACCAGGCTCGAATTAAGAATGCAGCGTACCAACAACGGGTAGCGAGGTATTACAATACCCGCGTCCGTCCGAAGGACTTCCATCAGAGAGACTTGGTGCTAAGAAGAGCTTCGGTGTCCAAACCTATGGAAGGGGGCAAACTATCCCCTAACTGGGAAGGCCCCTATCGAGTAAGAAAGGTTCTTCACCGTGGAGCATACCAATTGGAAGATCTAGACGGACAACTAATTCCCCGAACATGGAATGCGGACAATCTTCGGCAGTATTACCAGTGATGTAATGTATTCACGTAAATGTTGAATAAGTCTGTACTTTTAAATACATATCTTTCAATAATTACTCAGGGTGACTTAAGCGGCCTCGACCACGACAAGCGGCTCGACGGCCCTGCGGTCTAAAGGACACCCCCAGGCCGGTGTAACTCACCCCTGAGGAGGTTCAAGTCCTTGACTTAAGCGGCCTCGACCACGACAAGCGGCTCGACGGCCCTGCGGTCTAAAGGACACCCCCAGGCCGGTGTAACTCACCCCTGAGGAGGTTCAAGTCCTTGACTTAAGCGGCCTCGACCACGACAAGCGGCTCGACGGCCCTGCGGTCTAAAGGACACCCCCAGGCCGGTGTAACTCACCCCTGAGGAGGTTCAAGTCCTTGACTTAAGCGGCCTCGACCACGACAAGCGGCTCGACGGCCCTGCGGTCTAAAGGACACCCCCAGGCCGGTGTAACTCACCCCTGAGGAGGTTCAAGTCCTTGACTTAAGCGGCCTCGACCACGACAAGCGGCTCGACGGCCCTGCGGTCTAAAGGACACCCCCAGGCCGGTGTAACTCACCCCTGAGGAGGTTCAAGTCCTTGACTTAAGCGGCCTCGACCACGACAGGCGGGTCAACGGTCCTACGGTCCAAGTATAACTCATCCCTAAGAAAGTTTAGGGTAACTTTGAGTTGCGCTTCAAGAATAGTCAAGTACTGGCAGGCTATCTAAATCAAACAGCACCATTGTCTTGATCAGCAAACGGGAGCCAAAAATAAAGCAAAGAAAGTATTGAACTAAACCAGATCGATAAAAAGTAACGTTCATTCACTTGGAATTAAATCTCGTCAGCAGACAGGTTTTTCACAATAAAGAGGTCCCTAAAGGGGACCGAATTTAAGATAAAGATCAAAATAAAACTCAACATTCTGGATCAGCTTTTGAAGGCCCTTTCTCAGCGTCAGGGTTGGCGGTCGGCTCCTCGGCCAGAGGCTCTTCTGCAACGAGAGTCCCAGTCGCCGCTGCTTCACCCACCACGTTTTCGACCTCCCTATCAGGAACTTCTTCATCCACGGGTCGAAAACGCTCAAGGTCCTTTAGGTTGAACTGCCGGGCCAGTATCCGCTTACATTTCTCAAAGCCCTCCACGAAAGCGTCCAGGGCGGCCTCCTGGAACTCCGCTTCAAAGTCTGGGGAGCCTTTATATTTTTCAATAGCCTCCTTGGCTATTGCCAGCTGCCTCCTTGGCTATTGCCTCAGCTGCGGCCACCCTTTCCTGAGCTCTGGCCTCGGCCTCCGCTATCTTTTTCTGAGCTGCAGTCTCGACTGTGGCCATCTTCTTCTGTGCCTCCACCGTTGCTGCTGCAGCTTTATCAAGAGCGTTTTTAGCGTCCTTCTCGGCTAAGACCAGCTTCTCCATAGCATCACGAGCAGCGGCCTCCGCGCTATCCGCTCGATTCTCTGTGTGCTCCAGCCTAAGGAAAGTCTCCTTTAGCTTTTCTTCCGTCGGTAGCACCCTTGCCCGGATCTCGCACAACTGGGCGTCTAAACTTCGCAGTTCCTTTTCCGCCCTCCCTCTCCAAGTCCGATATTCCTCCTGCATGACCTGAAGGTCACATAGTGCTTTGGATTCTCGGGCCCTCGCATCCGCCAATTCTTTATTCAAGCTGACATTCTGAGACTTGGTCCTGTCTAGGTCTTCACGCAGCACGAAGAGACCATTAGCTGTCTGCAAAGTGCTCTCTGTCAGTGTCCGAATTGGGTGATCAGAAGGAAAAAAAAAAAAAAAAAAAAAGCGGACTTTACCTGCAATGCAGCGGTAAACATAGTGTCGAAGGCCTCCGCCTGTGTTGCCTTCCTCAGCTTATCTTGAAATCTGGGTAATATCGCGAGCTTAAGGACCATCTCTGATAGATAGCTCTTATGTCCGATATCCCCGCTGGGTGGTTGGGAAGCTGAGGGAGGAGCCATTGAAGTACCTGGTGAGGCGGGAGTGGGGACACCCGCTCCCGCCGGTAGCGAAGGTCCTGGCAAATCAGCCTTGGCCGCTTCTACTTCTCTTGTAGACTCACCGACGCTTTGGGCAGGAGACGAAATCGTCTCGAAAGATTCCCCCTCGGCGGGACCTCCCATAGGGCCCCCCGTCGGAGGACTCACATCCCTGTCACTGTCTTCTACTAAGGTCACCTCAGGAATCACCGCCGGAGGTTGGACTTGATTGTCCGACCCTGATTGGCGGGGTCTTTTAGATTCACCCCCCGTTGGCGTGTCATGTTCACCTCTCTCCCTTTTTCGAAGCTTGGACTCCAAGAACTCTCGAGAGAATTTCATCGCTGCAAAGTAACAAACAATAGGTCAGCTAAACTAGCGCGAATAAAGAAAGAGAAGATAAATTCTGTGAAGCTCACCGGGCGCTGCAGCCAGCGACACCGGCACGAATGAAGCCTCCCGGAGATTACTCTCCGATAACAACTCCCTACTAGGAGGGATAATTGTAGAGATTAAGGTATTGAATAGCTCGCGGTCCCTTTCTTCAATACTCGCATTTTGGTTTGAACTAGTATCCGGAGTGCCCCAATCCGTGTCTAACCCCTCCAAATGCGCGTAAAAGAACCGCGACTTCCATCCTTTAATTTTGGAGGGAAGGTTAAGCTTTAAGACTCTCTTAGGTCTCGAGGCAAAACTCCACCACCCATCCCTAACTGGGTTGCGGATTCTATATAGGGACCTAAACAGAGAAAGCCTAGCAGGGGCTCCGTGAAAAGAACAGAGAACTAAGAACGAAAATATAACACGGATAGAGTTAGGGGTGAGCTGTGCCGGAATGAGGTGGTATCGATTTAACAGATTTATGAAAAAGGGATGAAACGGCAACCGTAGACCGCTCTTAAAAAATTCCTCGTATAAAGCGATCTTACCCGGTTGCCCTCGATTAACCCTGTCCTCTGGAAGAGGGACAGAGAGTCGAATATCACCCGGAACCCCAAATTGAGCCCTAAGGTTTCTGAGGTCTTGTGGGGATATCACGGAAGCAATACCCGCCGGTCCGGCCAGTTTTGAGGTAGCCGCAGGGGGCTCCCCCTCATGACCGGCGGATGAGCAAGAAGTCCTAAAAGATTGAGATAAGGGCCTAGATACAGGTTGGGCGGATTGAACAGCGGGTTGGTCCCCGCGGATGATTACCCCTCCCAAGGTCTCTCGACGTGTCCGGAGAATCTCCTCTCGGGAGGGCTCTATCATGGGACCCTTGCCTTTTCTATCTACCGAGGGGTCCATAAAGAAAAAGGAGGGAGGAAAAGCCAACTAACCTGGGAGGAAGGAAAAGCCAACTACCCTGGGCTGGAGAGGATAAGAACTGAGGAAGACACACAAAATCGGGGACTAAAGGAAGGGGACGATCTTTTCAGCATATATAAAGCCAGACACGACGCTTCGAACACCGCGAGGGTACATAATAACCCGTCAGTACAGCCGGACGAGTGAAAAGACGCCGTCCTTTCAGAGACACGCACCCCCCTTCTTTTTCCCTTCTTCCCAAAATGTCACTCATTACAAGCGGAGCTTTCGAAATTCAAATTTTTCCGCCCTTCTCCCTTGCATGTGCATGCCTCGCACATATACAAGAAATATGGGCGAGGGGGCATATGATATGGATGACAATGAAAATAGCTAAATTAAATAAATAAAAGATGCCCTGGGCGGTCCCCGGTTCTGGCGGCCCCCGATCCTGGGCGGCCCCCGGTTCTGGCCCCCAGTCTTGGGCGGCCCCCAATCCTGGGCGGCCCCCGATCCTGGGCTCCTGGGCGGCCCCCGGTCCTGGGCGGCCCCGGACGGCCCCCGATCCTGGGTGGCCCCCGGTTCTGGGCGGCCCCTGGGCGGCCCCAGTCTTGGGCGGCCCCCAACCCTGGGCGGCCCCCGGTTCTGGGCGGCTCCCAGTCTTAGGCGGCCCCCGATCCTGGGCGGCCCCCGGTCCTGGGCGGCCCCCAGTCTGGGTGGCCCCTGGGCGGCCCCAGTCTTAGGCGGCCCCGATCCTGGGCGGTCCTGGGCGGCCCCCAGTCTTGGGCGGCCCCCAATCCTGGGCCCCGATCCTGGGCGGCCCCCGGTCCTGGGCGGCCCCCAATCCTGGACGGCCCCCGATCCTGGGTGGCCCCCGGTTCTGGGCGGCCCCAGTCTTGGGCGGCCCCCAACCCTGGGCGGCCCCCGGTTCTGGGCGGCTCCCAGTCTTAGGCGGCCCCCGATCCTGGGCGGCCCCCAATTCTGGGCAACCCAATCCTGGGCGGCCCCCGGTTCTGGGCGGCCCCCAGTCTTGGGCGGCCCCCAGTCTTGGGCGGCCCCCAATTCTGGGCGGCCCCCAATCCTGGGCGGCCCCCAATCCTGGGCGGCCTCCAGAGCTTAAGCGATCCCCCGGTTTAAGAACAACCCCCACGATAAAATGATTAAAAAGAAATAAACCGTCACATCCGGAACAGAAATCGAGAGATGCCAAAATCATCATGCCTTAATTGGTTCGCATAAGACAAACCCCCTAAAGGGGACATTGAACCTCTATTTTAGAGCCAGATCCCTTTTCCCTCACCCTGACGTCTCCACTACCTCTGACATTCCTTTGGGATAATCAAGATCATCATGAAAAGGATTCCTTCATGAGCAAGTTTCTTAATATCCTTATTAAGAATTATCACTGATAACCACGTAGTGCAAGATGAACGCCTGCCCTACACGTGGACGTCCACGATAATTAAAAATAAAAAGTCAAAAGAAAAGAAGGATAAAGGGGGAACGAGGGGAGGGGGGGGGGATCATCTTCTTCTTCCAGAGAAAATGAAAAGAGAGATCTTAAGAAAAATCCAAGACAAGAAAATCCGGTGATCCAGCATCAACAGTGTCATCTCAATCAGACCGCTCAAAATGTGATCGCCAAACCCAAAACTGTCATTTAACCATATATCCATGGATCTAAGTCCCAAGCCGAAGAGAACCCAGTTTGGAAGCTGCCAGAAGAGCACAATTGATGGTCTTCTCGGTTAGTACGATGTGAGAACTGACCATCTTCTGGTACGTCAGCAAGGCAACATTTATATTTCCCACACGAGTGTAGCCTGTCACAAATGCAGTCCAGGCCACAACATCAGGTTCCATGGTTTAACTCAAAAACCGATCAGCATAATCCATCCTCCGAAGCTTTGCAAAATAATTTACAAGAGAACTGATAGCAGCTCTGCTTAATTTAGTAAACCTCCTCATCAAGCAGCCATGGACCTCAGAACCATGCCTTAGCCGACCATAATGTTTTAAAGCTGACAAGATGCTAACAACAGCAACATCATCTGGAGAGACACCTTCATGGATCATCGCTCTAAAATAGTGAATTGCCTCGTCAAAGTTCCCACTTTTGTAACTATCGGATATGACAATGGTCCAAGAAACAATACTCATCAGGAAAAGTCTTTGTACACCGCTTTCGGTGCAGCAAGTCCTATGTGAGCTGCACCGCCTCTCCTAATTGATCCACGTGGATCCTACGCGGCTGACGATGCGTAACGGTATGGCTCTGCTACAATGTTACGTTCTGATCGTGATGGCCATTAAAAGTGCTTCACCTTTATTTTAAAATTGCTATGCAGACGAAAATGCCCTTTCCCTCAAGCCTACTTCTACCGCTATTTTTTCTTGGATTTCATCTGTGCAAGAAAAACTCTTTCTTCCCCCTCGCTCTGGCTTTCGGATGCTAAGGAATCAGTCCAAGGTTTGAGCAAGATCCTGAGCCCTCGCTCTGAGGAGTCCGATCGAAAGAAAATATTTCAGTTTCGAGGCTGGAATACCTGGCTACTGAAGTTTTTGTACAAAAACTTATGGAGGAATATCATCCGCAGCACGAAGTAAAAAGTCCTTGTTCCCACTTCTTTGTAAAGCTCCTTTATTACACCAACTGTTTTTTCTTGTTAGAGGTAGTTAATGTGTGACCAAACCGTTTAATGCGCGGGTAACTTCCTTAGACCAAAATAGTTATGACATTTCGGGAGTCATAACTATTTAGAGTTTACTGTTTTGTAGCATGAATGTCATACTGTATAACTTATGAACTGGGGTATCGTCAGAGTATTTCGGCGGCCTATATTCCCTATTATTTCCTGTCCATATAGCTCTAGTTACAAACCTACGACACCCATGCTCCTGTGTGTCGTCATAAAAGCTACGACACCCCAGATTTACTGTTAAGAGACCGTAGTTACAAGCCTACGACACCCGTGCTTATAACTGACCATGGAGAGACAATGGGAATGGATATAAAGAAGAGGAGAAGAGGGGGAGGGGCATTCTACGGAGGGCCAAGAGGAGAAGAGGGGAGAGCGACTCCCCAGTTTAAACCTTAAGAGTCCCGAAACGGGTGTCATCGCCTTAAAGCTAGGGTGTCGTCAGATGAGAGCTGGGGTGTCGTCGCCTTAAAGGTAGGGTGTCGTCGTGCTAAAGCTGGGGTGTCGTAAGAGCCTAAGTCGGGGATGTCATCGTCCCTGCCTTAATAGTCCCCGCACGGGTGTCATCGCGCTAAAGCTAGGGTGTCATCGGATGAGAGCTACAGTATCGTAACAGCCTAATTCAGGGATGTTATCGGTCCCGCCTTAACAGTCCCGGCATGGGTGTCATCGCCTTAAAGCTAGGGTGTCATCGCGCTAAAGCTGGGGTATCATAAGAGCCTAAGTCGTCGGTCCCTGCCTTAATAGTCCCGGCATGGGTGTCGTCGCCTTAAAGCTAGGGTGTCGTCGATCTAAAGCTGGGGTGTCGTAAGAGCCTAAGTTATCGGTCCCCACCTTAACAGTCCCCGCACAGGTGTCATCGCCTTAAAGCTAGGGTATCGTCGCGCTAAAGCTGGGGTGTCGTAAGAGCCTAAGTCGTCGGTCCCCGCCTTAACAGTCCCCGCACGGGTGTCATCGTCTTAAAGCTAGGGTGTCATCGCGCTAAAGCTGGGGTGTCGTAAGAGCCTAAGTCGGAGATATCGTTGCCTTAAAGCTAGGGTGTCGTCCGATGAGAGCTGGGGTGTCGTAACAGCCTAATTGTGTTATCGTATTTCTTCAAGTGATGTGTCGTATTTTTTTAACCTTGGTGTCCTAATGCTTTGTCAAGATATATTGACAGCTAAATCTATGGATATCATTGTTCATGACTGTGTGCCTATATTTCCACAGACGATGCTGAAATTATAGATCGGAAAGAAATTGAGTACACTTCCGGCCATGCTCCTTCGGTCTGGAAGCAAACACAAAAGTTACTAAATTTTTTTTTATTCATCACACAAATAAAGACAAGAAGAAAAGAAAAGAAAAAAGTACAGGAGCCCTCACTGGGGCTTGTCATCTTCTCCGAGCGCTGCCGAGCTCCCCCCACGCTGCGGGGCTAACTCGGCGATCTAGCGCTGGAGGGACGCTACTTGACCCTCCAGCCAACTGTTGGCCCGACACAGGAGCTTGATCTCTCTCATTGAAATGGCCAGGTATTGCTCGGCCACCCTATGGAGTCACTCGCGGTTTGCGAGCGACGATGCAAAGACCTTCACATCGACGGTTACCGTAGTGCGGCTTTGATGGGGCCCCCACGGCCACTGACACCGCTGCTTGGCGCTTCAGTCGATCGCCCCTCGCCTCCAGAAGTCATCTCAGTATCCAAAAATTTTAGAAGATCAGCTGAAAAGGTGGTTAACGATGGCATTCCCCCATCCATATTTAAGTTACTCCTGGCGGGTGTTTTGATTGCCCGAGCTATTAGCTCCAGCGCTCCTATCATGGAAACTCGCCACGTGCCACCATCTCAGTGGGCGCTCACAGGAAACCAAGGGTTGCGCCCCCCTCGCTGAGTTTCGGAGGATGGGGAACAGAAACCATTACTGAAGAGAGTGTCGGGAAACCAAATACATAGTTACCGTAGTAAGCTTTACGACGTCCCAAGAGGAAACCTCACGACACCCTAGGAGGAATTTGGTAGAAAATCCTTTGCGACACCCCAGTTGAAACCTCATGACACCCTAGCACCAATGCTACGATACTCGTGCTTATAACTGACCACGGAGAGAATCCCCGTGACACCCTAGGATTTTTGGCCAAAAATCCTTCGCGACACCCCAGTTGAAACCTCACGACACCCTAGCACCAATGCTACGACACCCGTGCTTATAACTGACCACGGAGAGAATCCCCGCAACACCCCAAGAGGATTTTGGCCGAAAATCCTTCGTGACACCCCAGTTGAAACCTCACGACACTCTAGCACCAATGCTACGACACCCGTGCTTATAACTGACCACAGAGAGATCCCCGCGACACCCCAGGAGGATTTCGGCCGAAAATCCTTCGCAACACCCCAGTTGAAACCTTACGACACCCTAGCACCAATGCTACGACACCCGTGCTTATAACTGACCATGAGAGAATCCCCGCGACACCCAGAAGGATTTCGGTCAAAAATTCTTCGCGACACCCCAGTTAAAACCTCACGACACCCTAGCACCAATGCTACAACACCCGTTCTTATAACTGAACATGGAGAGAATCCCCGTAACACACTAGGAGGATTTCGGCCAAAAATCCTTCGCGACACCCTAGTTGAAACCTCACGACACCCTAGCACCAATGCTACGACACCCGTGCTTATAACTGACCACAGAGAGAATCCCCACGACACCCAGGAGGAATTCAGCTGAAAATCCTTCGCGACACCCCAGTTGAAACCTTACGACACCCTAGCACCAATGCTACAACACCCGTGCTTATAACTGACCATGGAGAGAATCCCCGCGACACCCCAGGAAGATTTTGGCTGAAAATCCTTTTCGACACCCTAGTTGAAACCTCACGACACCCTAGCACCACTCTTACGACACTCGTGCTTATAACTGACCATGGAGAGAATCCCCGGGACACCCCAGGAGGATTTCAGCCGAAAATCCTTTGCGACACCCTAGTTGAAACCTCACGACACCCTAGCACCACTCTTACGACACCCGTGCTTATAACTGACCACGGAGAGAATCCCCGCGACACTCCAGGAGGATTTTGGCCGAAAATCCTTCGCAACACCCCAGTTGAAATGTTACAATACCCTTGGTAAAAACTTATGACACCACTACGATAAATTTGAACTTGGAAGAAATTTTGACGTCACCCTAGTTGTAATTCGATGACACCCTAGTAACTCAGCTATGCCATCTTTTCAAGAACAGTTGCATAATGTGGTCGGTTCCTACGGGTTTGCGTATCGGCGATATGATCATGGTGCTCCTAGTGTCCTTTCATATTTCTCTGAGGTCGGCATAAAAAATTTCTGAACCCTAGAGGTCCTTCGTTTGTTGCTCGAGAAGCCACCGGTGTTCTAAATTTTTTCCATAGTTCTTTCTTTCATCTACTTCATTCATGGAAATGAGTGCTTTCGTTTGTGGACGAAGACCGTGAACAAAGAAGAACCATAAGGAGAAAATGGCGGAACAGAGCAAGGGCATTGTTCTTCATTCGAATGAGGATGCGTCTCCTTGGGGTATGTTTATCCCTTTGTTAAGATATTATGACATCCTCTCTTAAAATGTCATGACACCCTAGTTCATACATAATGGCACCCAGCTGACTAGTATGTTTTACCCCCTATTTCAGATGACATGAAAATTATTCCAGTCCCCCGAGTGAAGTCTTTCCAGCTGTTTAAGAATAGTTGCAAGCCCGCCGTATATGTTCAGAAGGTTTGGAAGATGGGGTTTACCAGACATCATACAAAACTTATTCAAAGGACCCCATTTGGTGCCTTCGTCGACATGTAGACTTTCACAGTCGATGAACGACTGCTAGCAGACATCATAATATGTCACAATGGAGGCGACGGTTCATTTTCTGTGGCAAGCCGGTTCTATTCAGTGTCGATGAAGTCGCACTTATTCTTGGCCTTTCAGCTCATGGGAAGAAGATCGACACCTCCAGCCAGTTGTTCAATGGAAGGTTGTTCAGACGATTTGGCCAGGGTTTAGATCTTCGTTAAGAAGGTTTGGAGAAGTTATTTTTTTGACTCCGATCATCTAAGGTACAGGAAGATGTCGAGGACACCGTCAGACTTTGGATCGCCTACATGTTTGCCATGTTTTTGGCTCCAAAGTCTAATCAGAGATGTCCATGATATCTCATCCAGCACTTGGATGACTTAAGTCAGCTGGATAGGATCGACTAGGCTTCGGCATTCAAGGAGCTGATTGTTCTGGCTCTTCCAGAAGTAGCTGCTTGCTTGCGTTCCGAGGAGCCGATCTACTCAAAGAGAGCACAAAAGGTTAGGAGGCAGCTTACCCTGTTCGGATGCTCGGCAGCGCTGGTGGTAAGATTATTGAGATGCAGAAATAATGTCTTTAGTATACTTTCTTTGTTAATATTATATTTTTTTATATCCGAAAGTTATCATGTTCAGGCATAGTTCCTCGAGCATACATCAATGAGAGCACCAGCATATCTTGATAAACTATTTCGGCTGTTGAAGTGGTATGATAACCAAATGAAGATCCAGTCGGTTCGGGTTGCCAACATGCAGCCTTACGACTTGGTAAGCTAATACATTGCTTCATTGCTCTGACCATATTTTTTCACTTAATGTGTTAATATTTTCACTTAATATTAATTTATTTATTATCTTGCTTTGCAGTTGGAAGGAGCTACTGTACCACTGTCATAGGAGCGCTGGCTTCTCAGTCAACATACAGTAGCATCGCCTGAACCAATAGAGCGCTGCGAAAGCTGTGCCGAGTTGAGGATTGAATTGGCCTGCGTTAAGGATCAACTCGACGAGCTCAGGCACAGGATGTCCATTGCTGAGAGCATCCTCAGTTCCATGCTCAGAAAGGAAAGCAATGCAATAAATGAGGAGGACAAGGAAGACGGGAAGACAGAGGAGGGGCTTTCCCTGGACTGTCTTCTCGAGCCTGTTAAAGGAAATACTGAGGAGAATAAGATGGAGGAGGAGAATAAGATGGATGAGGACCAAGAGGAGAAGATATTGGAGGGGGAATCCCTGGACGATAAAACAGAGCATGGGATTAAAAATAAAGAGGAGGAGAAGAGCGGGGAGGGGCATTCTACGGAGGGCCAAGAGGAGTCCAAATCCGATAAGAAACTTGACACTCCTGCTCCAAAGGGTGATGATGTTGATATAGAAATTGTTGGAATGCCTTCTCTTGTTAAGAGGGTTAAAAAAGAGACGAGGAAGCGAAAGACATCCAAGGTCAGGGGAGATTCTTATGAGACAGCCCATCCTAGAAAGTCGACGAAAACAGTAGGCACATCAAAGCTCAGCACAACGGTCGAAGATGACCAAATTATTATAAATTTTTTTTTGAGCGAACGACTAACTGACGAGACTGTGTACACCAATAAGTCAGGTGGCGTTGTAACAAGGAAAGGTCTTCGGATCTCATTAACAATAATATGATAATAGATGATGTAAGTATCTCAAGAAACCTTTTCTAGTTGTTGATTTTAGAATTATATTAATCGGTTTACATTCCATTGGCAGATAATTGATGCCGGCCATGAGTTTTTGATGAGCAACTGGACAGAGCATCCGGACCGATACCATTAGTGCATCTTTGCATCAGTTTTCATAGCCGCTATGTGTCTGAATTCTCCATTAACTCCTCTTGAACTCGCTGCATCATCAGGGGCTTCGATATTTGACGATGTATCAAATGAAGATAAGGCCCAATTCCGGTTTCTATTCACCATAATAAACTCCGATAACTCGCACTGGCATCTTATTGCTGTCGACAAGGGAAGAAAGGTGTTCATGCACCTGAATTCATTAAAACACAATGCCAAGTACAAGGCCAATGTGAAGAAATGGAATATAATTCTTGGCCACATATTCCATATCTACTGCGATAAGGAGGAGGTGATGACTTGGCCAATGGAAGAGATTTTGGATTGCCCAAGTCAACCGGCCAGATCGCTGGATTGCGGCCTATACTGTCTGAGATACATGGAATGTCTTGCTCGATGGGACAATCCTGATATGAAGATAGATTTCATGATGGAGGAAGTAAGAGAATACCCGCGATAATTAGCTGCAACGATATTGAGAGAGGGCCTCAACCAAAAGATTAACGACCTTGTCGCAAACTGTTCTTAATTTTTTCATTCTTCTTTCATTGAAAATTTAATGTAATTTATTCATATTAACACTGTTTCATATTGAATGCAAATGCAAATATTTTATATTGAGAACATGGTTGTCCTCGATTTATTCATATTTATGCCTTTTCTACTTCACAATTTCTTGAGTTTTCATATATGATGTCGTAAATTGAAAACTAGAATGTCGTAAATTGAGAACAAGGGTATCATAAGATTTTTGCCTTTCGGGTGTCGTCGAGCTAAAGCTAGGGTATCGTTAGCCCAGAGCTGGTGTGTCGTCGCGCTAAAAGCATTGGTATCCTTTTGTGAGAACAGGGGTATCGTAGGATTTTTGCCTTTCGGGTGTCGTCGAGCTAAAGCTAGGGTGTCATTAGCCCAGAGCTGGAGGGTCATCACGCTAAAAGCATTGGTGTCCTTTCGTGAGAACAGGGGTGTCGTAGGATTTTTGCCTTTTGGGTGTTGTCGAGCTAAAGCTAGGGTGTCGTTAGCCCAGAGCTGGGGTGTCGTCGCACTAAAAGCATTGGTGTCCTTTCATGAGAACAGGGGTGTCGTAGGATTTTTGCCTTTCGGGTGTCGTCGAGCTAAAAGTATTGGTGTCCTTTCGTGAGAACAGGGGTGTCGTAGGATTTTTGCCTTTCGGGTGTCGTCGAGCTAAAGCTAGGGTGTCATTAGCCCAGAGCTGGGGTGTCGTCGCGCTAAAAGCATTTGTGTCCTTTCATAAGAACAGGGGTATCATAGGATTTTTGCCTTTCGGGTGTCGTCGAGCTAAAGCTAGGGTATCGTTAGCCCAGAGCTGGGGGGTCGTCGCACTAAAAGCATTGGTGTCCTTTCGTGAGAACAGGGGTGTCGTAGGATTTTTGCCTTTCGGGTATCGTCGAGCTAAAGCTAGGGTGTCGTTAGCCCAGAGCTGGAGTGTCGTCGAGCTTAAAGCATTGGTATCCTTTCATGAGAACAGGAGTGTCGTAGGATTTTTGCCTTTCGGATTTCGGCGAGCTAAAGCTAGGGTGTCATTAGCCCAGAGCTGGGGGGTCGTCGCGCTAAAAGCATTGGTGTTCTTTCGTAAGAACAGGGGTGTCGTAAGATTTTTGCCTTTCGGGTGTCGTCGAGCTAAAGCTAGGGTGTCGTTAGCCTAGAGCTGGGGTGTCATAGGATTTTTGCCTTTTGGGTGTCATCGAGCTAAAGCTAGGGTGTCGTTAGCCCAGAGCTGGGGTGTCGTCGAGCTAAAAGCATTATTGTCCTTTCGTGAGAACAGGGGTGTCGTAGGATTTTTGCCTTTCGAGTGTCGTCGAGCTAAAGCTAGGGTGTCGTTAGCCAAGAGCTGGGGTGTCGTTGCGCTAAAAGCATTGGTGTCCTTTCGTGAGAATAGGGGTATCGTAGGATTTTTGCCTTTCAGGTGTCATCAAGCTAAAGCTAGGGTGTCGTTAGCCCAGAGCTGGGGGGTCGTCGCGCTAAAAACATTGTTATCCTTTCGTGAGAACAGTGATGTCATAGGATTTTTGCCTTTCGAGTGTCATCGAGCTAAAGCTAGGGTGTCGTTAGCACAGAGCTGGGGTGTCGTCAAGCTAAAAGCATTGATGTCCTTTCGTGAGAACATGGGTGTCGTAGGATTTTTGCCTTTCGGGTGTCGTCGAGCTAAAGCTAGGGTGTCGTTAGCCCAAAGCTGAGGTGTCATCATGCTAAAGCATTGGTGTCCTTTCGTGAGAACAGGGGTGTCGTAGGATATTTGCCTTTCGGGTGTCATCGAGCTAAAGCTAGGGTGTCGTTAGCCCAGAGCTGGGGGGTCATCGCGCTAAAAGCATTGGTGTCCTTTCGTGAGAACAGGGGTGTCGTAGGATTTTTGCCTTTCGGGTGTCGTCGAGCTAAAGCTAAGGTGTCGTTAGCCCAGTGTTGGGGTGTCATCGCGCTAAAAGCATTGGTGTCCTTTTGTGAGAATAGGGGGTGTCGTAGGATTTTTGCCTTTTGGGTATTGTCGAGCTAAAGCTAGGGTGTCGTTAGCCCAGAGCTGGGGTATCGTCACGCTAAAAGCATTGGTGTCCTTTTGTGAGAACAGGGGTGTCGTCAGTTTAAAGCGAGGGTGTCGTTAGGCGAGAGCTGGGGTGTCGTAACAGTGCAAGTGTATTCGTAAAATATCAAATCCTCTTGGCAGACAAGATGAGCACTTCATTTGGCTAAAAAAGACACCCTAATTACAAAGCACTTTATTTGCGACCAAGACACCCTAGTTACAAAGTTACGACACCCGTGTTTTATATGCACTACTGTGTTAGTTGACTCAAAACATTAGCATCAAACTCGTCCATCAAAGTTTCAGAAGGTGGTACAATTCTTTCCATGTCCTCTCCAGTGTTAATTGACTGCATACAAGTCTGCCTATTGCTTGAAGCAGCTTTTACTTCATTTTGCATTGGTGGAGCATCAACGGTTGCCTTGACCAGTTTTTCCTTGATCTTTTTGACTTCTTCTCGACTCCACTCTTTAATCTGTTCTCTCTTGGACGACCTTGTAGGGAGAAATAAACTTTGAGGCATGCATATTTTAAAATTGATAACTATTATCAATGCAGAAACTAAAAGATTACATATTAATCTATCTAATATGCATCAAGATCATATCTTTGCCTTTTATAGGATCGCTTGATCTAAAATATGCATATAAATAAAATCATCAAGATCATATCTTGATCCTCAAGGTAAGAAGTCGTACTTCTTGCCTTGAATCATGCCTTAAGATCTAGGGATCATATCACTTACCTTAAGGATAGTTGGTAAATCCTTTTATGCTCTGCAGCCGTTCAATCGCTCGGCCTCTTGTATCATCCACGTGAAGCCCCGAATGATCGGATTTCTGGGAGTGCTAGCTCGCGGAAAAGCAACTTTGCTGATCTTGAATCCTCCCACTTGAATCTTCCTCTAAGATCCACCACGCTTTCGCTAACACCAGAATCACCAGGATTTTCTATTCTAACTTTTTAGAATTTCAATCCACGATATATCGTGTGTTGTTGTTCTGTGTAATCTGGTGAGGGATGCCCTTTATTTATAGTCTCATTTTAGCCAGCCTATTGAATTCTAACATTTAGAGTTCCGCCGTTCGGTAAAAAGCAAAGAGACGCCGAACCAAAGAGGCGCGACGTTTGGTTAATTCTGACGTTCGGTGAAAACCAAAGAGACGCGGCGCTTGGTTAATTCCAACGTTCGGTGAAAACCAAAGAGTGGCAATGTTTGGCAAATTCCGAGAGGTACATGAATTCTAACACTTAGAATTTCAATAAGAAAAGATTAATGTCAGGCATTAAATTCTATATAAGAATTTAATCTCTCATGAGATGAGATTTCAACCATCTCATCATGTGAGATCCTTATGCGAGAGGTTTGAGTTCATGTGATGGTTTAATCTGATCTGAATTTATTGGATTGAACCCACATAGATCATGGTCCTAGCCCAAATCAAATTTGGCTAGTTCTGAATCTATTTAAATTCAAATCAAGTCTAATTTCAAATCAATATTTGAAATTGACTAGACTTAAACCAAATTGAATCTTATTCACTTGTACTTAACCCAATTGAGATAATTCAATCAATCAAATTGATTAATTAAATCATATACGATTCTCAATTGTTGATCAGCAAATCGATCATCATAGGAAACTTCTATGCGTGTAACTCTCTAGGTTCGAACCTAAGCCGGTAGCATAGAAATAACTTTCTATACTAATCGATGTGCCCATCTAGCAATGGAACCCGACGTCCGGATAGGTCGAAGAGTTGCCGAGCAAACTCCAAGAACCCTAAGAAACAGTTACCATATAATTTATCCTTTTGACCACAAATGCTAGGGATGGCTTAAGAGCCTGTCAACTCTAAACAGCAAATCCATAAAGTGATTTCAATTTTAGTGATCATGTGACTTTCACATGAAGTGCCTTGGCCAAGGTCTTGCTAAATTGAAACACAAGCATTTCTCCTTTTAACGGGGTAGGTCAAATTCCATCTTGATTCACAAATGACTACCACAAGTACTTGACTACACCCAGTAACCTTTCGTAGCTGGATTAGAAATCCAGGTGGTCCAGCACCTAAGTACAATGAGTTGCTTGCAAGTCACCGGTTGTGATCTTCAGGTCTGAAGGATACTTATACCTATATCTTCTTGGATTAACTCTTGACATTAGAGTATCCGAAAATGAGTCACGTTCGGTGAAATGTACTCCTACATTTTCACCTGTATGTCATACCAGTGTCTCTACACTCCTTGGTTAAGAGGACAACCAACAAATATGATATACAACGTCCTATAATTGATAGTACTATGGCCCTTTCATAGTATATCATTTGGTCGCGAACTCTTTTGAGGACCTTCATAGATAAATCCTCCTTTATCGTGAAGGAAGATCCTGAGGGCTTCATTACTATTAGGAGTTTTAAGAAGATGTTCTTGTAATGAATAAACTGCCAAATAACTTTTATTAATATATCAATTTATATACAATTTATTAGCACAATCATTAAATGATTGGCTTTAGGATACAATTCCCAACAAACTCCCACTTAGCGTAAAGCCACTCATTATAGTATATAATACCCATCTTTAATTTATAGACGTCAAACTCCTTGATGCTGAGTGCTTTAGTAAATGGGTCACATAGGTTTCCTTTCCATCAATCTTCTGAAGATTTATGTCACCTCGGTCTACAATCTCTCGTATAAGATGAAATCGGCGCAGTATGTGCTTGGTGCGCTGATGTGCTCGTGGTTCCTTTGCTTGAGCTATGGCACTAGTGCTGTCACTGTATAACAGGACTTGTCCATCTATGGAAGGTGCCACTCTAAGCTCAGAGAGGAACTTTCGCAGCCACACAGCTTCTTTCGCAGCATATGATGCAGCGATGTACTCTGCCTCGCACACTGAATCTGCCACTGTATGTTGCTTAGAACTTTTCCAGCAAACAGCTCCATCATTCAGGATAAACACAAAACCTGATACACTTTTGCTATCATCATGATCTGATTGAAAACTGGAATCAGTATATCCAACAAGTTTCAAATCAGACTCTCCATAGACAACCACTGGTCCTTAGTATTTCTCAAATACTTAAGGATTATCTTAACAATTTGCCAGTGTTTTTCTCCTGGATCAGATTAGTATCTACTCACTACTCCTAGTGAGTATGCCACATCTGGTCTTGTACATGTCATGGTGTACATAATCGATCCCAATGCCGAAGCATATGGAATTCGACTCATACATTCTCTTTCATTAGGAGTTGTCAGACAATCCTTCTTAGAAAGATGGATTCCATGGCCTATCAGAAGATAGCCTTTCTTGGAATTCTCCATGCTAAACCTTTTTAGCATGGTGTCAATGTACGTAGATTGGGATAAACCAAGCATCCTCTTAGATCTATCTCTATAGATCTTCATCCCTAGGATGTATGATGCTTCTCCCAGATCTTTCATGGAGAATTATGATGATAACCATATCTTTATTCCTTGTAATGCAGGGACATCATTCCCAATTAAGAGAATATCATCCACATATAATATAAGAAATACAATAACAGAATCGTTAGCCTATTTATAAATGCAAGGTTCTTCTTTATTCTTAATAAAGCCATAAGATTTGATCACTTTATCAAATCGTATGTTCCAACTCCTAGATGCTTGCTTAAGTCCATAAATAGACTTCTGTAGCCTGCACACTTTAGACTCGTCTTCAGATATAAACCTTCAAGCTGTATCATATACACCTGTTCATCTAAATTACCATTTAGAAAAGCAGTTTTAACATCCATCTGCCAAATCTCATAATCGAAGTGTGCTGCTATAGCTAGCATAATCCGAATGTGTTGGGGAGATTGTTGAGAAATTGTTGCCCCAATCTTATTGATTTTGATGATTACCAAAAGCCATGAGCATATTAAAAGATGCAATGAGTTTATTTATATGAGCAATGAATTTATTTAGAACAATCAATGAGTATGTTAAGTATGACTTTAATCAATTTGAAAGTAACTTCAAGCTCCATGTTTAAGCTTTCAAAAAGAAATTTTTATACTTCATATGTCAATCAATGAGTTTTTAGAACATTTCTTGAATTGATTCCTAATGACAATTTTATTGTATTTAAGTCAAAAAATTGATTTATAATGAATCTGGAACGAATTTTAAGTCAATCAGAAAATTCTCTGATTTTTGATATGTTCCGGAGCCGACTCTAGAGTTTCAGAGTCGACTCCACTCAGTATACAGAGATTCCTGATTTTCACGAGTCGACCCCTGTGATTTCAAGAGTCGACTCCCGATTCTGTCGAGCCGACTCCATGACTGTGTGAGTCGACTCCGCTCAGACACCAGAAGGTTATTTTTCTGAGCACTTCACGAGTCGACCCCTAACTTTTCGTGAGTCGACCCCCGACTGTCAGGAGTCGACACCTTATTTTTGATGAGTCGACCCTTTGACTTTTTGAATATTTCTATTTTTGGTATCGCGTCTTTGAGCCAACTCGCGAAAAGCAGGAGTTGACTCCAATAAATCTGGGCAAGATTTTTCTGAATGCCAACTCAGCGTCAACGGTAAGATTTTTAATTAACGGCTATTTTTCTTTGTTTCTAACGGCTATATTTTTGCAGAATCTATAAATAGAGAAGCCGTTTTTAAATCGAAAGATACAAATAGAGAGATATACACATCAAGAGAGAAAAAGAAAAAAATCAGAAAAACAGAGCATCATTTGAAAAAATTCGAGATTTAGAAATAGAGTGAAAGAAAAGTGTGAAATCAAAGGAAGCTTCGTCTGTGCTCAAGTTCAACAATCCAAGAAAGCTTCAGAAGAAAATCCAAGAGCTATTCAAGAGAAAATTAAAAGATTTTCAATATTCAAAGAAAGGAAGAAAAAGCTCAAATCAACTCCAACATTCAGTCTGTGAAGAATCCGAGTTGAGGCCCGATTCTACACTTCAAAGGAGTTGAGGAAAAGAAGAAAAGAAGAAAAGCTCAAAAGCCAACCAACTACAAATCAGGCTTTTCTAAACTTTATTCTTTTATTTGATTATCTGCTCATTAAGGAGCTGTGTACTTGAAAAACACTATTTCTATTATTTGTATCTAGTTTAATCTGGGGGATTGAACTAGTGGAGGTAGTCTTACCTCGGTACAAGCTTGGTATAGCTTATGTTAGGGTTTTTGTGCTGGTGAGCCCAAAAAACTAGCTGGGTTCGTTGTGATCCCGGAAAAACAACAAGTTTGAGTTGTGAGCTTGTAAAACAACTCGACTATAATCAAGGAAGATTATAGTGTGGACCCAAGTGAATCTTGGGAGTGGACGTAGGTGTTGGATATACCGAACCACTATAAAATCTTTGTGTTTGTCGTGTCTCATTTATCTCTATCTCTATCTCTATCTTATTGATTGTATTTTGTTTTTGCATCTGCATTCACTTTCACTCACTAAGCAAACAAATTCTTGAAAAGGTTTAAATTTTTAAAGAACCCAATTCAACCCACCCCCCTCTTGGGTTGTCATCTGGGCCAACAATTGGTATCAGAGCAAGTGCTCATTAGATTTTGATCACACGATCAAGAGCTAAAGATCCAAATGGCAACTCAAGTTAGATCATTTGCTGAAGGTCATTCTACGAATAGACCTCCTTTGTTTAATGGTTCAAATTATTCTTATTGGAAAGCAAGAATGAGGATATTCATTCAAGCTTCGGATTATGAATTATGGGGTGTTATAATTAATGGACCTAGTACACCCACACATGTTATTGATGGCACTATTGTTCCTAAGCCCGAAAGGGACTGGAATGATAATGATAGGAAGATGGCACAGCTTAACGCTAAAGCCATGAATGTTTTATATTGCTCTTTAGATGCAAATGAATTTAATAGAATCTCCACATGTAATTCCGCAAAGAAGATTTGGGATAGATTAGAGGTTACCCATGAGGGTACCAACCAAGTAAAAGAATCTAAAATTAATATTCTTGTTCATAAATATGAGTTGTTTAGCATGGAACAATCTGAAACCATTGCATGCATATATACTAGATTTACAGATATTGTAAATGGTTTAAAAAGTCTTGGTAAGACATATACTAACTCTGAACTTGTTCGTAAAATTCTTAGGTCACTACCAAGATCATGGGAAGCAAAAATGACAGCAATCCAAGAAGCAAAGGACCTCAACACTCTCCCCTTAGAGGAGCTTCTAGGATCACTTATGACCCATGAGCTGACAATGAAGCAGCACGTAGAGGAGGACACAAAGAAGAAGAAAGTGATTTCCCTCAAAGCTGCAAAAGAAGAAGAGAGCAGCAGCGATGATGATGATGATGATGAAGAGACTGCTCTCTTAGCTAAAAAGTTTAAAAGATTCATGAGGAGAAAGAACCCCTTCCACAAGAAGAAATTTGGAGCAAAGTGGGAAGGAGAAAAGGATAAGAACAAGGACAAGGACAAAGAAAAGGAGAAAGACCCCTTGACTTGCTATGAGTGTAATAAACCGGGGCACTTTAGGAATGAATGTCCTAAATTAAAAAAGCCTACAAAAAGAAAAAGAAGGCTTATGTGGCGACTTGGAGTGATAGCGAAGAATCTTCTTCCGAAGAAGAAGAACAAAAGGAAGTCACAAACGTATGTTTTATGGCGGACGACAACGATGAGGTAAGTTTCGATAACCCTTGCGATGAATTTGCATTTGATGAATTATTTGATGCTTTTAATGAACTTGTCGGCGATTTTAAGGTTTTGAAAAGAAATACAAGCTTTTGAAAAATGAAAATTTAACTTTCATTAAAGAAAAGGAAAATCTTAATAATGAAGTTAAGAAACTTAAATCTGAAATTGAAATTTTGGTAAAAAAAAAAGAATTAATTACCAATGAAAATAATCTAAGGAAAGAGGTTGAAAAACATAAGAACATAGTTGATAAGTTTACCTTAAGCTCAGCTAAATTGGACATGTTATTAAATAGTCAAAAAACAGTTGTTGACAAAGCCGGATTAGAGTATAACACTTTAAGAAAATAAAAATCACTGAAAAATATTTTTGTGCGTGCTGGCCAAAGTAATTTTATATGCTTTAAATGTAATCAAAAAGGACATAAATCTTATGAATGTAAAATTCTAAAACCTAATAAAAACTTGAATATTAAAGAAAAAAAATATGGGTTCCGAAAGGAACAATATTTGTTGCTACTAACCATGAAAGACCCAAGAAAGCTTGGGTACCTAAACATAAAGTTTGATTTCATTGCAGGAATGTCTTGTGGCCAAGAGATCAAAGAGAAAGTGGTATCTTGATAGTGGCTGCTCAAGACATATGACGGGTGACAAAGAAGAATTCATCACCCTAGAAGAAAAGAAAGGAGGATGTTGAGAAATTATTGAAACATAATTGCCCCAACTTTATTGATTTTGATGATTTCCAAAAGACATGAGTACTTAAAGAAAACATGTGTTTATTTATCAAAATCTTGAGCTTATTCAAATTGAAATAATGAACTATTAAAATATTAATGAGTTTCTTGAATCAATTGAATATATGTTTCAGTGAGCTATACTTATGAATTCAAAAGGAATTTTACACTTTTATTTCAATCAATGAAATCTTGGAAATTGTCTTGAATCCATGAAAACATCATATTTAATCTTCAAGTCAAATTTATATTTCAAAGTTGGTTGGGATGATTTTCAAAGCAAATCAGAATGTTTTCTGATTTTTGTATCAGTCCCGAGCCGACTCGAGAGTTTCCGAGTCGACTCCCCATGAAGTCGACTTTCTCAAGAGTCGACCCCTGACTCGAGCCGACTCCTGTCTGTGCGAGCCGACTCGCTCAAACAACAGAAGACCATTTTTGAGCACTTCTCGAGTCGACTCCCAGTTTTCGCGAGTCGACTCCCGACTTCAGGAGCCGACACCCAGTTTTCGCGAGTCGACCCCTGAAAAAATTTTCTATTTTGGTATCGACCTCGAGCCGACTCCCACAAAGCTCGAGTCGACTCCGCGAAATCTGGGCGCGATTTTTAATGACACATCAGCTCCAACGGATATATTTTTGAATAACGGCTATTTTTCTTTGTTCTAACGGCTATATTTTTCAGAATCTATAAATAGAGGAGCCTTTTCAACAAAGAAGAAGAGAAAATCAAGAGAGAAAAGAAGAAATTCAAAAGAGGGAAAAACAGAGTGTTTTGGAAAAATCTTTGCTCAAGAAGAGAGATTCAAAAGGAGTGAAATCCAAGAGTGAGATTCGTGCACTCCAGAGCTACATTCTACAAAAGATTCAAGAGGAGATCCCAACGCTTTCAAGAGCAAATCAAAGATCTTCCACATTCAAAAAAAGGGAGAAAAAGCTTCAACCCAACTCCAAAGCTCAAATCTGTGAAGAATCGGTGCTGAGGCCTGATTCAACATCAAGAGGAGTTGAAGGAAGGAAGCCAAAGAAGCCAAGCCAGCTCTCAAGCTCTAAATATTCAGGCTTTTCTAAACTCAATTTTTATTTTGAAATATCTGCTCAAAAAGGAGCTGCTTGTAATTAAACTCATTTTATTTTTGTGTCTAGTTTAATCTGAGGGATTAAACTAGAGGAGGTTGTTAAACCTCGGTACAAGCTAGGTATAGCTTGTGTTTGGGTTTGGTGCCGGTGAGCCCGTGTAAAATCGGCTGGGTTCGTTGTGATCCCGGAAAAACAACAAGTTTGAGTTGTGAACTTGTAAAACAACTCGGCTGTAATCTAGAGAGATTATAGTGTGGACCCAAGTGAGTCTTGGGAGTGGACGTAGGTGTTGGTTGCACCGAACCACTATAAAAATATCTTGTGTTTGCCGTGCTTAATTGTCTCTTCTCTATCTCTCATATACTTGTGTTTGTGCTTTGCTTATTAGTTAATCCTTTCACTTGCACATCTCATTTAAAATTGCTTAAAAGTCTTAAATTTTTTAAGAACCCAATTCACCCCCCCCCTCTTGGGTTGCCATCTGGGCCAACAATTGGTATCAGAGCATAGTGCTCATTTAGAGTTTGATCTCACGATCAAGAGCTAAAGGTCATTATGGCAACACAAAGTGGTTCTAGTTTTGCTGAAGGTCATTCTACGAATAGACCTCCACTTTTTAATGGCTCAAACTATTCTTATTGGAAAGCTAGAATGAGGATATTCATTCAAGCTTCTGATTATGAGCTTTGGGGTGTTATATTAAATGGACCTAGTACACCCACACACCTTATTGATGGCACTATTGTTCCAAAGCCCGAAAGGGATTGGAATGATAATGATAGGAGAATGGCTCAACTTAATGCCAAAGCCATTAATATCTTATATTGTTCCTTAGATTCAAATGAATTCAACCGCATCTCTACTTGTAATTCCGCTAAAGAAATATGGGATAGGTTGGAAGTTACACATGAAGGAACAAACCAAGTAAAAGAATCAAAGATAAATATTTTGGTTCATAAATATGAATTGTTCACAATGGAACAAACTGAAACCATCACATGCATGTTCACTAGATTCACCGATATTGTGAATGGTTTGAAAAGTTTAGGAAAAGTTTATACTAATGCTGATCTTGTTCGCAAAATACTCAGGTCATTGCCAAGATCGTGGGAAGCAAAAGTCACAGCAATCCAAGAAGCCAAAGACCTCAATGCACTACCCTTAGAGGAGCTTCTAGGATCTCTCATGACCCACGAATTGACAATGAGGCAGCATATTGAGGAGGAAACTAAAAAGAAGAAAACCATTGCTCTAAAGGCTGCAAAGAATGGAAGAGAGCAGCAGTGATGATAGTGATGAAGATAATGATGAAACTGCTCTCTTGGCCAAGAAGTTCAGAAGATTTTTGAGGAAAAAGAAACCCTTCCAAAAACGAAATTTGGAAATAAAATGGAAGGAGAAAAGGAAAAGGAAAAGAAAGATAAGGACAAGGACAAAGAGAAAGACCCCTTGATCTGTTATGAGTGTAAGAAACCGGGGCATTATCGATATGATTGTCCACAATTGAAAAAGACCTTCAAGAAAAAGAAGAAGGCATATGTTGCAACATGGACTGACAGCAATGAATCTTCTTCCGAAGAAGAAGAACAAAAAGAGGTTGCAAATATTTGCTTCATGGCCAACGACGACGACAATGACGAGGTAAGTTCCGAAACCTCCGACAATGAATTTACATTTGATGAAATGTTTGAAGCTTTTAATGAACTATGATAGATTTTAAATTTTGAAAAAGAAATTTAAATCTGTGAAAAATGATAATTAGTTTAGCTAAAAGTAAAAATGAATTAAAAGATTAAAGAAGAACTTCCTTAAGAAAGAAAGAGATAATCTTAATCAAAGATTGATTTGCTAAAATCTGAAACTAAAAATTAATTAAAGAAAAAGAATCAATCTCAAATGAAAATGATTGACTCTTAAAGAAAGATGTTAAAAAATATAAGGACATTGTTGAGAAATTTACTTTAAGCTCAACTAAATTAAACATGATTCTAGATAGTCAAAAGGCTGTTTTTGACAAAGCTGGGCTAGGATATAACACACTAAGAAAACAGAAATCACTAAAGAATATTTTTGTAAAAGCCAACCAAGGTAATATAACTTGTTTTAAATGTAATGAAAAAGGTCACAAATCCTTTGAATGCAAAACATTAATGAACAACAAGAAATTAAATATTAAAGCTAAGAAAATATGGGTTCCGAAAGGAACAATTTTTGTTGCTACTAACCATGAAGGACCCAAGAAAGCTTGGGTACCTAAACATAAAGTTTGATGATATTGCAGGAATGTCTTGTAGCCAAAAGATCAAACAAGAAGTGGTATCTTGATAGCGGCTGCTCAAGACATATGACGGGTGACAAAGAGGAATTCATCACCCTAGAAGAAAATGTTGGTGGAGTTGTGACATTTGGCGATAACGGTAAAGGTCAAATTTTGGGCCTTGGTAAAGTT
>UESW01003993.1:127366-142024 GCA_900491605.1 Calamus simplicifolius | reverse complement strand
AGGCAGAAGGATTTCTTGTGGGGAGGCAGTTGATTGAAATGGGTTGGGAGAAGATATGTTCTTTAGATTGTCCAACATACCCAGCCCTAGTTAAAGAATTTTATAAAAATCTATCAAGAGGAGACAATGGACTAGTAAGCATCATTAGAGGAAATAGAATATCTGTGACAGTGGATTTGCTCTCAAAATTATTGGATCTTCTAGTGTCGGGTACTTCTACTTTTTCATCTGATGATAGAAGCCCAGCTCTATCAAGATTGCTTAACAAGGAGATTGTTGGTTTTGAAGAAGTCTTTGCAATCAATTGTCCTTAGAATTAAGACTTCTCCATAATATTTGTAGTAGAATCCTATTCCCTAAGATTGGAAGATTTGACTATGTTTCTGAGAGAGATATCTTGTAATGGATGCTATATGACTGAAAAACCCATTAATCTTCCGAGCATGATATTATGGTACATTGCTGATTGTGGAGCAAGAGAAAATCTAGTTTACCCTACGGCATGATTCTAACTAAATCTTTCAAAGCCAAGGGATAATCATATCCTATAGTGAGCCAATGAGAAATTTAAGACACACCGATTACTATAGTTTGGCCACTATTCATAGAATGGGATTTGTGAAGAAGGATGCAGATGGGAAAGGAAAGGTATGTTGGAAGATAGAGCCGCGGATATTGAGGCACATGGACCGTCAGTTAGACATTCATTTTCTGTACCTCCGAGCTCTTCTGTTCCTGTTCCAGCTCCTTCTCCTGCTCCGATGGTTGATCAATCATCTTCTTCGTCTGTCGGTTTTTCAGATCTTCAGTTAATGCAGCTTAAGAGTCTTCTTGATGATCAGGCAGATAAATTGAAATCAGAGTTTGACAATAAATTTATGAATCTTAAAGAACTCTTTATTCATTAGATGATCGGATCACCAAGATTGAATCAACTCTTAGCACTTCAACTGAGTCTTTAAGTGGTGACCTAAAGAATATTTTTGAAGAACTTAAAGAAATCTGTGGAGATGGTGAGACCTATGCAAAATGCAATTCTGAACTTCAAGATAAAATATTAACTGCTTGTACTTTTGTAGATGAAAGACTGAAGGATTATGTTAAAATTCAAACTGACGGAATGAAGAATATATAGATCACTTAACAAGGATTGTAAGGACTCACTTTTGATGTAATAGATGCTTAGTCTTTGCAATGTAATGAAGTTCATATTATGTTTTACATTTTAATACATTGATGTAATGAAAAGTCTGTTTTGAATGATCAATGTAATCTAAGTTTAATGTACTTCTCCTATTATCAATGAATCTCAGATCTTGTTAAAACATATCTTGAATGAATGAATGTGATTATGTTTGATGCTTCTCTACCTTTTTGTTGATAACAAAAAAGGGGGAGAGTTTTATAACTGTATATGCATGGAAGAAATTAAACTAATTGAATGAAAAAGCAATTTAATGAATGAGATAAAAGGAAGTAATAACTAATCATTACACATATAGTGAATGAATGAAAAAGCAATTTAGATGAAAAGGTTGTATTTTTTACATTAAATTGTGTATAAGCTTAAATTGAATGAATGGAATACTTAATTGAGTTTCATAGGGGAGCTACCTCATTCAGGGGGAGCCTAACTATGAAAATAAAATAAATTCTTTAATCAATCTTGCATATACTCAATGTTTTTGTCATCATCAAAAAGGGAGAGATTGTTGGGGAGATTGTTGAGAAATTGATGCCCCAATCTTATTGATTTTGATGATTACCAAAAGCCATGAGTATATTAAAAGATGCAATGAGTTTATTTACATGAGCAATGAATTTATTTAGAACAATCAATGAGTATGTTAAGTATGACTTTAATCAATTTGAAAGTTACTTCAAGCTCCATGTTTAAGCTTTCAAAAAGAAATTTTTATACTTCATATCTCAATCAATGAGTTTTCAAAACATTTCTTGAATTGATTCCTAATGACAATTTTATTGTATTCAAGTCAAAATTAATTTAAAATTGATCTGGAATGAATTTCAAAGTCAATCAGAAAATTCTCTGATTTTTGATACGTTCCGGAGCCGACTCTAGAGTTTCAGAGTTGACTCGACTCAGCATACAGAGATGTCTAATTTTCTCAAGTCGACCCCTGTGATTTCAAGAGTCGACCCCTGATTTTATCGAGCCGACTCCATGACTGTGTGAGTCGACTCTGCTCAGACACCAGAGAATTATTTTTCTGAGCACTTCTCGAGTCGACCCCTTACTTTTCATGAGTCGACCCCCGACTGTCAGGAGTTGACACCTTATTTTTGATGAGTCAACCCTTTGACTTTCTGAATATTTCTATTTTTGGTATCACGTCTTCGAGCCGACTCGCCTAAAGATGGAGTCGACTCCAACAAATCTGGGCATGATTTTTCTGAATGCCACTCAGCGCCAACGGTAAGATTTTTCAATAACGGCTATATTTCCTTGTTTCTAACGGCTATATTTTTGCAGAATCTATAAATAGAGAAGCCGTTTTCAAATCAAAACACACATATAGAGAGAAATACAAATCAAGAGAGAAAAAGAAAAATCTTTCAGAAAAAGAGGAAAAACAGAGCATCATTTGAAAAATCCGAGATTCAAAAATAGAGTGAAAAAAAGGCATGAAATCAAAGGAGACTTCATCTGTGATCAAGTTCATCAATCCAAGAGAAGTCTAGAAGAAAATCCAAGAGCCATTCAAGAGAAAATCAAGAGATTTTCAACATTCAAAAAAAGGAAGAAAGAGCTCAAATCCTTCTCAACTGCTTCAACTGTGAAGAATCAAAGCTGAGGCTTGATTCAATCTAGCAAGGAGAAGAAGAAAAGAAGAAAAGCTCAAAAGCCAACCAACTATAAATCAGGCTTTTCTAAACCTTGTTCATTTACTTGTTTATTTGCTCATTGAGGAGCTGTGTACTTGAAAAATAATATTTCTTTTGTTTGTGTCTAGTTCAATCTGGAGGATTGAACTAGTGGAGGTAGTCTTACCTCGGTACAAGCTTGGTATAGCTTGTGTTAAGGTTTTTGTGCTGGTGAGCCCGGAAAACCGGCTGGGTTCGTTGTGATCCCGGGAAAACAACAAGTTTGAGTTGTGAGCTTGTAAAACAACTCGGCTGTAATCAAGGAAGATTATAGTGTGGACCCAAGTGAATCTTGAGAGTGGACGTAGGTGTTGGACACACCGAACCACTATAAATCTTTGTGTTTGCCGTGTCTCCTTTATCTCTATCTCTATCTTTATCCTATTGATTGTATTTTATTTTTGCATCAGCATTCACTTTCACTCACACTAAGCAAACAAATATCTCAAAAGGTTTAAATTTTTTAAAGAACCCAATTCACCCCCCCCCCCTCTTGAGTTGTCATCTGGGCCAACAACAGATATACATGACGTATTTTATAAATTTAATTAGATTAAATTTAAATAAAATACATGCATACAAATAAACCTGAGATCCTGGTGCATCGTAAAATCAAAATTTTTTTTCCTACAAATAACTCCCAAGATGAGTCAAGGAGGATGGGATGAGCCCTATCAAGCCTAAAGGCTGAGCCCAAGATATGAGTGCAAAAGATAAGGGTGCTACAAAAAGCTAAGTACACTATGCTTAGATAAAATATTTTTTCATTGATACTTAAAAATGTCATACAAGGAAACTGACCTAGGTCAGCTTACATCAAAACAAAAAGAAAAATGTAAAAGCCTATGGTTTGGCGGGTCCCGATCCATCTTCGGCGCCATCCCTCTTCAGCTCCTCACCTTCTTTGGGATCTTCAGGCTGGAGGCCATCAAGTCGGGCAATCTTGAAGACACAGGAGATTTTCTCCTTGCAATGTTCGAAGCCTTTGATGTCGGCATCGATGGCTGCCTCACTCATCTATGTGGCAAAATCGGTGGAACCTTTGTAGTGCCCAACGGCTTCTCGAGTTTGGGCCTTGGCGGTGGTCATCTTCTCCTAGGCAACCCGTGCATCCATCTCTACAATAACCACCTTCCCTCAGCGGCTTGAGCCTCAAACTTCTCCTTCTCAACCCGCTCCTCGGCATTGCCCAGCTTGAGGAGAACGTCTTCCAACTTTTCCTCAATGGGCCTCAACCTCGCCATGGCCTCCTCCAACTTGGTCTCAGTGATCCTGACCTTCTTCTTGGCCTTCACCAACCATGCATCCCAACTGCGATTCTCTTTCTGGGTGGTTCGAAGCTCGCCAATCGCTGTCACCTCCCGAGTCCAAACTTTGGCCAACTCCTTGACCAAGCTATCAGCCCGGGCTTGAGCAGCGACCGCTTCCCTTTGGGTGAGCCCGCAATTATTGGCGGTTCAAAGACAGGCATCTCGGAGGACGAAGATGCCATTGGCCATCTGTAAAAACCAATTGGTTAAGGCCTGATTCAAGTCAATACAAAAGGAGATGACACAAAAGCACTAACCTAAAGCACAGCAGTGTACAAGGTATCGAGGGTGTCGGTGAGTGGTCAGCGACAAAGATCCTCCTGAAAGTGCATAAGGTTGACATGCTCCAACAAGCGCTCTGCTAGCCGAGCACTGTTTGCCATCAACAACCTCGATGGTCACGCCCCATGTCGGTCCCCTATAGCGGCGGTAGGGGCAGGCTCTCCAGGGGATGCTGGCGGGGCCAATGGCGTCACTTCATCTTCAACCTCAACCATCGGCGGTGCCTCGCCTCTAGCCTCTTCCCTCGACCCGGTAGTAGTAGTGGTCTCATCCCTCGCTGGTCCAGCCAAAGCCGACTAACTGTTCCTCGTTGGCTCCACCTCAACCTCAACAAGAGAGTTCCCCCCTACTAGCACCTCAATCGAGGGACTCTCTCTTCTTGGCTCCCCCGTAGGAGCAGCTTCGGATGGAACCACGGGGGCCCGAGCTAGTTCATTCTGAACCTCTCAGCAAGGCCTCTTAGATGCTGATCCCACCACATCACCAATGGCTTCCCTCCTTCTCCGGGTGCTTTCCCTTAGATTCTCGAAAAAAAACCTCATTGCTGCGCAAGAGATGAAAGGTCAAAAAAAAGAGAGGAAGAAAAAAATTGGAAGGAAGAATATTGTGCTCACCGCGTCGGTGCTATGCCGGCCTCGCAGAGGTTACTTTCCGGCAATAACTTCTAGCAGGATGGAATGTGAGAAGACACCAATAAGTCAAAAATCTCTTAGTCTCTCTCATCTACAACCAAGTTCTTATTAGGGCTGATATCGGGACTCCCCTAGCCCATCTTCACTATGTCCATATGTGCATATAAGAAACATAATTTTCATCCCTTAATTTTGAGGGTAGGTCAAGCTTAAGTGTCCTCTTAAGTCTGGAGGCAAAGTTTATACAAAGCCTGGAACAAAGAAACTTAGGCCAAAAGACCATGAAAATGGTAGAGTATAATAAAGGCGCAGATGATCCGAATGAAGTTCGGAGTCAACTGCATCGGGACAAGGTCATATCTATCTAAAAGGTTGAGAATGAAAGAGTGAAAAGGAAGACGAAGTCCACTCTTGAAAAATTTCTCATACAGAGTAACTCCATCTGATTGGCTAGAAGTCACCCTATCGCTGGGCTCAGGAGCAAATAGATGGACGCTATCAGGGACCCTATACCTAACCCTAAGATCCTCCATTTCTTCAGAGGACATAGTGGAGGCGATCCCCTCCGGTCCCGCTGAGTTAGAAGTGGCAGTCAGAGGAGGTGCCAGACGAACTGATGGTGGCGAAGAAACCCTAGTTGGTGTCGGGACCGCGATAGTCAGACGGTCACGAATGAAAATACCACCAACCATCTGATGCCATGCCTGAAGGACCTCATCCTTAGAAGGATCGACCATAAGACTCTTACCCTTCCTACTGGTGTGAGGGTCCATAGGAAGAAGAAAGCAAAGAAAACAAGGATGACTGACCTAGAGTTAGAAAGAGGGAATAGAAAGCTCAGAACTAAGGGGACGAAGAAGAAGCACAGAGAAAGTACCAAAGACATGAAAAGCTCGAAGGGACAGACGGGACAACCTTTATACATAATTTTTGAAACATCCCATCCAATGCTGTGCCACATGGACACCTAGGAGTGGGAGTGATGTCCAGCTATCAAAAAACCCTTCACCGCTCGAGATACGATGCCTCTATGACATCCAGGAGGGCATGATCCATAGCAAATGATAGGATATTGGTGATGGTGATCCAATAATGGCACCCTACCTTTTTCATCATTCGAGAAGCATTTCCTTGATCTCTCTGTGGGTGACATACTTCTTGTACCTATCCTTAAATGAGGAGAGGACTTCGAAGAGACCCTGCCTCCTGAGGGGCGCATGCCCGCCCCCGATGATTATTGGTGCACAAAGCTCAATAATTGTGAAAAACTTTATGCTCCTTTCGCTTAGTGGGCATGGAACACATGACCCATAAAGCTCAGGAGCGAAGGAAAATCTAATGTGGCTGATGAAGCCACGTGTAAGTTAATGGCAGAAGCTACCTGACGGTGGAAGTTGAAGCGGACTCCTCTTCAAACTTGGCCCCGATCTCCAAGGCGGCCTCCTCTCCGGACTCGGCCCCACCTTCTAGGCAGCCTTCTCTCCGGACTTAGCCCCGACCTCCAAGGCAGCCTCCTCTCTGGACTCAGCCTTGGCTTCTAGGGCGGCCTCAACTCTAACAAGACCGAACCCACCAACGACCTGCGGCCCACGTGCCTGATAGAACCAAGTCCACCAACCACCTGCGGTGCACGTGTCTGATGGGATAAATCCCACTAATCCTGATATTTTATCCTGAAAGTCTTCATTCATCATGAGGCCCCAATTACTTAGATTAAATGGGACAAACCCCGCTGATTCTAACATTCAGCCCAGGAAGTCATCACCCAAAAAGTTATTATCCATCCATAAAGTCACCGTCCATCATAAGGCTCCACGTGACGCTAGATGACAAGAAATATCCATAAAATGGGTAAGAAGAATCCCTGACCAGATATGAACACTCAAGTATTCATAGAGCTCAAAAAAATTCTCTAACTCTCTTTCTCTTTCGAGCTTCCTCAAGCTCACAATTGTGATTCTGATCACTTACTTGAGCATCAGAGGGTTCTCATCGGAATATCCGGTCCCTGGAACATCTTGCAGGTCCAGTCTTGGAGAAGAAGACTCTTCTGCAACTCATGGTGTCCTCATGGCGTTCGCATGACATCCTTGCGGCGTTCGCACAAGGTGATCAGGCATCAACAACAACTAAACACAAACTTACACAAACTCTTACAAAACATATTTTGAAACTTGGCATTGGTGAACCAATCTAAAGATCAAATTTTATATTATTCAAGTCATCAACTTGGCTCAGATGAAAATTTAAGGTACCTTTTATTGAGACTCGATCCATTCACATCCTTAGCTGAAACACAAGTATTTTCTCAACACGGAAGCATACTCTTTCAGACTTTTGTTCACTAACAAAGCTTTAAAAGCCCCCTCGAGACTCTCTAAAGCCATTGCCTAACAATGAGTCACGTTAGATTGTTTTAGACCAAGTGACCTGTAATCCTCTAGAACCCTTGGTATCATGAGCACCACATCTGGCTCCTTTGCATTGGTATCTGTTCACATTTTTGAACCTTCCATCCACTAGAAAATTATTTCTGATATCAAGCTTAACAATGATTTATGGTATCTCCTTTGAAAAGCATTGACTCATTTATATGCTTCGTATAACATGGACAAGAAATCATCGTGGAATTATAGAAAAGACAAGAGTGAAAGGAAGAACAATGCACCAGAAAAATTACTCTTCCAACACGCCACTACCCAAAGGTTTCCACTAGTTTAACTAGGTTGTAGAAGTCAAGTTCCATATAATTTTTAAGAAATTATATGATATTGAAGAGACCTATATATTTAAGAAAAATATAGTGAAGAGAATCTGCCAACCAAAGGATCTAAATCCATTGGCAAATTATATCTTTCATATCTATGTTACCATGCGAACGACAATTTAGGAATGAAGCTCGCGAGTGAACCAAGAGGAGGCTGTTGTTGGTGGATATTTTGGATAAATATGATGGCTAACTCAATCAAGATCGAGTCTAGAGTTAAACTCTATGTCCTTAAAATAAATTTGTCCCGCATTGATGCTTACGGATTTATGACGATTGTCTCATAGGATACAACGGTCTTCTTCTGATGAAAGCAGCACTACTATTTATCGGAACAATGAACCAAGAATGCTATACTCTTTTTAATTCAAAGTATGCAAATGCCTAAGGAGGAAATGTTTTTTCAATGGATGCCTGGAATGCATGTTGTATATCCTATTTATAGGTTTGAAGTGCCTCTTCGAAGCACTCAATCGAGATAGATAGAAACCGATTGGACTTGATCGGTTGTGATGAAGAGATGTGAAGGAAGGGGCTTATCGGCTTTTGACATGCTGATTCGTCACTTTGATCTGAAGATCACGCTATCTCTATTCGTTGTTACAGGCTAACCGATGTGTATTTATATGCCATTTAAAAATTCAATCTGCCGATCGAGTACATATCTATACGTCGTTTCGATATACTAATCAGCGATCAAGTGTATATCTATACACCATTTCAATCTACTAATCAGGGTGCATGATCATTTTGCCGAGCTATCTGGCCGAGCTATCTTGTCGGCCCTATCCCTTCATCCGATTGATCTTTGTATTTGTTCTTGTCCCCTTATCTGATTAATCAACCAATCTAACAATGATGTAAACCCTCCATCATATGATTATGAAAAAATTTTAAGACTCCTCATGCTCCTCGCGACGATACATACTTGCAAAGTGCAAAGTGTGCCTACAAAGCGCTCATTGCGTCCTTCGGACATGCGCGAGAGTGATCCTATACATCACCCTCAAGCTCTCTACTTAAGATGAGCCCAAATGCATAAGCATGAGAAAATGTTTCATATAAGGTGCTTCTACCTTTTTAAAACTTTTCATATGGGACTAAAAAAGGATGCCATCAATTTCTCATTCAAACCAGTGGGTATAACTCAAGGGTTAAAACAACCTTCTCATTCAACCAATAGGTATAATCCAAGGCTTAAAACAACCCATTTTTCCAACAACCGCTGCGCCACCTCCAGTGATCTTCGATCTAGCTGTGGATCAAGGCCAAATATCTAGCCGGATTCCATCTCCCCCACTCGGATTTCAAAGAAGGAAGCAGGGCTTTTGAGTAGGAGGACGGAGAACAACACGAGTTCTGGCGTGGAATCAAGTGGGAATAAGTTGTTCTTTGGATTGACCTGATAAGTCTTTAGATCTTAGGTTCTCTCTTTCCTCCTTAGATTGGTTTCTTGGCTTCCAACGAGAGCATCTCAATTCCTGTCTTCGTAGATCTGCACAACGATTTTAGGACTGTGTTAGATCTAATCTAATTAAGAGTAGATTGGATTTGGATTAATAATTGACTGTTAAGCGTAGATCATCCTTGGCCTAGACATTAGTGTAACCCGCCTAGCTTTACCATGAAATTAGTTGAACTTAATTGGAGCCTGGCTTACGTTGCCTAATCAAGTGGTCTAAACTAGGTGATCTGTGAAAGATGCAAGTCCTAGCCTGGCTGAGACCCAAATTTAATTAGACCTTAAGCTCAAGAGTTGGTCCAACCAAGTTCATGTGAGTTAAGGGTTGGGTCTAAGTTTGAGCTAGACTAGTTACCTTGGAATTTAAAATTAGCCGTCATGATCTTAGTTGTAAGAATTAAAAATTTATATGACGTGATGTAGTTAACAAACAGCTTAGTTGATTTGATCTTTATGGATCAGCGACAGGCTAATTATAATTAGTAATTTTAGTAAATTAATTAATTTAAAATATTTATACAATTTCTAAATAATGTGAATGCTTAATTTTGCATGGTTAATTGAATATTGATAATTATCATCTTATTATTCGTTTTTGCACAATGAGATTATATTGCTTTATTATGTACAATAGAATATTAAATTATAATGCCTACTGCTTATTAATTAATTTATGCATAATTATTTATTCAAATAATAATAAATTAATAACTAAATAATATAAAAGTCAAAAAATTATATTATTATGATACAATAATGATAAAATAATGATAATAATACTAGTATATGTATTTATTATTATCTAAGGAATTATATGAATAATTAATAATAAATAATTGAGTAAAATGAAAGCAAAATGATAAAATTTATTATCTTCGATTCACTATAATATGACTTGATGACTTATACCGGGATCCAACTCTATAGGAGATATATGTAAAAGATTTAACCTTATCTATAGGTTTAAATATGGTGCTCTGGCTTCGTCACAGTAATATATGTGAACGAAGTTTATGACCTATCATATTCGTAACAAGATGAAATATAAACTTAAAATGATGATTAAAGATAATATGATAACCATGATTACATGTTAACTTTAACAAATGAAGACATATTAATATTGATTGTAATAACATGAGATTTTGAAATAATGATAGTATTGTATTGAAACTAATTTTTAAATATTTAAGAAATCATAAGTCTTTTCAAGATAAGTAAGTTTACATTTAAGACATGATTTAGTTCTAAAAGTTTTATAAGTATTAATTTTTTTAATTATAAATTTATAATTAGTTTTATTTATTGAGTGTAAACTCATTAAATTATCTTTTATTGCTTTTTGGAGCCAAAAATAAAAAATAAAGAGGAACTTGAATAGAAAGTAGTACATGCTAGCTTATCTTGGTTATCTTAAGAGTCATTTAGGTAGTGTTTGAAATAGGGGATAAGAGGGGATATCCAGGGGATATCCCCTCTTATTTCCAAAAGCCATAACTATTAGGGATAGCTGGGAATAAAGTACCAAACGGATAATCCATGGTTAACCATAGTTAACCATGGGATATTCCCTCAATTTATTCCCTAGAAAATGTAGGAATAGCTGGTTATCCCTCCAAATAAGAGTAAAAAAAAGTTATCCCATGGATTTACCTTTTTGCATTTGATATGATTAATGGGATAGCCAAGGAATATCCCTAGGGATAGCCAAGGAACAAACTCTATCCCGTACACTTATCCATGAATAATATTTTTTCTATCAAATATTACCTTAGACTTGATGGTTTGGCAGAACACTGGTTCCTTTTAGGTGGGCTGTTACATCCCAGATCTACCCAATGATCCTGAGATGTGTCATTATTTAAAACATTTGATGTCAACTAAGTTTGTGGGCTTGGATGGTACAGTGACCTTTTCTGCAAAGCATGTTTAATGGCTTTGGAAGACAATTAAGTTGGAGGAAAAGAATCAGAACTCCAAAAAGGAAAAAAAAAAAAAAAAAAAAAGATATCACCTAAAAATTTAGAAAACCATCTCAAGAAAAGGAAAAACAGGGCAAATTGCTGTTATGTTTGGTTGTTTTAATTTCAAAATCATTATCTTATCTATTAACTTTGAGGAACTCGGATTTTTTAGGAGCTATTTTGGTCGTCTTTTTTCTTGATGAAAAGCAGGGGGAGAACCACCCTGTCTACTAATAGTATGATTACAATGAAGAGGTGTATTTTGGTTGTTAAAGTTGAACATTCCAAAGAAAAGGGAGAAGAAATTATAAACCTATAAAAAACTATTCAAACTACGAATTTGTAGTCCCATGGTACAAGGAAAGCATGAGAGAGGCAACATTAATAAAGAATAGGCATGCTAAACTCCAAACGGAAGATAGCATCACTGGTCTATAATTTATGAACTTTCGAGCAAGTCATACATGTTTTACTTCCAAGAGTGTCGTAAATATTTGTGTGCTCAAATCATACATGTGATGAATTCATCACATTATTTTTGATTAATCTGCTTACATAGCAATGCAGGGTATCACTGAGCCAATAGATTTTTTTTGTAAATAATCTTAGAATTTGTCAATAATTCACAAGTATTGTAACTGATGACGCTCAATCACCTCTTCTGGACGTCGGGAACGGAGTGCTTCTCCCGGCTCTTCTTCACCAGGTTACCTGCAGAAAAGTCTCGGGACCGGAGGGGGTCTCCGGTGGGACCCTCCGACGGTCAAATTAGTGACTGAGGTCACAGCTGAAGAGGGGCTCGAGTGAGCCTTTTTAGTGTGGAAAGAGGGATCTCAGAGATGAGGAATCCCTTTCTGAGAGTTGAGATGGCGATTTGGGGGTTATCGCGCATACCTGTTTGGTGAGTGGATTCACCTCTTTATAGGGGTTGATCCTGGCATGATCACGTGGGATTGCGTGGGGAGGAGATGTCTGCGGAGTTCAGTTGCGTGAATCTAGGCTGGTTAGTGGGCTACGTCCCATCAGTTGTTGGGTAGGTGGGTCCTGTCCCGTCACCAGCGTTGCCAGTGGATTGCTGGATCCGGCGCTGTCAGGCGGCGCGCATCAGATAGGTGGTTTCTTGAACCACTAGGGCTGATCTGGCGGGAACTAGGAAATCCCGACTTGTCATGGCCGAGCCGGGTCGACCCGAGATGGCTGGGGCCAATCCCACTGGCAAGGCAGTGCCGGGGCGGGGCCGACTCGGCGGAACTGGAGACGCCGGGGCCGAGTCGGGCTGACCTAGGATGGCCTTGGCCGACTCGGCAAAACTGGATACACCGGGGCCGAGTCGGGCTGGCCGGGGATGGCCTTGGCCGACTCGACGGAACAGGAGACGCTGGGGCCGAGTCGGGCTGGCCGGGGATGGCCTTGGCCGACTCGGTGGGACTGGAGACGCCGGGGCTGAGTCGGGCTGGCCGGGGATGGCCTTGGCCAACTCGGTGGGACTGGAGAGGCGGAGGAAGTGTCTGGGCCGACTTGCTTGGATAAGTAGGGGCCGGCTGGGAAGATGCCGGGGCCGCCTGAGAAGTGACGGGCCGCCTAGCTTGGACACGCCGGGGCCGGCTGGGAAGATGCCGAGGCCGCCTGGGAGGTGTCGGGGCCACCTAGCTTGGACATGCCGAGGCCGGCTGGAAAGATGCCGGGGCCGCCTAGGAGGTGCCGGGGCTGCCTGGGAGGTGCCAGACCGCCTAGCTTGGACACGCCGGGGCTGGCTGGGAAGATGTCGGGGCCGCCTAGCTTGGACATGCCGTGCCGACTGGGAAGATGCCGGGGCCGCCTGGGAGGTGCTGGGGCCGCCTAGCTTGGAGATGTAGGGGGCCGGCTAGGAAGATGCCGGGGCCGACTGGGAAGTGTCGGGGCCGCCTAACTTGGAGATGTAGGGGCCGGCTAGGAGAGTGTCGGGGCCGGTTGGGAAGTGCCGGGGCCGCCTAGCTTGGAGACGTAGGGGGCCGGCTAGGAGAGTGTCGGGGCCAACTGGGAAGCGCCGGGGCCGCCTAGCTTTGAGACGTGGGGGGCCGGCTAGGAGGGTACCGGGGCCGACTAGGAGGTGCCTGGGCCGAGTAGCTTGGAGACGTAGGGGGCCGGCTAGGAAGTTGCCGGGCCGCTTGGGAAGGTGCCGGGGCCGGCTAGGAAGTGTTGGGGCCGGCTGGGAAGTGTCGGGGCCGCTTGGGAGGTGCCGGGGCCGCCTAGCTTGGACATACCGGGGCCGGCTGGAAAGTGCCAGGGCCGTCTAGCTTGGAGATGTAGGGGGCCGGCTAGGAAGATGCCGGGGCTGGCTGGGAAGTGCCTGGGCTGCCTAGCTTGGAGACGTAGGGGGCCGGCTAGGAAGATGTCAGGCCGCCTTGCTTGGAAGTGCCGGGGCCGGCTGGGAAGTGCCAGGGCCGCCTGGCTTGGAGGTGCTGGCCTTGGAGGTGTCGGCCTTGGAGGTGCCGGCCTTGGAGGTGTCGGCCTTGGAGGTGTCGGCCCTTGGGGCCGTCGGTCTTGGAGCCGTCGGTACAAGACCCGTCGGTCTTGGAGGTGTCGGCCTTTGGGCCGTCGGTCTTGGAGGTGTCGGCCTTTGGGCCGTCGGTCTTGGAGGTGTCGGCCTTTGGGGCCGTCGATCTTGGAGCCGTCCAAAAATTTATATTTTTCATGGGATCAATTGGCCCCATCAAATGCCCCTCACACTCCTTGAGCTTGCGCACCCCGCATCAGCTAAGCGAAAGGAGTGTAGAACTTTTACCTTGACATCTGCTCTTTCATCTTGCGCTGCCTTGTATGGGCGTCTGCGTGCCTTCTTTGGCTAGCTGAGGGCAGCTAGTAATCCTCTCCAACGCGGAGTCTGGAAGTCTTTTGAACCCAAGAGGGTGACCTGAGAGCTGAGAGTCATCAGGTTCCTTTTGAACCGCCTCGGGGGTGTGGGAACCGCTGTGAGGGGCGACTCAGCTGGGTACGGAGCCTTTAGGGTCTTAACCTACTCGGGGGCACCGCTGTGCTGGGGCCGAGTGGTGTCCCATGGGCCGTGATGCCAGTGAGCTCCTTTTGAACCATCTTGGGGGTTTGTGTGCCGCCCAAGTGGCGACTTATCCGGATACGGAGCCTTTAGGGTCTTAACCTACTCGGAGGCACCGCCGTGCCGGGGCCAAGTGGTGTCCGATGGGCCGCGATGCCAGTGAGCTCCTTTTGAACCAACTTGGGGGTTTGTGTGCCGCCGAAGTGGCAACTCAGCCGAGTACGGAGCCTTTAGGGACTTAACCTACTCGGGGGCACCGCCATGCAGGGGCCGAGTGGTGTCCCATGGGCCGCAATGCCAGTGAGCTCCTTTTGAACCATC
>UESW01003993.1:90327-120633 GCA_900491605.1 Calamus simplicifolius | reverse complement strand
AGATTAGGTCATGCAAGCACACACCTAATTTCAAAACTAATTAAAATGGACTTAGTTAAAGGGCTACCTAAAATAGATTTTGAAAACAACAAAATATGTGATGCATGTCAATTTGGAAAACAAACAAGAAGTTCTTTCAAATCTAAAAATGTTGTTTCAACTTCTAGGCCATTAGAGCTACTTCACATGGACCTTTTTGGACCAACTAGAACCACAAGTCTAGGAGGAAAGAAATATGGTCTTGTGATAGTAGATGATTACTCTAGATTCACTTGGGTATGTTTTTAGCTCACAAAGATGAGACTTTCTCGATATTCCTGAAATTCTTCAAGAAAGTCACAAATGAGAAAAACACTACCATAGTGTCTCTAAGAAGTGATCATGGAACTGAATTTGAAAATCACTTATTTGAAAGTTTTTGCAATGAAAATGGTATTAATCATAATTTTTCTGCACCTAGAACCCCACAACAAAATGGAGTAGTTGAAAGAAAAATAGAACTTTAGAAGACATGGCCCGTACCATGCTATGTGAAAGTAAACTCCCAAATACTTTTGGGCGGAAGCTATAACACAGCATGTTACATCCTAAATAGAGCATTAATAAGACCAATTTTAAGAAAACACCTTATGAATTATGGCATGATAGAAAACCAACATTAAATATTTTCATGCATTTGGTTGTAAATGTTTGTTCATAATAATGGTAAAAATAATTTAGGCAAATTTGATGCTAAATCTGATGAAGGAATATTCTTAGGATATTCAACAACTAGTAAAGCATATAGAGTATTTAACAAGAAAACTTAGTTGTTGAAGAATCCATTCATGTAGTTTTTGATGAATCTTTAGCAACTCGTTCCGAAAAGTTTGATGATGAGGAAGATACAAACATAATTGAGAAAGATCTTGAAAAATTAAATATTGATGTATCTTCAGATCATGAGCAAGAAGCTAAAGATAATGATTCACCTAAGGATGATGATACTAACACTAATCATAATGATATGGATCTTCCTAGAGATTGGAGATACGCTTATAGTCACCCTAAGGAATTGATTATAGGTGATCCATCTCAAGGAATAAGAACTAGATCATCTATGAGAAATATTAGTAATCATCTTGCATTTGTATCACAAATTGAACCTAAAACTATTGAAGAAGCTGAAAAAGATAATAATTGGATGTTAGCAATGCAAGAAGAATTAAATCAATTTACTAGAAATAATGTATGGACATTAGTAGAAAGACCTAAAGATTCTGTTATAGGATCAAAATGGGTATTTAGAAATAAACTAGATGAAAATGGCATAGTAATTAGAAACAAAGCTAGATTAGTTGCAAAAGGATATAATCAAGAAGAAGGTATTGATTTTGATGAAACCTTTGCACCTGTAGCTAGATTAGAAGCCATTAGGCTATTACTTGCATTTGCATGTCACATGAATTTAATTTATTTCAAATGGATGTAAAAGTGCATTTTTAAATGGATTTATAAATGAAGAAGTATATGTTGAACAACCACCGGTTTTGAAGATCATGAATTTTCAAATCACGTTTTTAAATTGCACAAAGCATTATATGGTTTGAAACAAGCACCTAGAGCTTGGTATGATAGATTAAGTAAATTTTTAATTGAAAATGATTTTATAAGAGGAAATGTTGATAAAACATTATTTTTGAAAAGAAAAGTAAAGATTTATTAGTAGTTCAAATTTATGTTGATGATTTATTTGGTGCTACTAACAATCTTCTATGTCAAGAATTTGCTAAGTTAATGCAGGGTGAATTTGAAATGAGCATGATGGGAGAACTCAACTTCTTCCTTGGACTCCAAATCAAACAAAGCAAAGAGGGAATCTTTATCAACCAAACAAAGTACACAAGAGAAATTCTAAAGAAGTTTGGTATGGAATCAATCAAACCCCTCGGAACACCAATGAGTCCTTCATGCAAGCTGGACAAAGATGAAGAAGGTAAGAAAGGTTGATCAAAAATATTATCGAGGTATAATCGGATCCTACTTTACTTAACTGCAAGTAGACCAGACATAATGTTTGCTGTTTGCTTATGTGCTAGATTTCAGTCTGAACCTAAAGAATCACATTTAATTGCTGTTAAAAGAATACTAGATACTTAAGTGGAACAAAAAATGTAGGTTTATGGTATTCTAGAGACTCAACATTAAATCTGATTGCTTATTCTGATTCTGATTATGCTGGATGTAAGTTAGATAGAAAAAGCACAAGTGGTGCATGCCAATTTTTAGGAAGTAACTTAATCTCATGGTTTAGCAAAAAGCAAAATTCAGTTGCATTATCAACTACTGAAGCTGAATATGTTGCAGCTGGAAGTTGCTGTGCTCAAATCCTATGGATTAAGACAACTTGAAGACTATGGTATCACACTTGATAAACACCTATAAATGTGATAATACAAGTGCAATCAATCTAACTAAAAATCCAATTCAACATTCTAGAACAAAACATATTGAAATTAGATATCACTTTATAAGAGAACATGTTGCCAATAATGAAATATGTCTTGATTATGTTAATACTGAAGATCAATTAGCTGATATATTTACAAAACCCTAAGTGAAGAAAGATTCTGTTATCTTAGAGGAGAGTTAGGGATTTGTGATCCATTAGAATAAATTTGAAACCCCTAAGGAAATTTTATCTAAAATTCTTTCAAATCCTGATCTTTAAGGAAATCTTATCTAGAACTCATATCTATTGATCTCCAATGATTATTTTATCAATTTTATGATCTTATCCGGACACATTTCAGATTATCTGAAACTTTGTGTTTTTGCTCTGAAATGGTCTCGGAGCCGACTCGGTGAGTATCGGAGTCGACTCCATGTTTCTGCTGAAACTCTGGAGCCGACCCCATCTCTGTGCGAGTCGACTCCACTTCGGGATAAATTTCTGTGACTACCCGGAGTCGACCCCACACTTTGCGGGAGCCGACTCGAAGTGGTCCCAGGTCGATTTATCTAGGGCAGAGTCGACTCGTCGCTCATTTCTATCATCTCAAATCCTTCAAATACTCTCTCCAAAATTTTTCCTAACCTACCAAAACCTTAGAAATCCTTGATTAACCTTTCCACTAGATCAAATGGCTCCTAAAACCCGTGGTTCTAGCATTGGTGCGGCCGGGATGAAAAGGAAGAAGGCGGTGAAGAAGACTGTGAGGCGTCCCGCTCGTGAACCCTCTCCGAGCATGGATTCCACCTCATCCTCTTCGACTCCGAGTGCTTCTCCCACTACGGCCACATCTCAGGTAGATCGTCTTGCCGATAGAGTGATTACAACCGGGAGGAAGGTTGATTTTGAATTATTTGAGGCAGAAGGTTTCTTGTGGGGAGGCAGTTGATTGAAATGGGTTGGGAGAAGATATGTTCTTTAGATTGTCCAACCTACCCAGCCCTAGTTAAAGAATTTTATAAAAATCTGTCAAGAGGAACAATGGATTAGTAGCATCATTAGAGGAAATAGAATAACTGTGACAGTGGATTTGCTCTCAAGATTGTTGGAACTTCCAGTGTCTGGTACTTCACTTTTTCATCTGATGATAGAAGCCCAGCTCTATCAAGATTGCTTAACAAAGAGATTGTTGGTTTTGAAGAAGTCTTTGCAAATCAACTGTCCTTAGAATTAAGACTTCTCCATAATATTTGTAGTAGGATCCTATTCCCTAAGATTGGGAGATTTGACTATGTTTCTGAGAGAGATATCTTTGTAATGGATGCTATAGTGACTGGAAAACCCATTAATCTTCCGAGCATGATATTATGGTACATTGCTGATTGTGGGAGCAAGAGGAAATCTAGTTTACCCTACGGCATGATTCTAACTAAAATCTTTCAAAGCCAAGGGATAATCATATCCGATAGTGAGCCAATGAGAAATTTAAGACACACCGATTACTATAGTTTGGCCACTATTCATAGAATGGATTTGTGAAGAAGGATGGCAGATGGGAAAGGAAAGGTATGATGGAAGATAGAGCCGCGGATATTGAGGCACCTGGACCGTCAGTTAGACATTCATCTCCTGTACCTCCGAGCTCTTCTGTTCCTGTTCCAGCTCCTTCTCCTGCTCCGATGGTAGATCAGTCATCTTCTTCGTCTGTCGGTTTTTCAGATTTCAGTTAATGCAGCTTAAGAGTCTTCTTGATGATCAGGCTGATAAATTGAAGACAGAGTTTGACAACAAATTTATGAATCTTAAAGAAACTCTTTATTCATTAGATGATCGGATCACCAAGATTGAATCAACTCTTAGCACTTCAACTGAGTCTTTAAGTGGGACCTAAAGAATATTTTTGAAGAACTTAAAGACATCTGTGGAGATGGTGAGACCTATGCAAAATGCAATGCTGAACTACAAGACAAAATATTAACTGCTTGTACTTTTGTAGATGAAAGACTGAAGGATTATGTTAAGATTCAAACTGACGGAATGAAAAATATTATAGATCACTTAACAAGGATTGTAAGGACACATTTTTGATGTAGTAGATGCTTAGTCTTTGCAATGTAATGAAGTTCATATTATGTTTTACATTTTGATACATTGATGTAATGAAAAGTCAGTTTTGAATGCTCAATGTAATCTGAGTTTGAATGTACTTCTCCTATTATCAATGAATCTCAGATCTTGTTAAAACATATCTTGAATGAATGAATGTGATTATGTTTGATGCTTCTCTACCTTTTTGTTGATAACAAAAAAGGGAAGAGTTTTATAACTGTATATGCATGGGAGAAATTAAACTAATTGAATGAATGAGATAAAAGGAAGTAATAACTAATCATTACACATACAGTGAATGAATGAAAAAGCAATTTAGATGAAAAGGTTGTATTTTGACATTAAATTGTGTATAAGCTTAAATTGAATGAATGGAATATTATTGAGTTTCATAGGGGGAGCTACCTCATTCAGGGGGAGCCTAACTATGAAAATAAAATAAATTCTTTAATCAATCATGCATATACTCAATGTTTTTGTCATCATCAAAAAGGGGAGATTGTTGGGGAGATTGTTGAGAAATTGTTGCCCCAATCTTATTGATTTTGATGATTACCAAAAGCCATGAGTATATTAAAAGATGCAATGAGTTTATTTACATGAGCAATGAATTTATTTAGAACAATCAATGAGCAATTTGAAAGTAACTTCAAGCTCCATGTTTAAGCTTTCAAAAAGAAATTTTTATACTTCATATCTCAATCAATGAGTTTTTGGAACATTTCTTGAATTGATTCCTAATGACAATTTTATTGTATTCAAGTCAAAAATTGATTTAAAATGAATCTGGAACGAATTTCAAGTCAATCAAAAAATTCTCTGATTTTTGATACGTTCCGGAGCCGACTCTAGAGTTTCAGAGTCGACTCCACTCAGTATACAGAAATATCTGTTTGTCTCGAGTCGACCCATGTGATTTCTCGAGTCGACCCCCGATTTTGTTGAGCCGACTCCATGACTGTGTGAGTCGACTCCGCTCAGACACCAGAATTTTTTTTCTGAGCACTTCTCGAGTCGACCCCTTACTTTTCATGAGTCGACCCCCGACTGTCAGGAGTCGACACCTTATTTTCGATGAGTCGACCCTTTGACTTTCTGAATATTTCTATTTTTGGTATCGCGTCTTCGAGCCGACTCGCCTAAAGCTGGAGTCGACTCCAACAAATCTGGGCATGATTTTTCTGAATGCCAACTCAGCGTCAACGGTAAGATTTTTCAATAACGGCTAGATTTCTTTGTGTCTAACGACTATATTTTTGCAGAGTCTATAAATAGAGAGGCCGTTTTCAAATCAAAGAGAAATATACAAATCTAGAGAGAAAAAGAAAAATCTTTCAGAAAAAGAGAAAAATAGAGCATCATTTGAAAAATCCGAGATTCAAAAATAGAGTGAAAGAAAAGGCGTGAAATCAAAGGAGACTTCATCTGTGCACAAGTTCATCAATCCAAGAGAAGTCTAGAAGAAAATCCAAGAGCCATTCAAGAGAAATCAAGAGATTTTCAACATTCAAAGAAAGGAAGAAAAAGCTCAAATCCTTCTCAACTGCTTCAACTGTGAAGAATCGGAGCTGAGGCTTGATTCAATCTAGCAAGGAGAAGAAGAAAAGAAGAAAAGAGAAAAGCTCAAAAGCCAACCAACTACAGGCTTTTCTAAACCTTGTTCATTTATTTGTTTATTTGCTCATTGAGGAGCTGTGTACTTGAAAAACAATATTTCTTTTGTTTGTGTCTAGTTCAATCTGGGGGATTGAACTAGTGGAGGTAGTCTTACCTCGGTACAAGCTTGGTATAGCTTGTGTTAGGATTTTTGTACTGGTGAGCCCGGAAAACCGGTGGGTTCGTTGTGATCCCGGGAAAACAACAAGTTTGAGTTGTGAGCTTGTAAAACAACTCGGCTGTAATCAAGGAAGATTATAGTGTGGACCCAAGTGAATCTTGGGAGTGGACGTAGGTGTTGGATACACGAACCACTATAAAATCTTTGTGTTTGCCGTGTCTCCTTTATCTCTTCTCTATCTTTATCTCATTGATTGTATTTTATTTTGCATCTGCATTCACTTTCAATCACTAAGCAAACAATATTTCAAAAGGTTTAAATTTTTTAAAGAACCCAATTCACCCCCCCCCCCCCTCTTGGGTTGTCATCTGGGCCAACGGTATTTTCCTAGGATATTCTACATCTAGCAAGGCATATAGAGTATTTAATAAGAGAAGCTTAGTTGTAGAAGAATCCATTCATATAGTGTTTGATGAGTCTTTAGCATCAAGTTCAGATAAAATTGATGATGAGGAAGATACATCTTTGATTGAAAGAGATATTGAAAAATTAAATGTATCTTCAGATCAAGAACCTGAAGTTAAGGATGATGACTCACCTAAGGATGATGGTATTGATACTGCTCATAATGATAAAGATCTACCTAGAGATTGGAGATATGCTTATGGTCATCCTAAGGACCTAATCATAGGTGATCCATCTCAAGGTGTAAGGACTAGATCATCAATGAGAAATATCAATAATCATCTTGCATTTGTATCTCATATAGAACCTAAAACTATAGAGGAAGCTGAGAAAGATAGTTATTGGATGTTAGCAATGCAGGAAGAGTTAAACCAATTCACTAGGAACCAAGTTTGGACCCTAGTAGATAGACCTAAAAACCACCCTATAATAGGATCTAAATGGGTTTTTAGAAATAAATTGGATGAAAATGGATTGGTAATTAGAAATAAGGCTAGATTAGTTGCAAAAGGATATAATCAAGAAGAAGGTATAGATTTTGATGAAACTTTGCACCTGTTGCTAGATTAGAAGCCATTAGGCTACTACTTGCATTTGCATGTCATATGAATTTCAACTTATTTCAAATGGATGTTAAAAGTGCATTTCTAAATGGTTTTATAAATGAGGAAGTTTATGTTGAACAACCTCCTGGTTTTGAAGATCATGAATTTCCAAACCACGTCTTCAAACTACACAAAGCACTTTATGGTTTAAAGCAAGCACCTAGAGCTTGGTATGATAGATTAAGTAAATTTTTAATTGAAAATGATTTTCTAGAGGAAATGTTGATAAAACCTTATTTTTAAAAAGAAAAGAAAAGGATTTATTAATTGTTCAAATTTACGTTGATGACATTATATTTGGTGCTACTAACAATCTCCTTTGTCAAGAATTTGCTAAGTTAATGCAGGGAGAATTCGAGATGAGCATGATGGGAGAACTAAACTTCTTCCTTGGACTTCAAATCAAACAAGAGAAAGCGGGATTTTCATTAACCAAACAAAGTACACAAAGGAAATACTCAAGAAGTTTGGTATGGAATCTGCTAAACCTCTTGGTACGCCAATGAGTCCCTCATGCAAGCTGGACAAGGATGAAGAAGGTAAGAATGTAGATCAGAAGCATTACCGAGGTATGATCGGATCACTTCTTTACCTAACTGGCAAGTAGGCCAGATATCATGTTTTCTGTTTGCTTATGTGCAAGATATCAATCTAATCCTAAGGAATCACATTTATTTGCTGTTAAAAGAATCTTTAGATACTTAAATGGAACTAAAAATGTAGGATTATGGTATTCTAGAGACTCAACCTTAAAATTGATTGCTTATTCTGATTCTGACTATGCTGGTTGTAAATTAGATAGAAAGAGTACAAGTGGGGCATGCCAACTTTTAGGAAGTAACTTAATCTCATGGTTTAGCAAGAAGCAAAATTCGGTTGCATTATCCACTGCTGAGGCAGAGTATGTTGCAGCTGGAAGTTGCTGTGCTCAAATCCTTTGGATTAAGCGACAACTTGAAGATTATGGTATCACACTTGATAAAATTCCTATTAAATGTGATAATACTAGTGCCATTAATCTAACTAAGAATCCAATTCAACATTCAAGAACTAAACACATAGAAATTAGACATCACTTTATTAGAGAACATGTAACTAACAAAGATGTTTGTCTTGAATATGTTAATACTAATGATCAATTAGCTGATATTTTTACCAAACCTTTGAGTGAGGAAAGATTTTGTTATCTTAGAGGAGAATTAGGAGTTTGTGATCCTTTAGAATGATTTTCTGAAACTCTTAAGGACAACAACTATCTAGACTTCATTAATTTCTTGAAAATCCTCTATGTCCAATAAGGAAATTTATCTAGAAATTTGATTCATTGTTTCCCCAATTGTTAAGGAACACTTATCTAGAGTTTGATGATTAATTTGATTAGTTTCAGATCCTTGAAATTTGAATTTTTCACTGAAACTGTTGTGGAGTCGACACCTGCAGTTTGTGGAGTCGACACCTTCATATTTTGATGTTCTGTCTGGGCAATTAGAGCCGACTCTGGCTTCTGTAGAGCCGACTTCGGCGCTGACAGATTTTCTGGTTCGGAGCCGACACCTCATTTTCGGGAGTCGACTCTAAGTGGAACTAGGTCAAAATAAAAAAGGCGGAGTCGACCCCAAACGAAACCTATCGTCTCCTAAACCCTTCCAAAACCGTTCAAACCGATTTCAATCCCTCCAAATCCCTCAAATCTCTCAATAACTCATTCCAATCGAATCCCATGGCTCCTAAAAGGCGTGCTATTGTTGGAGGTTCGGCCGTTCCCACGAGAAAAAGGACGATTCAGGAGGCAACGACGTCGTCTTCTTCATCTGCCACTCAAGATGACTCTCCACCCTCACCATCTTCTCCACGGGTAGACCAATTAGCGGGTAAGGCCATTACTACCGGAAGAAAAGTAGATTTTGACTTTTTTGCTTCGGAGGGCTTTGCTATTGGACGTTTGTTGAAGGAAATGGGATGGGAGAAAGTCTGTTCTTTGGATGTCCCTACATACCCTGCCCTTGTGAGAGAATTTTACAATGATTTATGTAGAGAGGGAGGCTTAGTGAGTTTTGTAAGAGGAACTAAAGTGATTATCACGGCCGAGACTCTTGGAAATCTATTGGAGATGCCTACTATTGGTCTAGTTGAATATCAACATGATGACAGAGGAGGTGCCCTATCTAGGATGTTAGGGAGAGAAGTTTCTGAGTTTGAAGAAATCTGGCCAATCAACTTAATTTGGAACTCAGGTTACTTCACAATATTTGTGAAGAATTTTATTTCCTAAAATTGGAAGGTTTGAGTATGTCTCGGAGCGAGACATCTTGTTGATGGACTGTATTCTCACTGGAAGACCTGTTAATCTTGCCGGTATGATGATTGGTTATATGGCAGAAGCAGCAACTAAGAAGAGATCAACACTGCCGTATGGTATGATACTAACCTTAGTCTTTAGAAGCCAAGGTGTGCTAATAATGGATAATGAGCCACTAAGAAAATTAAGGCATACTGATTACTATAGTGTCTCTACAATTCACCGCATGGGCTTCAGAAAAGAGAATGAAAATTGGATAAAAAGAGGACAAGAGACCAGAGCAAAGAAGTTAGAGTTGAGGAGGTCAGAGGAGAGGATATTCCTGGACCATCTACTACTGGACCATCTACTGCTGGACCCTCAGTGGCTGGACCAAGCACTCACCCTCCACATCAGTCAGCTTTGGCATCTGGAAGATTTTCTGAGGAGCAAATAGGTCAGCTCAGAGCTTTACTGGCTGAGTATGATAGTCAAAGGACAAATGATATGTGTCAGTTGAGAGAGGAGTTCAATCAGTTGAAGGAAGAGATCAATTCAAGGCTTGACATGATTTCTTTTTCCATTGGCAACTCGGTAGAATCCTTTAGCACTGATCTTCATAAGATTTTTGAAAGGATGGAAGGCATTGCAGACGGTTCTGGAACTTATCTTCATGCTACCAGTCAACTAAAGAAAGATATCGACCTCGCCGTTTCTCAAATTGAAGCTTGTCTTGAAAGTTTTAAGAAGACTCAAAAAGATGATATTATGGAAATGATTGGACATTTGAAGAAAATTGTGTATAAGCATGTTTGATTTTGATATGTCTTATCCTAGGTTGTATCTTAGGATTTCTGAGTTTTCTTTAACATACTTGAATATGTCACTTTACTGTGAATGTACTTGAATTGACACATGTAATGAATCTTGCATTGGAATACAATTACACTTTTATTGCAAATTTGTCTATGATTGATTGATTGAATTTCAATGAATGAGTTTACTATCTCTATGATTAATTGAACCAACGACCCCGCTCTGATAACCTTTTGTATTTAAAATTCATCTTATTGCTGATAACAAAAAAGGGGGAGAGATAATTGTATATGCATAAAAGAGAAAGAGAAAGAGAATGAAAGAATATAAGATTTTTTTTGCATATCTACAAAAAAAAATTGAGATTCTAATCAAAAATGTTCAATTGAATTCAGTTTATCTACATAGGGGGAGTTATTCAATGCAGGGGGAGCTTAATAATTTTTCCATATAAAAGTTAAATCATCTTGATTGATGTTTATTATAGAACTCAAGCATATTTGTTAAAAGTTCATTTTGAAAATTGGCATCAAATTCTATGTTAGGAAGTTTCAAAGCTTTAACAGTGTCTATAACTCTTAGTTCAAATGAATTTTTGATGCATATACTCAAAGTTTTTGTCATCATCAAAAAGGGGAAGATTGTTGACCCAATTGAGGATTTTGATGATTAACAAAACTATTTGAGTATAATATTTGAAGTTACTAATGATTTTGATTAAGTTTTTCAGCTTATAAGTCGATTTAATAATCAAAATCATGAGTCAAATCAAGTTCTGGTTCGAATCTAATGTCAAGGTAAGATTGCAGACATTAGAGTCGACACATGGAATCGCAGAGTCGACTCCGAAAATCGGCACGGACTTAGAGTCGACTCCAGGACTGTTAGAGCCGACTCCAACAGAAAAGACAGAACGATGGTTTTTCAGGCCACGACTTAGAGTCGACTCCCGAACTGTTAGAGTCGACTCCAGAAGATTTTTGTCGACCCCAGAAAAGTCAGAGACGACTCCAGTTCAAGCGGGTTAAAGATTTTCGAGTTAGAGCCGACTCCAGAAAAGTTAGAGCCGACTCCAGAATGTCAGACGTGACTCCAGAACTGTCAGAACGACTCTAAACTTTATCTTTATCTTTTTTAATCCCAACGGCTATTACTATTTTTGGTTCTAATCCTTCTTACACTTGTTTCTAACGGATAGTTTTAAACTATTTATGGATTAATCGGGATCTATAAGAAGAGGGTTTGCTGCATCCGAAAAGAAGAGACAAAAAAGAAAAGAATAGAGAGAAATCTGTGAAATCCATCAGAAAATCAAAAGAGAAAAGAGGAAAAACTCGAAAGGAAAGATCATATTGATTCCCAAAAGAAAAGAGAGATTCCAAGCTTTTGTTGTTCTATTTCGAAGAAATCTCAAGGGAAGAAGGAAGCCCTAGTTTTCTGATCTTCTGAGTCTCAAGAGCACCTTGAAGGAAGATCCACTCAAAGAAAGAGAAGGAAGAAGCCACCAAGATCTGCGAATCAGGCTTTGATTCCTATCCTTTTATTCTTGTTTCATTATTGTATATTTGCTCATAGGAGGAGCTGTTTATCTTGTAAAACAAATATTGTTTGCTGGTCAATCTGGTGATTGATTCAGTTGAGGCTGTTAGCCTTGTGCAAGCATTAGCTTGTAGGTGTTAGGTTTTGTGCTGGTGAGCCTTGAAAACCAGCTGGGTTCGTTGTGCACCCGAGAAAACAATAAGTTCAAGTTGTGAGCTTGCAAAACAACTCTACTGTAATCAGATTGATTATAGTGTGGACCCAAGAGATACTTGGGAGTGGACGTAGGTGTAGGTACACTGAACCACTATAAAATCTCCTATGTTTGCCGTGATTGTCTCTTTATCTTTAACTCTCTATTTGTGCATATTCTGTTTTAATTTGTGTGAATCTAAGTTTTTATTTCCGCTGGGGGTTATTTTCAAAAGAGTTTAAATTTTTGAAAAACCCAATTCCCCCCCCCCTTCTTGGGTTGCTATCTGGACCAACATTACTATCCGGCAATAACTTCTGGCAGGATGGAATGTGAGAAGACACCAATAAGTCAAAAATCTCTCAGTCTCTCTCATCTACAACCAAGTTCTTATTAGGACTAATATCGGGACTCCCCTAGCCCATCTTCACTATGTCCATATGTGCATAGAAGAAACAGAATTTTCATCCCTTAATTTTTGAGGGTAGGTCAAGCTTAAGTATCATCTTAGGTCTGGAGGCAAAGCTCCACCACCCAGTTTCGTTATGGTGGCAAAGTTTATACAAAGCCTGGAACAAAGAAACTCGAGCCAAAAGACCATGAAAATGGTAGAGTATAATAAAGGCGCAGATGATCCGAATGAAGTTCGGAGTTAACTACATCGGGACAAGGTCATATCTATCTAAAAGGTTGAGAATGAAAGGGTGAAAAGAAAGACGAAGCCCACTCTTGAAAAATTCCTCATACAGGGTAACTCCACTGGATTGGATAGAAGTCACCCTATCGCTGGGCTCAGGAGCAGATAGACGGACGCTATCAGGGACCCTATACCTAACCCTAAGATCCTCCATTTCTTCAAAGGACATGGTGGAGGCGATCCCCTTCGAACCCGCTGAGTTAGAAGTGGCGGTCGGAGGAGGTGCCAGACGAACTGATGGTGGTGAAGAAACCCTAGTTGGTGTCAGGACAGCAGTAGTCAGACGGTCACGAATGAAAATACCACCGATCGTCTGATGCCGTGCCCGAAGGACCTCATCCTCAGAAGGATCGACCATGGGACTCTTACCCTTCCTACTAGTGCGAGGGTCCATAGGAAGAAGAAAGCAAAAAAACAAGGATGACTGACCTAGAGTTAGAAAGAAAGAATAGAAAGCTCAGGACTTAGGGGATGAAGAAGAAGCACAGAGAAAGTACCAAAGACGTGAAAAGCTTGAAGGAACAGATGGAACAACCTTTATACATAATTTTTGAAACGTCCCATCCAATGCTGTGCCACATGGACACCTGGGAGTGGGAGTGATGTCCAGCTATCAAAAAACCCTTCATCGCTCAAGATATGATGCCTCAATGACATCCAGGAGGGCATGATCCATGGAAAATGATGGGATATTGGTTATGGTGATCCAATAATGGCACCCTATCTTTTCATCATTCAAGAAGCATTTTCTTGATCTCTCTGTCGGCAACGTACTTTTGTACCTATTCTTAAATGAGGAAAGGACTTCGAAGAGACCTTGCCTCCTGAGGGGCGCATGCTCGCCCCCGATGATTATTGGTGCACAAAGCTCAATAATGGTGAAAAACTTTATGCTCCTTTTGCTTAGTAGGTGTGGAACACATGACCCATAAAGCTTAGGAGCAGGGGAAAATCTAATGTGGCTGATGAAGCCACGTGTAAGTTAACGGCAGAAGGTACCTGACAGCGAAAGTTGAAGCGGCCTCCTCTTCGAACTTGGCCCCGACCTCCAAGGTGGCCTCCTCTCTAGACTCGGCCCCACCTTCTAGGCGGCCTCCTCTCTAGACTTAGCCCCGACCTCCAAGGCAGCCTCCTTTACGGACTCGGCCTTGGCTTCTAAGGCGGCCTCAACTCTAACAAGACCGAGCCCACCAACCGCCTGCGGCCCACGTGCCTGATAGAACCAGGTCCACCAACCACCTGCAGTGCACGTGTATGATGGGATAAATCCCACTAATCCTGATATTTCATCCTAAAAGTCATCATTCATCATGAGGCCCCAATTACTCAGATTAAATGGGACAAACCCCGCTGATTCTGATATTTAGCCCAGAAAGTCATCACCCAAAAGTTATTATCCATCCATAAAGTCATCGTCCATCATAAGCTCCATGTGACACTAGATGACAAGAAATATCCATAAAATGGGTAAGAGTAATCCCTGATCAGATATGAATACTCAAGTATTCAGAGAGCTCAAAAAAATTCTCTAAATCTCTTTCTCTTTCGAGCTTCCTCAAGCTCACAACTATGATTCTGATCACTTACTTGAGCATCGAAGGGTCCTCATCGGAATATCCGATCCCTGGAACATCTTGCAGGTCCAGTCTTGGAGAAGAAGACTCTTCTGCAACTCATGGTGTCCTCATGGTGTTCGCATGGCATCCTTGCTGCGTTCGCACAAGGTGATCAGGCATCAACAACAACTAAACACAAACTTGCACAAACTCTTACAAAACATATTTTGAGACTTGGCATTGGTGAACCAATCTAAAGATCAAATTTTATATTATTCAAGTCATCAACTTGGCTCAGATGAAAATTTAAGGTACCTTTTATTGAGACTCGATCCATTCACATCCTTAGCTTAAACACAAGTATTTTCTCAACACGGAAGCATACTCTTTCAGACTTTTGTTCACTAACAAAGCTTAAAAAGCCCCCTCGAGACTCTCCAAAGCCATTGCCTAACAATGAGTCACGTTAGATTGTTTTAGACCAAGTGACCTGTAATCCTCTACAACCCTTGCTATGAGCACCACATCTGGCTCCTTTGCATAGTATCTGTTCACATTTTTGAACCTTCCATCCACTAGAAAATTATTTCTGATATCAAGCTTAACAATGATCGATTTATGGTATCTCCTTTGAAAAGCATTGACTCATTTATGCTTCGTATAACATGGACAAGAAATCATCGTGGAATTATAGAAAAGACAAGAGTGGAAGGAAGAACAATGCACCAGAAAAATTACTCTTCCAACACGCCACTACCCAAAGGTTTCCTCTAGTTTAACTAGGTTGTAGAAGTCAAGTTCCATATAATTTTTAAGAAATTATATGATATTGAAGTGACCTATATATTTAAGAAAAATATAGTGAAGAGAATCTACCAACCAAAGGATCTAAATCCATTGGCAAACACTACAAGGGGAAAAAATATTGTGACGTCCAAATGCGTCGCAAATGCATCGCTAAACATGCTATTGCGACGCAATAGCGATGCAATGACGGCGTCGCTCAGATGTCCGTCGCAATCTCAATTTGTCGCAATTACGTCGTAATATTGCGACTCTCTGCGACGCAACAATGCATCGCAATATTGCGACGCATCCAAATGCGTCACTAAATTTAAAACTAATTTTTAATATTTAAAATTATTATTAAATATTGTGATGCATTCAATTGCGTCGCAATATTGCGACACATTTAGTTGTGTCGCAATATTTAATAATAATATTTAGATATAATAGCGACGCAATTTGAGTCGCTAATGCGTCGCCAAGAAAACTTTTTTAAATATTATGACGCAAGGTTATTGCGTTACAATATTTAATAATAATATTTTAGATATAATAGCGATGCAATTTGAGTCACTAATGCATCGCTATTAAATTTTTTTTAAATTATTGCGACGCCAGGTCATTGCGTCGTAATATTTAATAATAATATTTTAAAATATCAGTGATGAAATTTTAGTCACTAATGCATCGCTAATTAAATTTTTGTAAAAAAAATAAAATATTAAAATTTAAAAACGGTTAATACAATTTCGTTACATTAAATATTAATAGAAACATTCTTCACTCATATTGATCCAAACAATAATCATTCAATTTCCAAAATAATTAATATATTAAAATTTTGAAGTTTTCATGTACAATATATAAAAAGAAAAAAAATACATCAAGAATCTGAGCGATCACGTGGAGGCTGAAGACCCTGCGACAAGCGGTAACCATATCCTGCAAATGACGCATCTGATCTCGCACGTCTGCAAGCTCCTGATCCCGGCCTCGCATACGCTGCTCGAACTCGTGCTCGACCTCCTGCTGAACCTCCTAACGAACGTCCTGCCGAACCTCCTCCGCAATAGATCTTCGAATGTCGTCTAAACGCTCAGCATGAATATCACCAGAAAATCACGAGCTGGAGGCCTGATAGGGAAAATATGAAGAAGCTCTAGTGCCCAGACCATAGACCCTGCGGTCTCGTGGCTAGGCACCAACAGCCTCCAAAAACACATGCCGACTCTCCTCTGTTGAGAGTTCGACGGGCGTCTCCCCATCAGTGGAGTCGACCTGCGATGCCTGGGAGCGAAGCTCCTCGACTCGTGTCTTTGAATTATAAAATCAACAATAAATGAGTTAATAAATTTCTCGAAATAAAATTTTAGAAATTAAACAAAGACTACATAAAGCTAATTTATTACCGCAACCTTCCGTGATCGCGTGTCGACCCAGGAACCGTCCCTCCTTGTGTGTGTCGCCCTGAATAGACGAAACTCACCAGGATCTCCTCCCTCCTTCTCAGACTATAACAATAAAAAATTGATATTAATATAATATTTGTAAATAACTAAATTAGTAATTAAATTATTTATGTTTTCTTACCATACAGCGTCTGTGCTCCTGAATTGAAATGGAGCCCGAAGTATGGCGGGAGAGACCCGTGCCAGGACCATCCTTCTCGGATCGGCGGTTCGTGCTGGCTGATGCAGACCTCCTGCGCCAGCCATCGGACTGCCAGGCCTGCTGCCACTCGTGCCAAATACCCTCTGGCACATGCGTAGGACGCTGACCCGATGACCTCCAACGATGAAGCATGTCGGAGTATCAGCATCCCGTAAGAGCCTCCCATGCTGCCCTAATGGCATCATGGCTGGCAGGGTCCCACGTAAACTTTTTCTGCATTAAAATAAACAGTTAGTTTCAGAATTTATTAAGATTAAGAAATTTTATATCAGTGATAAATTGTATTTAATAAGTTTACCTGAAACTCAGAAAAATAAAGCTCCCTCGTGGCTGGAGATACGTGGCACCAATCGTAGCCACTGGGATCTGCACGCCTCTAAAATACGGCGCTGATGTGGCTAGATACATGATGCTGCTCAATAAATCTGTTAAAAAAATGCATGTTTATAAGTAATTGACTTAAAAACATAAACATATTTTTAATTAGTATATACTTATAGTCCATGAGCATCAAGTCGAAGTACGGTGCGGCCGATGGTGGAAGAACTCTTGGAGATATGTGCCGATCGGCTGGATGGTAATACCAATGCAGGATCACCGCCGACTGCTGAGAGATCGAAGGGTATGATGTGTGGAGATCCGAACTCTCCATCTCCAAAGCTCATGTGATCTGATGCAGCAGGGCTACGTCTTGCTTACTCCGTATGTCGTCGGTAGATCTACCTCTACCCGTCATACTGAAAATACTAAAGATTCATGTAATTAAATTACAATTAATGATTGACTATGTAAAAATTTAACACTTATAAAATAAAGTTGAATTTAAAAAACCTCTATGTTTAATCGGTGTCATTGTTTCATGAAATGTTGGTTCAACATCCGATGCCGTATCAGACTGCGATTCAGTTTCATTATCATCGGAAGGAAACCAAACATTTGCATCCGCAATTTCTTGGACATCACCATTGGATCTCTAAGTGATGTTTCAGGAGCCCTTGTGTCGTCCTCAATTGCATGCATTTCCATCTCATCCTCTTGAAATGCAAGGCACTCGGCTGATTGACTTGATGAACTCTCCTCTAATAAGATTGTTGAACGTGGGACAATTTTAGAAACAGCCCACCAATCTCGCTTCTCGTGCACAAACTTGGATATCCGTAGTAAAACACTTGCTGAGCTTGGGATGCAAGGATGAATGGGTCATATTTCTACAATCTTCGTCGATGGTTTACTTCAACCAAATTGTAGCCGTTATGAACCCTTTTGCCCACAGGAACTGTCGGATCGAACCAATCGCAATGAAACAATACGGTTCGTTTCATAGGCCAACCGGGATATTCAACTTCAACCACCTCTACTAACTTTCCGTAATAATCCTGCATATTTGCTCCAACACTTTCTCCTTTAATACACACGCCCCAGTTCTGCATGCCTCTTGAAGCTGCTAATCGTTCAATCTGAAATTTGTACCCATTAACAAAATAGCTAGTAGAGGTTGTTACGGTATTCAATGGCCATTGCGATAAACATTTAATGAAAATATTGTCGGTTGGGGACCATGGACCGTTTACCTATAAATTAATAAGCTATTCACAACCAATTCAAAAATTAAAGCTATTATGAAATTGATTGAGTGATACTACTCACAAATTCATAAAACCAGTAAGCGAACTTCGTTTCTAACTTCTGTCCAATTACAACTTGACTGATGTCCGTTGTCTATTACAATACATCCTTATGGGATGATAAGGATTAAAACTGATGTTAGCAATTAAATATTATGGTATATTGTAATTTAAATTAGAAGTGAACCATTAACCTAAATAGCTACGATTTATGAGTTTAATCAGTTGATTTAAAGAGTCATGATTGATGAGCTAAATCAGTCTACCCAAAGAGCTACGACTAATGACATAAATTAATTAATTTATAACTAATCTAATAAAAAATTAGATTAGTAGTCACATTTTTTTTAATATTTATCATCAAATTATTTAAAAATATTTTTAAAATAATAAAATATAATAGAATCTAAATTTTTTGTGTTAATTTTTTTTCATGAGTGTTAAAAAAAATTTTTGAAGGGGCCGGGGGGTGGGGAAAACCCTCCTAGCTGTTACTTTAAAAAAAAAAAATTAAGTTGCCCATGTTTTAAAAATATATTTATTTATTTTTATATTTGTCATCAAATTATTTGAAATATTTTTAAAAACAATAAAATATGATAGAATCTAATTTTTTTGTTAATTTTTTTTATGAGTATTAACTTTTTTTAATTGAAGGGGCCGGGGGTGGGGAAAAGCCCCCTAGCTGTTACTTTTTTTTTTTGGCTTGGCCACCGTGGCTAGGCCACGGCCGGCCATGGCAGCGGCCGTGGCCGGAGAAGACGGCCACAGCTGTGGCCGTAGACATAGAAGACGAAGGGGGGGTGGGGAAACCCCCCCAAACTGTAATTTTTTTTTGGTGGCCAGGCTATGGCAGCGGCCGTGGCCGGAGATGATGGCCACGGCCATGGCCGTGGCCGGAGAAGATGAAGGGAGGGTAGGGAAACCCCCCCCCCCCCAAACTGTAAATTTTTTTTTTTTGGGTGGCCTGGCCACCGTGGCCGGAGAAGATAGCCACGGCAGCGGTCGTGGCCGGAGAAGACGGCCACGGCTGTGACCGTGGCCGAAACCTATTATTTTTTTAAAAAAAACAATTTAGAAGGAGGGGAGGCTTACCTCGATCGCGAGGGGACGCTGCCGGAGTGGGGGGAGCTTCCGTCGGGGAGCCGAAGGAGCGGACGGACGGACGGACGGTGGCTAGGGTAGGAAAATAATTTTTATTTTCTAGGAAATTGCGACGCAAATGCGTCGCAATATTTTTTAAATATTTATAACAGATAAAATTTATATTTTCTGAAAATAATTGCGACGCAAATATTGTGTTGCAATGTTTTTTTTTAAATTTTTTAATTACAATTATTTTTTTAAAAAACATTGTGATGCAATACATGCGTCGTAATATTAAAAAATTATTTTCTCCAGAAAAGTTATTTTTATTTCTAGGAAACTGCATCGCTAATGCATTGCAATATTTTTTTAATAATTATAACTGATAAAATTATATTTTCTGAAAATAATTGCGACGCATATATTGCGTCGCAATGTTTTTTTTAATTTTTTTATTACATTTATTTTTCTTAAAACATGGCGATGCAATTTACTAGAAAATAAAAATTATTTTCTTTGAGAAAATTATTTTATTTTCTAGGAAATTGCATCGCAAATGCGTCGCAATATTTTTTAAATATTTATAACTGATAAAATTTATATTTTCTAAAAATAATTGCGACGCAAATAATGCGTCGCAATGTTTTTTTTAAATTTTTTAATTACATTTATTTTTCTAAAAAACATTGCGACGTAATACATGCGTCGCAATATTAAAATTATTTTCTCCAGAAAAAATATTTTTTTAGAAAACTGCATCGCAATATTTTTTTAATATTTATAACTGATAATTTTTTTAGAAAACTGCATCGCAATATTTTTTTAATATTTATAACTGATAAAAACTATATTTTCTGAAAATAATTGCGACGCACATATTGCGTCGCAATGTTTTTTTAATTTTTTATTACTATTATTTTTCTTAAAAACATTGCAACGCAATAAATGCATCGCAATATTAAAAATTATTTTATCTGAGAAAATTATTTTTATTTCTAGGAAATTGCATCGACCGATCGGCGATGATCCAACGGTTGCCATTGATCCAAGCCGTGATCCCGATCGGCCACGACCGTTCCCGGACCGTTGCGATCGGTTCGAGATAGCTGATGATCCGACGGTTGCGATCGATCCAAGCCCTGATCCCGATCGACCACGACCAATCTCGGACCGTGGCGATCGGTCCGATCGCCGACGATCCGACGGTTGCGATCGATTCAAGCCATGATCTCGATCAGCCACGATTGATCTCGGACCGTGGCGATCGGTCCGATCGGTGATGATCCGACGGTTGCGATCGATCCAAGCCCTGATCCCGATCGACCATGACCGATCTCGGATTGTGGCGATCGGTCCGATCCCCGACGATCGGACGGTTGCGATCGATCCAAGCCGTGATCCCGATCGGCCACGACCGATCTCGGACCATGGCGATCGGTCCAATCAGCAACGATCCGATGGTTGCGATCGATCCAAGCCCTGATCTCGATCGGCCACGATCGATCTCGGACCGTGGCGATCGGTCCGATCACCGATGATCCAATGGTTGTGATCGATCCAAGCCCTAATCCCGATCAGCCACGACCGATCTTGGACCGTGGCGATCGGTCCGATCAGCGACGATCCGACGGTTGCGATCGATCCAAGCCCTGATCGATCCCGATCGGCGATGAACGATCTCAGACCATCGCGATCGATCCGATCGGCGATGATCCGACGGTTGCGATCGATCCAAGCCCTGATCCGGATCGGCCACGACCGATCTCGGACCATGGCGATCGGTCCGATCGGTGATGATCCGACGGTTGCGATCGATCCAAGCCCTGATCCCGATCGACCACGACCGATCTTGGATTGTGGCGATCGGTCCGATCCCCGACGATCGGACGGTTGCGATCGATCCAAGCCATGATCCCGATCGGCCACGACCGATATCGGACCATGGCGATCGGTCCAATCGGCGACGATCCGACGGTTGCGATCGATCCAAGCCCTGATCCCGATCGGCCACGATCGATCTCGGACCATGGCGATCGGTCCGATCACCGATGATCCAACGGTTGCGATCGATCCAACCCCTGATCCCGATCAGCCACGACCGATCTCGGACCGTGGCGATCGGTCCGATCGGCAATGATCAAACGGTTGCGATCAATCCAAGCCCTGATCGATCCCGGTCGGTGATGAACGATCTCGGACCATCGCGATCGATCCGATCGGCGATGATCCGACGGTTGCGATCGATCCAAGCCCTGATCCCGATCAGCCACGACCGATCTCAGACCGTGGCGATCGGTCCGATCGGCGACGATCCAACGGTTGCGATCGATCCAAGCCCTGATCGATCCTAGTCGGCAATGAATGATCTCGGACCGTCGCGATCGATCCGATCGGCAATGATCTGACGGTTGCGATCGATCTAAGCCGTGATCCCGATCGGCCACGACCGATCCCGGACCGTTGCAATCGGTCCGAGATCACCGACGATCCGACGGTTGCGATCGATTCAAGCCCTAATCCCGATTGGCCACGACCGATCTCGGACCGTGGCGATCGATCTGATCGCCGACGATCCGATGGTTGCAATTGATCCAAGCCGTGATCCCGATCAGCCACGACCGATCTCGGACCGTGGCGATCGGTCCGATCAACGATGATTCGATGGTTGCGATCAATCCAAGCCCTGATCCCGATCGGCCATGACCGATCTCGGACCGTGGCGATCAGTCCGATCGCCGATGATCCGACGGTTGCGATCGATCCAAGCCCTGATCCCGATCGGCCATGACCGATCTCGAACCGTGGCGATCGGTCCGATCGACGACGATCCGACGGTTCCAATCGATCCAAGCCATGATCCCGATTGGCCACGACCGATCTCGGACCGTGGTGATCGGTCCGATCGCCGACGATCCGATGGTTGCGATCGATCCAAGCCCTGATCGATCCCGGTCGGCGATGAATGATCTCGAACCATCGCGATCGATCCGATCGGCGATGATCTGACGGTAGCGATCGATCCAATCCGTGACCCCGATCGGCCACGACCGATCCTAGACCGTTGCAATCGGTCCGAGATCGCCGACAATCCGATGGTTGTGATCTATCCAAGCCCTGATACCGATCGGCCATGACCGATCTTGGACCGTGGCGATCGGTCCGATCGCTAACGATCTGACGGTTGCGATCGATCTAAGCCGTGATCCCGATCGGCCACGACCGATCTCAGACCGTGGCGATCGGTCCGATCGGCTATGATCCGACGGTTGCGATTGATCCAAGCCCTGATCCCGATCGGCCACGACCGATCTTGGACCGTGGCGATCGGTCCGATCGCCGATGATCCAATGGTTGCAATCGATCCAAGCCCTGATCCCGATCGGCCACAACCGATCTCGGACCATGGCGATCGGTCCGATCGGTGACGATACGATGGTTGCGATCAATCCAAGCCGTGATCCCGATCGGCCACGACCGATCTCGGACCGTGGCGATCGGTCCGATCGCCGACGATCCGACGGTTGCGATCGATCCAAGCCCTGATCGATTCCGGTCGGCGATGAACGATCTCGGACCGTCGCAATCGATCCGATTGGCGATGATCTGACGGTTGCGATCGATCCAAACCGTGATCCCGATCGGCCACGACCGATCCCGGACCGTGCAATCGGTCCGAGATCGCCGATGATCCAATGGTTGTGATCGATCCAAGTCCTGATCCCGATCAGCCATGACCAATCTCGGACCGTGGCGATCGGTCCGATCGCTGACGATCCGACGGTTGCGATCGATCCAAGCCGTGATCCCGATCGGCCACGACCGATCTCGGACCGTGGCGATCGGTCCGATCGGCGATGATCCGATGGTTACGATCGATCCAATCCCTAATCCCGATCGGCCACGACCGATCTCGGACCATTGCAATCGGTTCGAGATCGCCGACGATCCGATGGTTGCGATCGATCCAAGTCCTGATCCCGATCGGCCACGATTGATCTTGGACCGTGGCGATCGGTCTGATTGTCGACGATCCGATGGTTGCGATCGATCCAAGCTATGATCCCGATTGACCACGACCGATCTCGGACCTTGACGATCGGTCCGACCGGCGACGATCTGACGTTTGCGATCGATCTAAGCCCTGATCGATCCCGATCGACGATGAATGATCTCGGACCATTGCGATCGATCCGATCGGTGACGATCTGACGGTTGCGATCGATCCAAGTCGTGATCCCGATCGGCCACGACCAATCCCGGACCGTTGCAATCGGTCTGAGATCGCCGACGATCCGATGGTTGCGATCGATCCAAGTCCTGATCTCGATCGGCCATGATCGATCTCGGACCGTGGCGATCGGTCCGATTGCCGATGATCCGACGGTAGCGATCGATCCAAGCCGTGATCCCGATTGACCACGACCGATCTCAGACCGTGGCAATCGGTTCCATCGGCGACGATCCGACATTTGTGATCGATCCAAGCCCTGATCCCGATCGGCCATGACCGATCTCGGACCGTGGCGATCGGTCCGATCGCCGCGATCCGACGGTTGCGATCGATCCAAGCCGTGATCCCAATCGGCCACAACCGAACTCAGACCGTGGTGATCAGTCTAATCGGCGACGATCCAATGGTTACGATCGATCCAAGCCATGATCCCGATTGTCCACGATCGATCTCGGACCGTGGCGATCAGACCGATCGGCGACAATCCGACAGTTGCCATCGATCCAAACCGTGATCCCGATCAGCCACGACCGATCCCGGACCGTTGCGATCGGTCCGAGATCGCTGACGATCCGACGGTTGCGATCGATCCAAGCCCTGATCCTGATCAGCCACGACCGATCTCGGACCGCGGCGATCAGTCCGATCGGCGATGATCCGACGGTTGCGATCGATCCAAGCCCTGATCCCGATCGGCCACGATCGATCTCGGACCGATCACTATTTAACATAATTAATTTTTTAAAAAATATGTGACGCAAAGGGTTATATTGCAATTTTTTAATTTGATAATTATATTATATAAAAATTAATTTTATTAAAATAATTGCAACGCAATAAGTGCGTCGCTAAATTAAAACATAATTTTTCTAATTTTCTAGTTTATTACGTCGCTATTTAACATAATTAATTTTAAAAAAAAATTGCGACGCACTGAGTTGCGTCGCAATATTTTTTTCTCATAATTATATTTTATAAAAATTTATTTTATTTAAAATAATTGCGATGCAATTATTGCGTCGCTAAATTAAAAATAAATTTTCTAATTTTTTGGTTTATTGCATCGCTAATGCGTCGCTATTTAATATAATTAAATTTTTTTAAACATTGCGATGCACTGAGTTGCGTCGCAATTATTTTTTCTCATATTTATACTTTATAAAAATTAATTTTATTTAAAATAATTGTGACGTAGGTAGTGCATCGCTAAATTAAAATTTTTTTTTTTAATTTTATGGTTTATTGCGTCGCTAATGTGTTGCTATTTAACAAATTTAATTTTTTTAAAAATATTGCGACGCACTGAGGTGCATCGTAATTTTTTTTCTCATATTTATATTTTATAAAAATTAATTTTATTTAAATTATTTGCGATGCAATTGGTGCTTCGCTAAATAAAATAATTTTTCTAATTTTCTGTTTTATTGCGTCGCTAATGCGTCGCTATTTAACATATTTAATTTTTTTTAAACATTGCGACGCACTGAGTTGCGTCGCAATATTTTTTCCCATATTTATATTTTATAAAAAATTAATTTAAAAATATTGCGATGCATTATTTGCGTCGTTAAATAAAAAAATTAATTTTTTTTGATTTTCTGGTTTATTGAGTCGCTAATGCGTCGCTAATTGTGTTGCAATGTTTTGTTGTCACGGAGGCATCGCAAAGTGGTCGCAATTTAGCGACGCAATGATGCGTCGCTAAATTTGCGTCGCTATTTCAATATTTTCTTGTAGTGAAATTAGATCTTTCATATCTATGTTATCATGCGAACGGCAATCGTGGGATGAAGCTCGCGAGCGAGCCAGGAGCTAGGAGGCTGTTGTTGGTGGATATTTTGGATAAATATGATGGCTAACTCAATCAAGACCGAGTATAGAGTTAAACTCTATGTCCTTAAAACATATTTATCACGCACTGGTGCTTAGGGATTTATGACGATTGTCTCCCAAGATACAACGGTATTTTTCTGATGAAAGCAACACTATATTCACCAGAACAATGAACGAAGAATGCTATACTCTCTTTAATTCAGAGTATGTGAATGCCTAAGGAGGAAATGTTTTTCTAATGGATGCCTAGAATGCATGTGGTATATCCTATTTATAGGTTTGAAGTGCCTCTTCGAAGCACTCAATCGGGATATATAGAAACCAATTTGACTTGATCGGTTGTGATGAAGAGATGTGAAGGAAGGGGCTTATCGGCTTTTGACATGCTGATTCGTTACTTTGATCTGAAGATCACGCTATCTATTCACTGTTACAGGCTAATCGATGCATATTTATACGCCATTTAAAGATTCAATATGCCAATCAGCGATCGGGTACATATCTATACGCTGTTTCGATATAATGATCAGCGATTGAGTGCATATCTATACACCATTTCGATCTACTAATCAGGGTGCGTAACATTTTGCCGAGCTATCTAGCCGAGCTATCTGGCCAAACCATCTCATCGAGCCATAGGGCCGAGCTATCTCGCCAAACCAACTAGTAATGACGTACCATTGACCCTTCATCCGATTGATCTTTGTATTTGTTCTTGTCCCCTTATCTGATTAATCAACCAATCCAACAATGATCTAAACCTCTCATCATATGATTATGAAAAAATTTAAGACTCCTCATGCTCCTCGCGACGATGTGCACGTACAAAGTGCAAAAAGTGTGCCTACAAAGCGCTCATTGTGCCCTTCGCACATGCGCGGGGGTGATCCTATACATCACCCTCAAGCTCTCTACTTAAGATGAGCCCAAATGCATAAGCATGGGAAAAGGTTTCATATAAGGTGCTTCTACCTTTTAAAACTTTTCATGTGGGACTAAGAAAGAATGCCACCAATTTTTCATTCAAACCAATGGGTACAACCCAAGGGTTAAAACAACATTCTCATTCAACCAATGGGTATAACCCAAGGGTTAAAACACCCATTTTTCAACAGCCGCTGCGCCACCTCCATTGATCTTCGATCTAGCTGTGGATGAACTGATGAAGGCCAAATATCTAGCCGGATTCCATCTCCCCCACTCGGATTTCAAAGAAGGAAGCAGGGATTTTGAGTAGGAGGACGGATAACAACACGAGTTCTGGCGTGGAATCAAGTGGGAATAAGTTGTTGTTCTTCGGATTGGCCTGATAAGTCTTTAGAGATCCCTGCTTGCATTAGCCCTCATATTTGATTAAATTAGAGCTGCGTTAAGGTGAGTCGCAGATTGGTTTCTTGGCTTCCAACGAGAGCATCTCAATTCCTGTCTTCGTAGATCTGCACAACAATTTTAGGACTGCATTAGATGTAATCTAATTAAGAGTAGATTGGATTTGGATTAATAATTGACTGTTAAGCCTAGATCATCCTTGGCCTAGACATTAGTGTAACCCGCCTAGCTTTACCATGAAATTAGTTGAACTTAATTGGAGCCTGGCTTACGTTGCCTAATCAAGTGGTCTAAACTAGGTGATCTGTGAAAGATGCAAGTCCTAGCCTGGCTGAGACCCAAGTTTAATTAGACCTTAGCTCAAGAGTTGGTCCAACCAAGTTCATGTGAGTTAAGGGTTGGGTCTAAGCTTGAGCTAGACTAGTTATCTTGGAATTTAAAATTAGCCGTCATGATCTTAGTTGTAAGAATTAAAAATTTATATGACGTGATGTAGTTAACAAACAGCTTAGTTGATTTGATCTTTATGGATCAGCGACAGGCTAATTATAATTAGTAATTTTCGTAAATTAATTAATTTAAAATATTTATACAATTTCTAAATAATGTGAATGCTTAATTTTGCATGGTTAATTGAATATTGATAATTATCATCTTATTATTCGTTTTTGCACAATGAGATTATATTGCTTTATTATGTACAATAGAATATTAAATTATAATGCCTACTGCTTATTAATTAATTTATGCACAATTATTTATTCAAATAATAATAAATTAATAACTAAATAATATAAAAGTCAAAATTTTATATTATTATGAATACAATAATGATAAAATAATGATAATAATACTAGTATATGTATTTATTATTATCTAAGGAATTATATGAATAATTAAATAATAAATAATTGAGTAAAAATGAAAGCAAATGATAAAATTTATTATCTTCGATTCACTATAATATGACTTGATGACTTATACCGGGATCCAACTCTATAGGAGATATATGTAAAATATTTAACCTCATCTATAGGTTTAAATATGGTGCTCTGGCTTCGTCACAGTAATATATGTGAACGAAGTTTATGACCATATCATATTCGTAACAAGATGAAATATAAACTTAAAATGATGATTAAAGATAATATGATAACCATGATTACATGTTAACTTTAACAAATGAAGACATGTTAATATTGATTGTAATAACATGAGATTTTGAAATAATGATAGTATATTGTATTGAAACTAATTTTTAAATATTAAGAAATCATAAGTCTTTTCAAGATAAGTAAGTTTACATTTAAGACATGATTTACTTCTAAAAGTTTTATAAGTATTAATTTTTTTAATTATAAATTATAATTAATTTTATTTATTGAGTGTAAACTCATTAAATTATCTTTTATTGCTTTTTGGAGCCAAAAATAAAAAATAAAGAGGAACTTGAATAGAAAGTAGTACATGCTAGCTTATCCTGGTTATCTTAAGAGTCATTTAGACTTGATGGTTTGGCAAAACACTGGTTCCTTTTAGGTGGGCTGTTACATCCCAGATCTACCCTATGATCCTGAGATGTGTCATTATTTAAAACATTTGATGTCAACTAAGTTTGTGGGCTTGGATGGTACAGTGACCTTTTCTGCAAAGCATGTTTAATGGCTTTGGAAGACAATTAAGTTAGAGGAAAAGAATCAGAACTCCAAAAAAGAAAAAGAAAAAAAAAAATGTTATCTCCTAAAAATTTAGAAAACCATCTCAAGAAAAGGAAAACAGGGCAAATTGCTGTTATGTTTGGTTGTTTTAATTTCAAAATCATTATCTTATCTATTAACTTTGAGGAACTCGGATTTTTTAGGAGCTATTTGGTCGCCTTTTTTCTTGATGAAAAGCAGGGGGAGAACCACCCTGTCTACTAACAGTATGATTACAATGAAGAGATGTATTTTGGTTGTTAAAGTTGAACATTCCAAAAGAAAAGGGAGAAGAAATTATAAACCTATAAAAAACTATTCAAACTCCGAATTTGTAGTCCCATGGTACAAGGAAAGCATGAGAGAGCTAGGCAACATTAATAAAGAATAGGCATGCTAAACTCCAAACGGAAGATAGCATCACTGGTCTATAATTTATGAACTTTCGAGCAAGTCATACATGTTTTACTTCCAAGAGTGTCGTAAATATTTGTGTGCTCAAATCATACATGTGATGAATTCATCACATTATTTTTGATTAATCTGCTTACATAGCAATGCAGGGTATCACTGAGCCAATAGATTTTTTTTGTAAATAATCTAAGAATTTGTCAATAATTCACAAGTATTGTAACCATGCTCCAAATGAGGAGCGCAAAGATCTACATTCTTTTTAGGCTTAACCAACCAGATTTATTGAAATAAAAAAATGACTTATATATTTAGATTTCGAAGGACGACTCCTTCATCGTCTCGGGTCTATGTGTAACCCAGAGAAAACTAATCCAAGTTGTCTCCTTTTTTGCTTCTGTCACGCCCCAGACCCTATATTGGATCTAGGGGTGGCAACCCACCGCATGCCTGGCATGCAAGACGTTCCGAAATATAACATTTAATACCAGAAGCAGTAATAACTATATATCGTCCAATTTAAATGGTTCTTAATACAAAACATAATCATAGGTTTTAGGCTACATGCCCATCATACATAAGTCACTGGGGTTACAACAAAATGTTGGATCTTAGTTTCCTCTGAATGAAGCTCCAACTACCCCAGATCCCATTCTTCAGTTCTGTGGCTCTGAAAAACATTGTAAGATTTATATGAGCTTACACTCAATAAGTAAGCCTACTATTATATAATCATTTCGTCAAAATATTATCAAACCATATTTCCATGTATAAAACTTCCAACTTCAAATACATTCATCATGTTATCAAAACATGTATATCATCAGCTCAAATAATTTTGGAAGCTTAATTATACAATAAATGCTGAAATATGCAATGTAAACAAATCCACTGTATTCATATAATTATTATTTCCTTATGTGTCCCACGGCCCTACAACACCCATATGGTGTATCACTCTTTAATGTCCCCTAAGAGGAAGGGTCCTGGTACCAGCGTTATGTCATATATCATAATCAATCATAACACATCCTCTAGATGTGTGTGCGTTATGCAATATATCAATCGCATCACATCCTCTAGATGTGTGTCCTCCATATATCGCCCCCTGTGGAAGTGGATCCCGTATCTCTCGGCATTTCACATCGTTTCACATCATATGAGAACCGCG
>UESW01003993.1:0-88065 GCA_900491605.1 Calamus simplicifolius | reverse complement strand
CCGGAACGTATCAAAAATCAGAAACTTTTCTGATTGACATTAAAATCGTTCCAGATTCATTTTAATTCATTGTTTTGACTTGAATTCAATAAAATTGACATTAAGAATGATTCAAGAACTATTCCAAAAACTCATTGAATAAAACATGAATTATAAATTTCTTTTTGAAAGTTTAAACATTGAGCTTAAAGTTACTTTCAAAATTGATTAAAGTCAAACTTTAACATTCTCATTGATTGTTCAAAATAAATATATTGCTTATTTAAATAAACTCATTATATCTTTTAATGAACTCAATGGCATTTAGTAATCATCAAAATCAAAAGGATTGGGTCATATAGTTTTTCAATAATCTTCCAACAATCTCCCCCTTTTTGATGATGACAAAAACATTGAGTTTATTCATGATTGATTAGTGAATTTATTTTGTTTTCATAGTTAGGCTTAGGCTCCCCCTTAATGAGGTAGCTCCCCCTATGAAACTTAAATAAATATCCCATTGTTTATCTCATTGATTACTTTGATTTTCTCAAATGTATTACAATCATAAAACTATAAAACTCTCCCCCTTTTTTGTTATCAACAAAAAGGTAGAGACGCATAAAATTCATTCAATCAAGATAAGATTTGACAATTTCATTCATTCATTGAAAGAAGGAAATACATTGAGTAATCAACATAGAGAATTCATTTCATCAAAAGATCTAATACATCAAGATGTAATTAATACATGAAACATAACAAAAATTTCAGTACATAACAAGGATTGAAAATCTAATACTCAGAAATGAGTTCTTACAATCCTAGTTAAATGATCTACTATGTTCTTCATTCCATCAGATTGAATTTTACATATATCTTTGAGCCTCTCATCGACAAAGGTGCAAGCTGTCAGAATCTTGTCTTGTAGCTCCGCATTGCACTTTGCATAAGTCTCTCCATCTCCGCATATATCCTTAAGTTCTTCAAATATATTTTTGAGATCACCACTTAAGGATACCGAAGAAGAGCTGAGAGTAGACTCTATCTTAGAGATACGATCATCCAATGAATAAAGAGTCTCCCTCAAATTCATGAACTTATTCTCAAATTCAGATTTAAGTTTTTCAGATTGATCATCAAATAGAACTTTGAGTTGCATAAGTTGTTGATCTGAGAAACCGGCAGAAGATGAAGCTTGAACAAAAGATGGAACGGGGGCTGGAGCAGGGGCAGAAGCAGAAGGGCTCGGAGGTGCAGGTGAAGGATGTCTGACAGATGGTCCTGCAGCCTCAACATCTGTAGCTCTTTCTTCTAACAGTCCTTTCCTCTCCCATTTTCCATTCTTTTTGATAAAACCCATTCTATGAATGGTGGCCAAGCTATAAAAATCAGTGTGTCGCAGATTCCTCATAGGCTCATTATCTGAAATCACAACTCCTTGGCTCAGAAAAATCTTTGTAAGGATCATTCCATAGGGCAGACTAGACTTTCTTTTCCTCCACAGTCTGCTATGTACCATAGTATCATACTGGGAAGATTTATAGGTTTGCCTGTCACAATGGCATCCATCACAAAGATATCTCTTTCCGATACATAGTCAAATCTTCCGGTCTTAGGAAAGAGTATCCTACTGCAGATATTATGTAATAATCTCAGTTCTAATGTGAGTTGATTGGCAAAAACCTCTTCAAATCCGACTACATCCCGATTTAATAACCTCGCAAGAGCGGGACTACGGTCTTCTGAAGAAAAGGTTGCAGTGCCAGATAAAGGTAAATCCAACAGTCTAGAAAGGAGCTCGACAGTAACAGAGAGCCTATGACCTCTCACAATGCTAACAAGGCCGTGATCTCCTCTAGACAGATTTTTGTAGAATTCCTTTACCAGAGCGGGATAGGTCGGGCAATCTAGGAACATATTTTCTCCCATCCCATCTCAATCAATTGTCTCCCAACAAGAAAACCCTCAGCTTCAAATAATTCGAAATCTACCTTTCTACCCGTAGTTATAATCCTATCCGCTAATCTATCTACCTGTGTAGAAGCAGCAGCAGGTGAAGCATTCGGAGTAGAAGAGAAGAAGAAGAATCAGAGCTGGGTGACGGCTCACGCACGGGACGCCTCACGGTTTTCCTAACGGCTCGCTTCCTCTTGACGCCGGCCGCACAAAGGTTGGAACCACGTGTTTTGGGGGCCATTAGTCGATTGGAAGTGTCAAAAAGGGATTCTAGGAATTTTGGAAGGTTTGGAAGAGTTTTGAGAGAGTATTTTGAAGGATTGGAAATTTTGAAATGAACGGCGAGTCGACTCTGCCCTAGATAAATCAACCTGGGACCACTTCGAGTCGGCTCGCGCAAATCCAGGGGTCGACTCCGGACAGTCACAGAAAGTCATCCCGACTTGGAGTCGACTCGCGCCGAAGAGGGGTCGACCCGAGAGTTTCAGTCGAAACCAGGAGTCGACTCCGATACGCACCGAGTCGGCTCCGAGACCATTTCAGACCAAAAACATGAAATTTCTGAAATGTGTCCGGAATATGATCATAAAAATTGATAAAATAATCATTGAATATGAGTGAATCAATTAGATATGAATTCTAGATAAGATTTCCTTAAAGATCAAAGATTTGAAGGAATCTTAGATAAATTCTCCTTAGGGGTTTCAAATTCATTCTAATGGATCACAAATACCTAACTCTCCTCTAAGATAACAGAATCTCTCTTCATTTAAAGGTTTAGTAAATATGTCAGCTAATTGTTCTTCAGTGTTAACATAATCAAGACATATTTCATTATTTGCTACATGTTCTCTTATAAAATGATATCTGATTTCTATGTGTTTAGTTCTTGAATGTTGAATTGGATTTTTAGTTAAATTAATTGCACTTGTGTTATCACATTTTATGGGTGTCTTATTAAGTGTGATACCATAGTCTTCAAGTTGTCGCTTAATCCATAGGATTTGCGCACAGCAACTTCCAGCTGCTACATATTCAGCTTCAGTAGTTGATAATGCAACTGAATTTTGCTTTTTGCTAAACCATGAGATTAAGTTACTTCCTAAGAATTGGCATGCACCACTTGTGCTTTTTCTATCTAACTTACATCCAGCATAATCAGAATCAGTGTATGCAATCAGATTTAATGTGGAGTCTCTAGAATACCATAAACCTACATTTTTTGTTCCACTTACATATCTTAGTATTCTTTTAACAGCAATTAAATGTGATTCTTTAGGTTCTGATTGAAATCTAGCACATAAACATACAGAAAACATAATGTCTGGTCTACTTGCAGTTAAATAAAGTAGGGATCCGATTATACCTCGATAATATTTCTGATCAACCTTCTTACCTTCTTCATCTTTGTCCAGCTTGCATGAAGGACTCATTGGTGTTCCGAGGGGTTTCATTGATTCCATACCAAACTTCTTTAGGATTTCTCTTGTGTATTTTGTTTGGTTGATGAAGATTCCCTCTTTGCTTTGTTTGATCTGGAGTCCAAGGAAGAAGTTGAGTTCTCCCATCATGCTCATCTCGAATTCTCCCTGCATCAACTTGGCAAATTCTTGACATAGAGAATCGTTAGTAGCACCAAAAATAATGTCATCAACGTATATTTGTACTACAAGTAAATCTTTACTTTTTCTTTTCAAAAACAAAGTTTTATCAACATTTCCTCTTATAAAATCATTTTCAATTAAGAATTTACTTAATCTATCATACCAAGCTCTAGGTGCTTGTTTCAAACCATATAAAGCTTTGTGCAATTTAAAGACGTGATTTGAAAATTCGTGATCTTCAAAACCTGGTGGTTGTTCTACATAAACTTCTTCATTTATAAAACCATTTAAAAATGCGCTTTTAACATCCATTTGAAATAAGTTGAAATTCATATGACATGCAAATGCAAGTAATAGTCTAATGGCTTCTAATCTAGCTACTGGCGCAAAGGTTTCATCAAAATCAATACCTTCTTCTTGATTATATCCTTTAGCAACCAATCTAGCCTTGTTTCTAATTACTATGCCATTTTCATCTAGTTTATTTCTAAAAACCCATTTTGATCCTATTACTGAATGATTTTTAGGTCTTTCAACTAAAGTCCATACATTATTTCTTGTAAATTGATTTAATTCTTCTTGCATTGCTAACATCCAATTATTATCTTTTTCAGCTTCTTCAATAGTTTTGGGTTCAATTTGTGATACAAATGCAAGATGATTACTAATATTTCTCATGTATGATCTAGTTCTTATTCCTTGAGATGGATCACCTATAATCAATTCCTTGGGATGACTATGAGCATATCTCCAGTCTCTTGGAAGATCTATATCATTATGATCAATATTGACATCATCGTCCTTATGTGAATCATCATCTTTAGCTTCTTGCTCATGATCTGAAGATACTTCAATATTAAGTTTTTCAAGATCTTTTTCAATTATGTTTGTATCTTCCTCATCATCAAGCTTTTCAGAACTAGATGCTAAAGACTCATCGAAAACTATATGAATGGATTCTTCAACTACTAATGTTTTCTTGTTAAATACTCTATAAGCTTTACTAGTTGTTGAATATCCTAAGAATATTCCTTCTTCAGATTTAGCATCAAATTTGCCTAAATTGTTTTTACCATTATTATGAATAAAACATTTACATCCAAATGCATGAAAGTATTTTATATTGGGTTTTCTTTCATTCCATAATTCATAAGGTGTTTTCTTTAAGATTGGTCTTATTAGGGCTCGATTTAAGATGTAGCATGCTGTGTTAATAGCTTCCGCCCAAAAGTACTTTGGTAGGTTACTTTCGCATAGCATGGTACGGGCCATGTCTTCTAGAGTCCTATTTTTCCTTTCAACTACACCATTTTGCTGTGGAGTCCTAGGGGCTGAAAAATTATGATTAATACCATTTTCAGTGCAAAAACTTTCAAATAAGTGATTTTCAAATTCAGTTCCATGATCACTTCTTAGAGATACTATGGTAGTGTTTTTCTCATTTGTGACTTTCTTGAAGAATTTCAGGAATATCGAGAAAGTCTCATCTTTGTGAGCTAAAAACATTACCCAAGTATATCTAGAATAATCATCTACAATCACTAGACCATATTTCTTTCCTCCTAGACTTGTGGTTCTAGTTGGTCCAAAAAGGTCCATGTGAAGTAGTTCTAAAGCCCTAGAAGTTGAAACAACATTTTTAGATTTGAAAGAACTTCTAGTTTGTTTTCCAAATTGACATGCATCACATATTTTATTATTTTCAAAAACTAGTTTAGGTAATCCTTTAACTAAATCCATTTTAATTAATTTTGAAATAAGGTGTGTGCTTGCATGACCTAATCTACGATGCCACAACCAACTAATTTCATTTATATTAGCATTGTCAGCAATTAAGCAATGATCACTCAAAGATAATTTTTCTAGATCAACCAAGTAAACATTGCCATGTCTATAACCCGTAAATACAATGCTATTATCAATAGAATTAGTTACAGTGCATATAGAAGATTTAAATGAAACATTAAAGTTTTTATCACATAATTGGCTTATACTAATTAGATTATGCTTCAAACCATCAACATAAAGTACATTATCAATAAATGTAGATGGAGTTATACGAACTTTACCAAGGCCCATAATTTGACCTTTACCATTATCGCCAAACGTAACAACTCCACCTTTCTTTTCTTCAGGGTGATGAATTCATCTTTGTCACCCGTCATATGTCTTGAGCAGCCACTATCAAGGTACCACTTTTTCTTTGATCTTTTGGCTACAAGACATTCCTGCAACATAATTTAAACTTTATGTTTAGGTACCCAAGCTTTCTTGGGTCCTTCATGGTTAGTAGCAATAAAAATTGTTCCTTTCGGAACCCAAATTTTCTTTCTTTAACATTTAACTTTTCATTATTACTTATTGTTTTGCACTCAAAAGATTTATGTCCTTTTTGATTACATTTAAAACAAGTAATATTACTTTGGTTACCTTTTACAAAAATATTTTTCAATAATTTTTGCTTTCTAAATGTGTTATACCCTAAACCTGCTTTGTCAAAAACTGCTTTTTGACTTTCTAAAATCATATTTAGTTTAGTTGAGCTTAGAGTAAATTTCTCAACAATATCTTTATACTTTTTAACATCTTTCTTAAGAAAATCATTTTCATTAGAGATTGATTCTTTTTCTTTAATTAGATTTTCATTTTCAGATTTTACCAAATCAATCTTATGAACACAATCATTCTTTTCATTAAGAAGTGTTTCCATTTTATCTTTTACATCTTTAACTACAAGATTTAATTCATTTTTCTCTTTAATTAAATTTAAGTTTTCAGTTTTCAAGGATTTGTGTTTCTTTTTCAAAGCTTTGAAATCAATCATCAATTCATTGAAAGCTTCAAACATTTCATCAAATGTAAATTCATCATCGGGGGTTTCGGTACTTACCTCTTCGTTGTCGTCCGCCATGAAGCAAACATTAGCAACTTCTTTTTGTTCTTCTTCTTCGGAAGAAGACTCTTCACTGTCAGTCCAAGTTGCCATGTAGGCCTTTTTCTTTTCTTTGTAGGCCTTCTTAAGTAAAGGACAGTCATATCTAAAATGCCCTGGCTTTTTACATTCATAACATACTAAGGGCTCTTTCTCTTTGTCCTTTTCCTTTTTCTTATCCTTTTCTTTTTCTCCTTCCATTTTTGAAACAAATCTCTTTTTGTGGAAGGGCCTCCTTCTTTGCATAAACTTCTTGAATTTCTTGCAAGGAGGGCTGTCTCATCATCATCATCCTCTTCATCATCGCTGCTGCTTACTTCCTTTTCCGCAGCTTTGAGGGCGATGGTCTTCTTCTTTCTTGACTCATCCTCATTGACATGTTGTTTAACTTGAAGCTCATGAGTCATCAGCGAACCAAGAAGCTCTTCCAATGGTAGGATGTTCAGATCTTTGGCTTCTTGTATGGCGGTCACCTTGGCTTCCCAAGTCCTTGGAAGTGACCTAAGAATTTTGCGAACAAGCTCAGAGTTAGTATAAACTTTTCCAAGACTTTTTAAACCATTCACAATATCAGTGAATCTAGTGAACATGCATGTGATGGTTTCATTTTGTTCCATAGTAAATAATTCATATTTATGAACCAAAATATTTATCTTTGATTCTTTTACTTGGTTTGTTCCTTCATGTGTTATTTCCAACCTATCCCAAATTTCTTTTGCGGAATTACATGTTGAGATTCGGTTGAATTCATTAGAGTCTAAGGAACAATACAAAATGTTAATGGCTTTAGCATTTAGTTGTGCCATTCTCCTATCATTATCATTCCAATCCCTTTCGGGCTTAGGAACAATAGTGCCATCTATTACGTGTGTGGGTGTACTAGGTCCATTTATTATTACTCCCCACAATTCATAGTCAGAAGCTTGAATGAATATTCTCATTCTAGCTTTCCAATATGAATAGTTGGTTCCATTAAATAAAGGAGGTCTATTCGTAGAATGACCTTCAGCAAAACATGAACCACTTTGTGTTGCCATAAGGATCTTTAGCCCTTGATCGTGAGATCAAATTCTAAATGAGCACTTGCTCTGATACCAATTGTTGGCCCAGATGGCAACCCAAGAGGGGGGGGTGAATTGGGTTCTTAAAAATTTAAGACTTTTTGAAATGTTTTAAACAGATTTACCCAAGATGTGCAAGTGAGAGAAATTAACTAAGAAGCAATGCACAAACAGAAATATAAGAGAGATAGAGTAAGAGACAAATGAGCACGGCAAACACAAGGTTTTATAGTGGTTCGGCGCAACCAGCACCTACGTCCACTCCCAAGATTCACTTGGGTCCACACTATAATCTCCCTAGATTACAGCCGAGTTGTTTTCCAAGCTCACAACTCAAACTTGTTATTTTCCCGGTGCACAACGAACCCAGCCGGTTTTACACGGGCTTACCAGCACAAAACCCTACACGTTGTTTTTCACGGGCTCACAACTAACCCAACACAAGCACTCCGGCTTGCAACGAGGTATAATACCTCCACTGATTCAATCCACTGATTGAATCAGCAAACAATCAAAACAACAGAGTTTAAGTAAGGAAATGCTCCTCTTGAGCAAATATACAAATAAAGTATAAAAGGATTAGAAAAGCCTGATAAGATTGCAGATGGTTGTGGCTTTGGCTTTCTTCCTTCTCCACTTTAACTCCTCTTGAAGTATTGAATCCGGCCTCAGCAAGATTCTTGACCGTTTGAAAACTTTGGAGTTGAGATGAAGCTTTTTCTCCTTTTGTTGAATGTTGAAAATCCTTCGATTTGATCTTTAAAAAGCTTTTGGATTTTCTTTTGACTCTTGTGGATTGATGATCTAGAGCAGACGAAACTTCCTCTTTGATTTCACTCCTTTTGAATCACTCTATTTTTAACTAGAAATTTTTCCAATAAAGCTCTGTTTTTCCCTCTTTTGGATAAGGCAGTAATCTCTCTTTTTGATTTTCTATTCCCCATTTTGATTTGAAAAGAGCTCCTCTATTTATAGATTCTGCAAGAATATATCCGTTAGAGACAAAGAAAATAGCCGTTAATCAAAAAACTAACCGTTGGAGCTGAGTTGGCATCCGTAAAAATTTCGCCCAGATTTGCTGGAGTCGACTCATGCTTTTCCCGAGTCGGCTCGAGCTCGTCTTACCAAAAATAGAAATGTTTATAAAGGTTAGGGGTCGACTCACCAAAAGTAAAGTGTCAACTCCTGAAGGTCGGAAGTCGACTCGTGAAAGTCTTGGGGTCGACTCGCGAAGTGCTCAGAAAAGCACTCTTCTGGTGTCTGAGCGGAGTCGACTCGCACAGTCAAGGAGTCGGCTCGACAGAATCAGGGGTCGACTCGAAAAATTTCGTGGGTCGACTCAACACAGATGTACATTTCTGTACACTGAGCGGAGTCGACTCTGAAACTCAGGAGTCGGCTTCGGAACGTATCAAAAATCAAAACTTTTCTGATTAACATTAAAATCGTTCCAGATTCATTTTAATTCATTGTTTTGACTTGAATTCAATAAAATTGATATTAAGAATCGATTCAAGAACTATTCCAAAAACTCATTGAATAAAACATGAATTATAATATTTCTTTTTGAAAGTTTAAACATTGAGCTTAAAGTTACTTTCAAAATTGATTAAAGTCAAACTTTAACATTCTTCATTTGATTGTTCAAAATAAATATATTGCTTATTTAAATAAACTCATTATATCTTTTAATGAACTCAATGGCATTTAGTAATCATCAAATCAAAAGGATTGGGTCATATAGTTTTTCAATAATCTTCCAACAAGGTTCGCCCAGGAGGGAGCTCATCTCAAAGCCCGAGCGTGCTCGAGTCGGAGGACAAGATTTCAGTAGCAACAAATTGGCGCTAGAGGAAGGGCCCTCAAGTCCCTAAAAACTTGTGATCCGAGAGACAAGGATCTCAGTCTGCAAGAAAACTCCTCCCATGGCCAACTGGAAAAAGGCTACCTCCGAAGTTCAAGATCAGGTCGCTTCTCAAAGGCCGGATCCAGTGAGCAGTGTCACGCCGCCACCACCGCCGGTCGAGACTCCATCGCCATCGGTAGCCCTGGTGACCCAGGACCAGTTCGCCTTACTGGTCCAGCAGGTCCAAGCCCTAGCCCACTTGATTCAGGGGCGCTCCGAAGCCCCCTGTCCGGCTGCTCCTGCTCCTCACCCTTATGAGGAAAATGCAGCCCCCGCTTATCCAGCGATCTCTTCTTCCAACCCGCATGGGGTTGTGGACCCCCCTCGCCGTCCTAGAGAAGCTGAGCTAGCTTCCCATCGAGCCCGCATCAAAGATCTCCCTAGATCTCGGCGGGCCCGATCTCTCTCCCCAATGTATTCTCACCATGATTCAACACCGTCTCAGTACTCTCCTCGTCCTGCACCTTCTGCTCTTCCTGACGAAGAGATCCGCTGCCAGCTCCAAGAAATGCATCAAGAGCTTGATGCCGCCAAGCAAGCCCATCCGCTTCAAAATAAAGCGAAGCAGGGCATTCCCTTCTCTAAGAAGATCATGGAGGAAGTGATTCCCTCCCACGTCAAGCTGCCTGCCATCGAGCCTTATCATGGCTCCTCCGACCCCGACGATCATCTCAGCAGCTTCCGATCAATAATGATGTTCCATGGGGCATCAGATGCGATCCTCTATCGCGCCTTCCCGTCCACCCTCAGGGGATCTGCCCGAACCTGATTCAATGCTTTGAAGCTAGGTTCCGTTGATTCATTTGACAAGCTAAGCCGCCTTTTCATCAGCCAGTTCGTCAGTAGCCGCCGCCACCGATGGAGATCCGACTCCCTCTCTGAGGTTAAGCAGAGAGAGGGGGAGTCCCTAAAGAAGTATCTCGACCGTTTCAACACGGTCATGCTGGAGGTGGATCACCTCAATCATGAAGTGACCATGTCTGCCCTAGCAGGTGGAGCATTGAAGGAGAGCGACTTTTACTTGGCCTTGGAGGTTAGCTACCCTCTAAACCTCTCCGACATGATGGCCCTGGAAGACAAGTATGCCAGAGTCGAAGAGTTGCGGAGAGCCGCCCAAACCGAGCTAACGAAGAAGAAGGAGCCCAAGGGCTCCGATAAGCACCGACCTGCCCGCCGGCCAAGCCCGCCTCACCGCCAGAGGATTCCCCAGCCGCCGCCAAGGAACCGTACTCAGAGCCCACCTAGGAGGTTCCACCGGTTCACTCCGCTCACTGCTCCAAGAATGGAGATCCTCATGGAAATCGAGCGCCAACTCTCTCAACTTCCTCCTCTCAGAGGGAATGCGGCCCGGAGGGATCCCGCAAAATATTGCCGCTACCACCGCGACCATGGCCATGACACTGAGGAGTGTTGGCAACTAAAGAATGAGATTGAAAGGCTCATCCAGCGGGGTAGACTGGATCGGTTCAGAGGAGCCCCCGAGCCAAGAAACGGGGGCAATCGCCGGCCTGAGCCCCAGCAGCAACCTCCTCCTCCTTCAAATCCCTCAGTCGCTGGCCACATTAACGTGATTGAGGCGGTCGATAGTCCTTCAGACGGGAGGGATGATGAAGAAGGTCCGGTGCCGAAGAAAGCACGACCTGATGAGATCTCTTTCTTCGATGATGACTTTCAGGGGATACAGTTCCCGCACGATGACGCGCTAGTTGTATCTCTCAATTTGAACAACTATGATGTAAGCCGAATTCTAATTGATAGTGGAAGCTCCGTCAATATTTTGTACCTTGATGTGTTCATGAAGATGAAGCTTCTCATGGAGAGTCTCCGAGCCGTGGACTCCACCCTAATGGGGTTCACCGGCGATGTCATTATCCCGAAGGGGGTCGTCACCTTGATGGTCCGTGCGGGGACCTGGCCCCGCGTGGCCACTATGTATGCAGATTTCCTGGTGACCAAGCTACGGTCGCCCTACAATGCAATCTTGGGAAGACCCGGCTTAATGTCTCTCAGAGCCACCGTCTCCATCCCCCATCTTGTTATGAAGTTCCCTACCGAGCGAGGGGTAGGTGTAGTTCGAGGAAGCCAAGCAATAGCTCGGCAGTGTTTCGTCACCAGCCTGCAGTCCAGATTGCCCAAGGTCGATGGGCTAGATGCTCGGGAGGATTTTGCCGAGCAGCGAGGAGAACCAGCCGAAGAGCTGGAGGAAGTACCAATGGACGAAGCTCGGCCTGATTGAACCATAAGGATTGGATCGCTGCTGAAAGGGAAGCCCCGGCTGGAGCTGATCGACTTTCTTCGAAGGAATGCTGATGTCTTTGCCTGGTCAGCCTTAGATATGCCTGGGATTAGTCCGGACGTCCTTGTCCACCGTCTTAATGTGGACGAGATATTTCGACCCGTGAAGCAGAAGAAGATGAGCTTCGCCCCTGACCGGCAGAGAGCGATTGAAGAGGAGGTGGATAATCTCATCAAGGCAAACTTCATTCGAGAAGTAAATTATCCGAGCTGGTTGTCCAATGTTGTCATGGTGAAGAAGTCAAACGACAAATGGAGAATCTGCATCGGCTTCACCAATCTTAATAAAGCCTGCCCGAAGGACATCTTTCCTCTCCCTTGGATCGATCAGCTCGTGGATGCCACTTCCGGCCATCAGATGTTGACTTTCATGGATGCATATTCAGGCTATAACCAAATTCGGATGACGCTCGAGGATGAAGAAAAAACCACCTTCATAACTGACCGAGGTACCTATTGTTACCGAGTCATGCCTTTCGGTCTGAAGAATGCAGGCGCCACCTACCAAAGGCTGGTGAACAAGGTCTTCAAGGAGCAAATCGGTCGGAACATGGAGGTATACGTTGACGACATGCTGGTCAAAAGCAAAGAAGCTTCCCAGCATATCGAAGACCTCTCAGAGAGCTTCACAACGCTCCGAAAGTATCGGATGAAGCTCAATCCGATAAAGTGTGCTTTTGGCGTCACATCGGGAAAGTTTCTGGGCTTCATGGTTTCTCAGCGAGGCATCGAAGCCAACTCGTAGAAGATTCAAGCCCTTCAGCAAATGGCGCCCCCGACATCTATTAAAAAAGTCCAGTGCCTGACCGAAAGAATTGCGGCCCTCAACCGCTTCGTAGCTCGGTCGGCCGAGAGGAGCCTCCCTTTCTTCAAAGCTCTCCGATCCACTAAGAACTTCCAATGGACTCCTGAATGCCAAAAATCATTCGAAGACCTCAAGAAGTATCTCGGCTCACCACCTCTCCTCGGCAGCCCAAATCCGAGAGAGATGTTATTTTTGTACCTGGCAGTTTCAGAAGGCGCAATTAGCTCGGTCTTGGTCAGAGAAGAGAAGAAGACCCAAAAGCCGATCTATTATGTCAGCAAACTGCTCCGGGATGCCGAGACGAGGTATACCTGAATTGAGAAGCTAGTTTTGGCCCTGATAATATCGGTTCGAAAGTTGCGACCGTATTTCAGGCGCATTCTGTAATAGTCCTCACCGATCAGCCCATCAAGGCGGTAGTCCACCCCCCGAGACATCAGGAAGAATGGCAAAGTGGACCGTTGAATTAAGCGAGCATGATATCCGATATCAGCCTTGTTCGGCTATCAAAGCGCAAGTTCTAGCCGACTTCCTCCTTGAATGCACTATCCCAGAAGATGGCTCTGCTCTGGACTCCTCCGAGCATCCAAAGTCAAGCGCCCTGTGGTTGCTTCATGTCGACGGATCCTCCAACGCCAATGGCTCCGGTGCTGGTTTAGTCCTCACCAGCCCAGAGGGGGCGACTTTCGAGTATGGCGTTAGATTCTCCTTCCCAGCCTCTAATAACAAGGCTGAGTATGAAGCTCTGCTCGTCGGACTCCGAATTGCCCGTGATCTGAGAGTGAAGAAGCTAAATGCCTTCATCAACTCTCAGCTGGTAGCTGGTCAAGTGCGGGGCGAGTTTGAAGCCCGAGAGCCAAATATGACTCGGTATCTCCAAGAGGTGCGGAACCTACTCTCTCACTTATCTGAATTTGAAGTTATTCAAATCCCTAGATCCGAAAATGCTCATGCCGACCTATTATCCCGGCTGGCAACTGTGGAGTCAATGGACTTCGAGTGGAAGTTCCCATTGGAAATCCTGGAAAGGCCTAGTATCGCGGAGGCGGACCGAGTGATGCAGATTGAGGTTGAACCATCTTGGTTCGACCCTATATTAAAGTATCTTAAAGAAGGGTAGCTCCCAGCCGACTGCAAGGAAGCAAGGAAGCTGAGACTGCAAGCTACCCACTATGTGCTGATCGACGACCAGCTCTATAAGCGGTCTTTTTCCATGCCGCTGCTCAGATGCCTCCACCCGTTTGAGGCCGATTATGCCCTTCGGGAGGTGCATGAAGGAATTTATGGCAATCATCTAGGAAGTCGATCTCTATGCCACAAGGTGCTTCGCTAGGGATATTACTGGCCAACCATGCAAAAGGATGCTGATAATCTCGTCCGAGTCTGTGACCCATGCCAGAGGCACTCCAACATTCAGAGGCTCCCTTCCGCCAGTCTGGTCCCTATTTTCTCTGCTTGGCCCTTTGCTAAGTGGGGGATGGACATTCTCGGCCCTTTTCCCCTCGCCACTGGACAGAGGAAGTTCTTATTTGTCGCCATTGATTACTTCACTAAGTGGGTCGAGGTTGAAGCAGTTGCCCAAATCACCAAAGCTCGGGCCAGGGATTTCTGTGGAAATCCATCATTTGTCGTTTTGGTCTCTCGCATACCATCATCACTGACAATGGCAAGCAATTTGATAATCCCAAATTCCAAGAGTTTTGCGAGGATCATGGCATTAGTCATCGCCTCACCTCAGTAGGGCATCCGCAAGCTAATGGAGAAGCCGAGGTAACAAACTGGACCCTACTTCAAGGGATTAAAGCCCGGCTCGCCAGAGCCTGAGGCAGATGGGCGGATGAGCTTCATCATGTTCTATGGGCCTATTGCACCACCCAGAGAATCTCCACCGGCGAGACCCCATTCCGGATGGCCTTTGGCACGGAAGCCGTCATCCCTGTGGAGATAGGCCTTCCCTCCCTGCGAGTGGAAGGCTACTCAGAAGAGGCTAACGACGAGCAGCTCTGCACCAGTCTCGACTTGGTGGAAGAGATCAGGGAAAAAGCTTGAATTAGAATGGCCGCGTACCAGCAAAGAGTGGCCCGCTATCATGCCTCTCGAGTTAAGGGTAAATCCTTCTCGCCTGGCGACCTTGTCCTCCGAAAAACATCCGTCTCGAAACCGCTAGAGCAAGGAAAGCTCTCGTCGAACTGGGAAGACCCTCACCAAGTAGCGGAAGTCATTGGACCTGGCACCTACAAGCTCCAGGATCTAAAGTTTAGTAGTATATAAATTGATTCAGTCTAAAGACTTGGACTTTAGTCCAAAGATTCTTCCACTATTTTGTTCAAATTGGCAGCCTCTACACCCCAATTCGAAGAATTATTCTTAATTCTTTAGTGGGCACTAAGATCTACATAGACTACATACAGGCCCAAGTGAAGCTTGGCCAACCCATATGCATCTAAGAGTAGGTTCAAAACCAATTATTTCCCAAAATAATTCTTAGTGTTCAGTTTTGCCCATGTACCTCTTCAGCAGGCATGAAGTGCCTCCACTGAAAGTTCTGGTTAGGTCCAACCATTAAATGATATAATCAGTGTAACCTATCAATAGACAACCAAGCCCGAGTGAAGCTCGGCCCACCTGACTATCTATTTAATAGTTACGCTGACTTATCATATAATGAATGATAATTTCGATGGTTGACAAGCACCAGGCATGGAGTGCCTCCAATGATTATCAAGACATCGGACTCATTATCACCCACCTTAATGGGAGGCTATGATCTAGTTATCATATAACTATTTCATTTTAAGGACCTAATAATTTTAGAGGATTTAATAATCTGAAGATAAATTGACTAATCAAGTTCTTCCACTGAATCTATGAAATTGGTAGAATGAAACAAGATTAAGTCAGGTTAAGTGGCACCTAAATCAGTCAGACTGATTTCCTTACAGGCATGGGTCAACCCGAATCAGGTAAATGATCTGAATCATAAATGGTTCACCATATTGACCAGGTAAGTGAGATCGATGGGAGGGATATGCCATTAACTCGTTAAAGACGCATCAATACGAGTAGCTCCCAATTAAAAACCATTCGATCGTTGATCCTAGAGCAACTTGCCAACTCACCTTGACATCATATGGTTAACCAATTTTGATTTGACCATCTAAGAGATTCATGCTCAACCACGGAGCCTAATCTACTTCCATTTGGTTTAATCAAAGACAGGACATGATCAACTACAACTATTGTTTGATTTAGAGCATCTTAACCTAATCTAATTAATTTAGATTTGATCAAATACTCTTATAGTCCAGTTGATTTAAACCTTAGGGTCTAACCCTTTATGGACCTGATTTAGCTAACCCAAAGGTTAAATATATTTCATGTCATATATTTCAAATCATGCATCAGTTGCATTATTTACTACTCATAATTCCTATATTTAGATCATATCTAAAAAAATTATGAATAAATATTTGTCATTCAAATAAAACTCTCATATTTATGTTTTTATACTAAACATGCAATATCATACTTTTATACAACATCAATATGTATCAAATATAAAACATCTTTGAGAGTGTGTGTAATCTATGTTTTGCCAAAGATCAATTTAAATTATCTTTTAATTAAGCATCAAAAATGAGAACCATAATAGCAATGTCACAGAATACCTTGTTGAATGGTAATTGGATTTTTAATCCATCTGTGACCAATAGCCAGGTGAAAGTTTTAGCCATAATTACACAATTAATGAGAACATTAATTTACATGCAATAAATTAGATCAAGACGAAACCATGCTCTGATACCATTTGAAGAAATAAACTCCGAGGCATGTATATTTAAAATTTGATAACAATTATCAATGCAAAATTTTAAAGATTACATATTAATCTATCTAACATGCATCAAGATCATATCTTTGCCTTATATATAGGATCGTTTGATCTAAAATATGCATATAAATAAAATTATCAAGATCATATCTTGATCTTCAAGGTAAGAAGTCATACTTCTTATCTTGAAGCATGCCTTAAGATCTAGGGATCATATCACTTACCTTAAGGGCAATTAGTAAATCCTTTTGTGCTCTGCAGCCGTTCAATCGTCCGGCCTCTAGTATCGTCCACGCAAAGCCCCAAATGATCGAATTCCGGGAGTGCTAGCTCGCGGAAAAACAACTTTGCTGATCTTGAATCCTCCCACTTGAATCTTCTTCCAAGATCCACCAAACTTTCGCTAACACCAGAATCACCAGGATTTTCTATTCTAACTTTTAGAAATTCAATACATAACATTTCGTTGTTGTTAGATAATCTGGTAATAATGTCCTCTAATTTATAGCTCAATTAGCCTTTAGCCCATTGAATTCTAACACTTAGAATTCTGTCGTTCGGTTTGGTTAATTCCGACGTTCGGTGAAAATCAAAGAGACGCAACGTTTGGTTAATTTCGACGTTCGGTGAAAACCAAAGAGATGTGAATTCTAACATTTAGAATTCCATCGTCGGTTAATTCAAAGAGGTACATGAATTCTAACACTTAGAATTCCAACGGAACCATTTGGAGAAGATTAATGTTATACATTAAATTCTACATGAGAATTTAATCTCTCATGGGATGAGATTTAGCCATCTCATCATGTGAGATCCTTATGCGAGAGGTTTGGGTTTGGGTTTTGGTTTAAACTGATTGAATTTATTGGACTTGAACCACATAGATCATGGTCCTAGCCCAAATCAAATTTGGCTAGTCCTGAATCTATTTAAATCCAAATCAAGTCTAATTTCAAATCAATATTTGAAATTGATTAGTCCTTCTAATAGACTTAAACCAAATTGAATCTTATTCAACTTGTACTTAACCCAATTGAGATAATTCAATCAATCAAATTGATTAATTAAATCATATACGATTCTCAATCGTTGATCAGCAAATAGATCATCCTAGGAAACTTCTATGCGTGTGACTCTCTAGGTTCGAACCTAAGCCGGTAGCATAGAAACAACTTTCTATACTAATCGATGTGCCCATCTAGCAATGGAACCCGACGTCCGGATAGGTCGAAGAGTTGCCGAGCAAACTCCAAGAACCCTAAGAAACAGTTACCGTATAATTCATCCTCTTGACCACAAATGCTAAGGATGGCTTAAGAGCCTGTCAACTCTAAATAGCAAATCCATAAAGTGATTTCAACTTTAGTGATCATGTGACTTTCACATGAAGTGCCTTGGCCAAGGTCTTGCTAAATTGAAACACAAGCATTTCTCCTTTTAACGGGATAGGTCAAATTCCATCTTGATCCACAACTGACTACCACAAGTACTTGACTGCACCCAGTAACCTTTCGTAGCTGGATTAGAAATCCAGGTGGTCCGGCACCTAAGTACAATGAGTTGCTTGTAAGCCACTGGTTGTGATCTTCAGGTCTGAAGGATACTTATACCCATATCTTCTCGGATTAACTCTTGACAGCAGAGTATCCAGAAATGAGTCACGTTCGGTGAAATGTACTCCTACACTTTCACCTGTATGTCATACCAGTGTCTCTACACTCCTTGGTTAAGAGGACAACCAACAAATATGATATACAACGTCCTATAATTGATAGTACTATGGCCCTGTCATAGTATATCATTTGGTCGCGAACTCTTTTAAGGACCTTCAAAGATAAATCCTTCTTTATCGTGAAGGAAGATCCTGAGGGCTTCATTACTATTAGGAGTATTAAGAAGATGTTCTTGTAATGAATAAACTGCCAAATAACTTTTATTAATATATCAATTTATATGATATTTACATTAGCTCAATCATCAAATGATTGGCTTTAGGATACAACTCCCAACACCTGGTTTCACCACAGATGTTCTCGACTCCACGGATTGCAGCCAGTCCCCGCCAGCTTCATGGAGTCCCGGAAGCAGCTAGCTCTCGAGGTCAGTTGTTCCATCTTGGCCACCTCTGGACTCCATGGAACCAACTCCAACGATCGGCAATTCATCCTAGTTCCCAAAGTCGCCCGTCACAGCTCTTCCCATGGCTCTGAGCTCCTTCCCAACAGCTCTCGGCTCCCAGCTGTCCCGCTCCCGGCCACCTCTAGAACCTAGAAACCCGGTTCTAGGTCCAACCTTCAGCTCCCACTCCATGCCTTCGGCTCCCGACTACCCTTCATGGCGGCCATATTGCACTCACTGGTTCTATGCATGCATGAGGATGCATGAGGATGCTCATGGCAATGTGGCAGGTAGGCATAGGAGAACGGGGAGGCTTACATACATAGGAATCTACATGCTTGGGGCCCATATATCTGGCTTCACCATTGTTCGTACACGTATGGAAAAGGGTACAGGATAATCAAGTGGTCACCCACTCTGACGTGACTTGCCTTACCAACTGCAGCCACCCATATTTGATAGGACAACGCCTGTAGCTCTGACAGTCATGAGTCTCAAAAGTCATGGCTCATCATGAGACTCCAAACTTCTCATAAAAGCCACATAGAGTTCAAGCATCAATAAATTGGGTAAGAAGGACCCCCAACAGGTAACTAACAAAACACAACACTCCTAAATAATCATACTGGTTTACACAGAGCTCTTCTCTAAGCCTCTCTCTCTTTCGAGTTTTCTCAAGCTCACGGTTGACTTGAGCGTCGAAGGGTCCCTATTGGAATCTTTGATCCTCGGGACTTGTTGTAGGCTTCTAGCGAAGGACGACTGGATGCTCGCAGACGTTCGGGAGGAGGGTGATATGGCTACAACAATTATTATAAAAATTATTACTATAATTCCAAAGAAGCTTCTACTTGTAATGTTATCTTTGGATAATATTTTAATTTTAGTTAAATAATAGTATGATTAGTAATATAAAAATATAAAAATATATAATTGTATAATTTTAAATTTTATATTATTAAATTTAAATTATAAAATTTTATTTTTAAATTAAAAACAAAATGATAATATAATAGAATACATGCATTAGATTAAATTATTTTTAAATTATATTATAAAAACAAGCTAAACGTGGTTATGAAATGAAAGTAAAAAAAAGAAAAATGCAGAGAGTCAAACCATGTTGACCATAAAAGCTTATATAGAATTAATGCATCAATTTAAATTATAAAAAAAAAAGCTTTGAAAAAAAAATGTCGTTTGAGCTTAGAAAAATTTATCCTTGAATGTTATTTAATTTAAATATACACATGGCAAGAGAAGAAAAAATCTTTTTGATTTTACTATATTAGATAAGATTAGATTAGATATTAGATTTATGATTTTATTTCACAATTAAAAAAAAACATTATTAAGATTTGCAAATTGAATTTCCACTGAAAGTTAATAAGATTTGGAAATAATTCGAATGACGGGTGCAAGCGGTTGCGATTCTGGAAAGACCCCCCTTCCACCACGCACGCTAGGATTTGTTCCACGATCTTATCCAAAAAAAAGAAAATGCTCCAAGATTAATTTTGACTAAAAGTTAATAAGACTTGACAATAATTCACGGCATCACGGGTGCGAACGGTTACGATTCAAGAAAAAGCCCTCGAGTAACGTTCACCGTGGTGGTCGCCGCTCCCCGTTTAAACAGCAACCATGCATTGCACCCTCACCAAAATTGCCACGTAGCCCGCTTAAGACGCGCCAAGTGGGGCCCACCCCACAGTACGTAACGTGCGTGCCCATGCATGAAACCGTGTGCGCTGTTCCCTCGGATAGCGATCGCCGCCTCCTTCGGCCCGTGGCAACCTGTACTCCGGGGTCCGGGCTCGTCTTGTGCCCCCGCGGGAAGAGGCCCCTCGTATCGCCCCGACTCTCTCCTCCCCTTTTTTCCGTCTTCGATCCCGTCGATCGCATGTAAGCACGGAGAGGAACAGAAACGTGTTTTTTCGATGTTGTTCTTGGTTAAATTTCTTCTTCTTGTCGACGTTAATTAATTTTTTTTCTTGGATCGATGTGGATTTAGGTGGGGGCGCAACCCCAAGATCATGGTTAATCGTGAGAGTGAAGGTATGGTTTTCCCCCTCCCCTCCGAGCGCGAGTTCTTTGAATATTCTTTATTTTTTTTTCTTGGATATATTGTTTTTGGGCGTGATCGTGAGACGCCCGTAAGGCTGATATCGAGGGATTAAATGTTTATATGTTGGTTCATCTTTTTCTGAATGGAAGTTGGGAAGTTTAGGTATTTCTGATGTTGGGTGTTGGTGTTTTGATCTTAAGGGGGTTTCCGCACGCGATTGCTGCTTTCCCTGATCAAGAATGGGTTTTTAGGAAATTTGGAGATGAGTAAGAAAGAGAAATTTTGATCTATATTTTGTTTGCCTGTTTTTATTTTTTACGTGGGGGGTCGTGGTATGTTTGATCGAGCCAGGGACGGATGGCCGAAGTTTTCTCCGAAGGCATCCCATCAGGAATCTCGTTGGGTTGTACGCATGCATGTTGACTACGTTACTGGGACAAAGGTTTGAAAAATTAGGCATGGCATCCATAGAAAATTGAGGGCCTACAGCTGCAGTAGATGTTATCTGTCCTATGAATTGGAATTTTCGTTATTCAGATGTTGAGGGAAGATTTTTATATCCTGGATAACATCCAAATGAAGGAAAGAAGGCTGTTCAGAACTCGTAGACATAACTGTTTTGCTCCTCCTCTGTTTATCTGGACTTGTTCCACTTATGGTTCCAATATACTCTCCAAAACTGGCCATGCATCAGTTTTTGTTCTCTTTATCGGTCCTAATGGATAGATTGGACCACATGATGAAAGAAAAAGGCCAACTTAACCAACAGGAACACATGAAAGCATGTTTACGTGCAAAATAAGAGTGGTGTTTGTTTTTCTATAATTATACTTAATAAAGTCCTATGCTATTTCATATGGGACTTTTTAACTGAAAAGTTTGAGGCATCTGGTTTTCTTCAGAAATCAAAGGATTGATGGATAAAAGAACACTCTACCATAGTAGAGGCTGCTGTGATGGCACATAGAACATTTAGTGGGTTATTTGGGAGCACTAGAAGTTCGCTCTAACAGGGTGTTAGCCCTTTTAGAATGAAAAGAGTGAAATACAGGTTTGCAGCTTGAAAATATTGTTGGATGATTTCAACATCTCATTTGCTGATGAACATTCATTTTTAAATAAAGGCAGGACCATACTTTGCATCTTGCAATTTTGATTTACTATTTTGTCATAACATCATCTGTGCTAGAGCATCTTGTATTGGAAACTACTCCCAATTAGCCTTTTCTTAAGTGGATCTCTTCAACTAAAAGCTTGAGAAATATCCTTATTCCTAGCTAAAAACATGATTTGGGAAACTGGCCATATACTGGTAGGCTTGCAAGCTTGTAATATTGCCTAAGCACTCCTAGGTGCAGTGTCCTTTAAACGCCTAGGCAGCTAGGTGAGCTTTTGAGCAAGAAGGTCTAAAAATTAATAAAATCGTATGCTTTAATACATAGCATCATATGTCATTCATAAAAAAGCACATCAAAGGATATCATTGATAAATAATAGGTTTTCAATCACTTAAAAGTTTTGTAATAGTGAAATCATTGATTTAATTGCTTAGTTTGACTAAAATTTCTCTTTCACTAAGAGCTTCATGAAACATAAAATGTTCAATCAACAAGTAGCATCTATGGGAAGATGTTATAAATGGACTTTGACTTCTTTTTCTCCTGAAGAAAATAGAAAGTGTTCAGTAAAAAAAAAAAAAAAAACTTCTAATGAATCGATGAATAAGGTGCTTCTTCAAAATGAAGGTAGCCTATGGGCAGATAGGTGCTTGCCTAGGTGCCAACCTAGGCACTTTAAGTTGCCATCTTGCTTCACCAAATAGAGCAGGCGCTTAAGTTGCCATCTTGCCTAAAATATTGGAAATACCAAAAGGCTAAGCAATTGAGTTCTTCAACCACATAGGCACTTAAGTTGCCATCTTGCCTAAGAGATTGGAAAATGGCAAGACCCTCAACAATTGGGTTCTCTAGGCACTTAAGTTGCATTTTTCCTGAGAGATTGGAAAACGCCAGGAACCTATGCAATTGGGTTCTCCAACCATCTAGGTAGGATCTAGGTGCCTAGGCATTTGCTTGTAACAGGCTTGCTTGGCAAAATTTTGGTTGTTAGGGTAAGGGAAGATCTTTTCCATTTGTTGCGTCCAAGCAAGATGGGTGGCATTTTGGCTGTCCCATCCTATTTCTGTGGGAAATGAGACTAGGACAAGAATGGGACATCAAAATATATCTACGTGGGGAAGAAGAAGATAGGAAAGAAATAAAGGAAAGAAGAAAAAGGAAAGAAAGGAAGAAAGGAGGAAGAAAAGAAAGGAAAGAAAAAATGGAGAAATGAAATAAAGTAGAAGGAAAAAAAAAGGAAGAGAAAGGAAGGAAAGAAGAAAGAAAGGAAAGAAAGAAAGGGGTAAGAAATATAAAGAAGGAAATAAAAGAAAAAGAAAGAAGAAGAAAAAAGGAAATAAGAAAGAAAAAAATATAGAAGAAAAAGAAACAAACAATAAGAAAGAAAGAAAAGTAAGAAGAGGGGGAGAGAGACAAAGAATATTTACTGAGATGGGTAGGATAGCGGAGCGTTCGATTTCATGGAGAAATTATGACACCCCTATTCCATGGGATTTAAAACATTGATTCAAAGGATTAACAAATGAAAGAATGACTACCTATCGATAGAATGAAATAGAGATTTAATTATATATTACCTAGGAGACCAAATTTAAGGTTTGTTATTAGCTAGATTGTTGTTTCAGAATAAAAATACTATATTGTTGTTTCAGAATAAAAATACTTTATTGTTGTTTCAAAATAAAAATAGACGAACCTATTACTTGTAAGTGTCTTAGAGTTCATGGATGAGATATTGTTAGGATTTGATTCTCTAGGTTTATTGTGAAAGTTAAGTAAATTGTGCTCCTAAAGCAAATTCTAGAATGCCATACTTTTGCAAAGTATTGCTAGTCTACATTGTGTTGGTGTTCTTTGTTGTTTTAAGGTATGGATGTATTGATCACTAGGTGGTATGCTTTTTACCATAGGTACACTTTAAAATGTTGTGTATTTTGGCATCCAAATTGTTTCAATGCTATGTTAGTTGAAATATGGAAAATGCATTGATCTTAAATGCCTATTCATCCTATTCAAAGTGTGCTGAAGTTTTCTTTGTGCTAGTTCATACATGCCTTCACATAACTTGCAAGTTAAAATATGTTGAAAATCTATATTGTTTGCATCAACAACTGAAGTGTAATTAGGTTATTGGAAACCGGTGAGTTAATAAAGAATACCAAATATTTTATAATCTTTAAGATGAACAAGTCTATTAGTAGCATCTCTTTGACAAAATATCTGAAGATTCACCCAAACCCCTCAATTTCCTATACTTTGGATCTTGAATTCTTGTATTGAGGCATGAATTTGGAATTCACGTCTCATTAAACCTAAGTGCAATGTAATCCCTACACAACCTCTTCAATTTCCCCAATATTTATCCCTATTTTTGATTAAAAAAGGGGAGGGAGGCCATTTGCTAGCTAGAATCTTGCTATTAGTTGCAAACATGGTCATCCAAGCTCCAATTGCATGATTATTGTTAGTCTCACCTCCACGCTCTCTTTTCTTTTTTGTTCCCATCTTCGAATGGTCAAAGAAACAAACAAAAAAAGAAGTGTTTCAAGGGCTTATTTGTTAATACTAATTGGCACAAATCGGTTAGAGACCACTTTGAGCCTAGTCCTATGGGATTTGGGAGATTTTGGTCCAATTCAGTTAAACAAAAACAATGTTGATAGCAAGGGTTGTTGAATCATCTTGAATCATGAATAGGCCAACAACCAAATAGGTTTTAGCTTTTAAAATGGGCAAATTGGCCAATATCAGGCCAAACCAAGTTGAACTATTCATTTTTGGGTGATACAAAGTTGGGTTGCTAGACCAAAGGTATATCCCAGAAATGATCTTTAGGGCAGGAGGGGGAAGAGGGGGGGGGGGGGGAGAGAGAGAGAGAGAGAGAGAGAGAGAGAGAGAGAGAGAAGGGTTGTCTCCTTTATTTTTTTTTTTTCTTTTCTCCTTATGGAACAACTTCGCTTCAGATAAATGATGCCTCATCACCTTGGAGGAGATAAGGTGGAGGGTGGGGCCTAGGCACTAAACCATGCCACCGCCTTAAAGGCAGTTTCTCCCATTCGCCCCCCTTCAATCAAAGGTGGTCAAGCAGGGTGGGGCCTAGGGTCATTTCATCCTTCCCTCTTTAAAAAAATTTCATCCTTGAAATTTACATTGTAGAATCATCAAATAATTGAGGGTATTATGCCTCATTTCTTCCTCTAACTCCTAAATGTTCTTTGACATGGATGGTCACTTTATTGCAAATTGGCATATGAAAAATCATGTTGCCACGATGCCTAATCTTTTTATTGACAATTTGCATTGGATATTCTTCATATGTCATGTCCTCTTTGAGCTACAAAGGTTGTGGTTTTACCCATTGATCTCCCTTTAATCATATACTTCCTTAGCGTAGCTACATGAAACATGTTATGGATATTAGCAAGTACCGAGGAAAGGCTAGTCTGTATGCTATTTTATCAATTTTCACTAGTATTTCAAATGGACCAATATAAGATATACCATTTCAGGTCCTAGTAATCTTTTCTTACCAATATTATTTCAACATATGGGCGATCTACATCTCCTTCCACATGATGCATGATGTGATGCCATTTGAATGCTTACAAAAATATTCTTATTCTAAGCAAATATTTACTAAAGGCAGATGTTTTTCCTAAAATTCTTTTAGGTCAACAATACAGGCTCTCAACATATCCTCCAATATCTGCATAATTCTCTCTGATTGTCCATTTTTCTGAGAATGAAAGATAGTACTAAAATTAAATTTTGATCCTAAGGCTCTATGCAACCCCTTTCTAGAACTATGATGCAGTGTTATTAGAACACCATGCAATCTCACAATTTCTATAATACAAAGTTTAGCAAACCCTTCAAGAGAATGGCTAATCTTGAAAGCTAGGAAATGAATTGATGTTGTTAATTCGTCCTCAATCACTCACAAACCTATCACAAAATCCATAGTTATATGCTTCCATATCCACTTAGGAATAGGTAGAGGCTGCAATGGTTCTCTTGGTTTTTGGTGCTCAGCTTTCACTTGTTGATACCATTAGACATGCAGCCATAAGCTGGGCAACCTTTCTCTTCATATTGTTCTACTAGAGGTCTATTTAAGATCTCTATACATTTTTAAATACGAGGACATATTATACAACAAGTGTTCTGAGCCTCTTCCAAAACTTCTTTCTTCAAATATGATTTACTAAGGACACAGTCTATTTTCAAACCTCAATGATCCATCCTCATAAATTCATAGTACAAAGTATATATGTCATCAAAATCTGAATTCCAACTTATTTCTAAACAAAATCAAAACAATTAATTAGGATTTTGCGATATGCCTAGATCAATATAATCTGCAAAAGTTTGGAAGAAAGATGACATAAGAATCATGCAAATAGGGCATTTCTACAAATTTGTTATGACTTTTTAAGGAATTCACCAATATTATAACTTTTGCTCTATCAACTAAAACATCGCAAACTTATATGTGAGTTTCCAATATGTGAGTTTCTAAGCATCATATCAACTCAGCATAAACCCAGTCAACCCTATGATATTTTGATTACAGTAGTCCAATAATCTTTATCACCTCTCAATCTTATCTAGAAGTTTGTGGGTCCTCAAAAATAGCAGTTAAATATGCAAGGGTTTTTGGGTTATAGAATTCAGTCAACAATAATTCAATCCTCTGAGCCAACTTCTCTAGGGGCCCATCTTCTTTGATTACAGTAGTCCAATAATCTTTATCACCTCTCAATCTTATCTAGAAGTTTGTGGGTCCTCAAAATAGCGGTTAAATAGCAAGGGTTTTTGGGTTTATAGAATTCAGTCAACAATAATTCAATCCTCTGAGCCAACTCTCTAGGGGCCCATCTCCTTGACTCCTAATTTCAGCAGCCAACTCTGCAAGTTATTTAATGGTCCTGGTGGCCCCCTAAAGCCCCACTGCTCTTCTTGATTTCATAATCTCTTTTACCCTGGTTATCATATGAATATATGCAATTTCTATTGTGGGAAATACTATACTATAGGCAATCATAGGCAATCTTCTTAGCACAACAAGGTGCCATGCTGAAATAACAATAAAATTCATATAAACTTTAAAGCAATCATAATGGTAAGAATACACAGCCACTAATACTATAAGTAACAATACAAAGGTATATCCCAATACTTAATTCTACCCCACTTACACTCACGTGATATCCTATAACCTAGGGTTACCCAAAAGATCAAATCTATGCTTTGATACCACCTTAATTGCCACACCTTGACCGCAACTAAACTCAGGGGCATGACAGCTGCCCTATACTCATAGGTTGATGACCCCACCAGCATACAAGGCTATTCTACTTGTCCATGAATTTACTACATCACATATAAACATTTTGATTACTAGGTGGTAACCAAAGGACACCACTGACACGTTTTGCTATTCAATATAATACGCATCTCCCCCAACTCACACTTTATTATATGCTTAAACAAAACTAAAACTAGTCTATATATAAAAAAGCCATCCTTGCCTCTAATTACTCACCCCGAGTCTTTTATCAAATCATATCTCCGCCCCTGGGTTTGAAAATAGCTAATTAACAATAATGAGCTTAACAGTCCAGTAACACTCCACTTAATATAGTTTAGATCAAGCGGTATTCAATATTTTAATTTAGTAAATACAAGTAAAGGACGATGCAAGTTCAAAATATATATAACAAATGTTATCAATAGGTCTTTCAATTTTAAGGACAAAAAAACATGCAACATTTCTTTCAACTGCATATCCAAAATAGCATACCATGCTTCTACCAAAGTAAAATGTAATGAATTTCATATGCTCCATGGTAGGTAATGTAATATTAAATCAAAATCTTAATGAGATAATCAAATTTCAAATCATAACCTTCAAAGTCTTAGATCTTTTTTATCTTTCTAGTCAAAGACTACGATCGCAATTAACCTTGTGCCATGGACCTGTAACCTCATTTCACCCTTGCGGAGTGGTTCAAGACCGTATTTAAGCTCTGCGGAGCATGTGCATATCAAATATTATCACTATAGTGTGGCTTATATATGTACCGCACTTATAAGCGAACAATATCATATGTAGTCCAACTGCGATCCATATACATATACAAACATCTATCTATTCCATAATTTTTTTTCAACACTACAATCTTATGTATATTTCAGACATTTACAAATAAATAGAATTTCACATTAGGCACTTCCACTTTAAATGGATTTTTCAGGAGTCTATAACCTTTAAATATCCATAATTTACGATGTCAAAGAGGTGTACAATAAATTTCTCAAAATCATATTCAACAATACAACTTTTCTGCTTGATCCCATAATTATAAATTAAATGAATTATAAGATAACAGATGAAATCAGATAGCCAAATTGCCAAAATATGATTTAAAACAACTAACTTATAAATCATGAACATGACTTAATACACCGAATTTATAAATCTAGAAAATTGATAACTTCATTTAAGAATAATGAATCCCATAACTAATAAATAATTGTAAATATTTTCTGATGCAATTAATTTTGACATTTATGATAAATTTGCAATAATGCATTCTACTAAAGCAACTTTAATAAAATATAAACAGGGGGTACTGCTTACTTCATAGATGCTACAACAAATTAAATTATTCACCTTATTGGGATCCTTCAGGGCTCAAATCGTACAAATATCCAAATTAATGTCATGCAATATTTGCAAAGGATTTTCTAAAATTCCTCCAAAATGTAAATTCCTAAACAAGCCCTTAATTAGTGCTAGAAATATCCTTCCTTGGGTAGAGAAAAAACTATGATGAGAAAATTTATCTTTTCCCCTTTTCTTGTGGTGGTACTGTGGTAGTGAGGGAGAGCAAATGAGAGAGAGAAAAGCCAGAGATGTGGAGAGGGAGTGAGAGCCATGCAATGAGAGGATGAGAGAGAGAGAGAAATAGAGAGAAGGGGGTCGTGCCAGAGAGAGAGAGAGAGAGAGAGAGAGAGAGAGAGAGAGAGAGAGAAGAGGGGGGGGGGGGGAGGGGGGGTTCACATCTCTACTTTCTTATTTTTTTTCCTTGTGGAACAGCCTCTGCTTCAAATAAACGAAGCCTCACCACCTTAGAGGAGATAAGGTGGATGGTGGGGCCCGAGCATTAAACCATGTCATTACCTTAAAGGTGGTTTCTCCCATTCACGCCCCATTCGGTCAAAGGCAGTCAAGGGGGTGGAGCCTAGCGTCATTTCACAAGATCTCTAGAATCACTGCATATTTGGTCATCTTTTTACCTTATTTGTCAGAGTTAGGAACAGGTGCTGGCATGGGTAGTTGATATTTTAGAATGTTTGAAGTAAGGAAGCACTTTATAAGTGATTTTGTGTTTGAGAAATTCTTAGAAGATAACAAAGTGGGTGCATTACCCTAGGTAGACGATTCTGGCTACTAAGCTTTATACAATATAGATAAATTCTAGATATGTGCATGCAAAACTGTATCCGTAAGTGTAACATGTGAGCCCACCAAACACACACACATAGATACTAATCATTGTTGGGCCTATCAAAATGCTTTGAAAACTTGATCCGGCATTGTGTAAGTTAGAAAAAACTTTCTTAGCTACATTGTCAAGTGACCCAAGGAAGCAGTTTATGCTCCATGTTAAGGTCTTGAACATCCTAACCTTTGTTCACTAGAAAGCTAGCTTAAAGTGTTTATTCAGATTTGACATATTTGCTGCTTTTCCTTTATCTTTTGTTAGTTACACTTTACTCTTTAGCGTTAAAGTTATATTCTAAAAATGTTTGTAAAATATTCCATGCATATGATCTCTTTGTTCAAGTTTTTCATCTTCAATTGGATGTCTGTGCTTGTTTTTCCTCATCTTCATTTTTTTTTTCACTTATGTTATCTGTTTGATTGCAGAAACAACGCAAGGAGGCCTCAAGGCATCCTCAGGATGTCTCAGGAGCAAGGAATTCTGCAATAACTCAAATGAAAGTGGTAATTCCTTTGAAGGGTTTCCTGAGCACAAAAATGAAATGAACATCAATCCTGGTGGTACTGTGGAATTGGGCAATCCATCAAACAGGGAGTCATCTGCACCTCCAAATCCAGCCTATGGTAGACCCTTCTACCAACAGGAGTTTTATGCATGGCCAAATTTTTTTCATCCTGATGTTCAAGAGTTTTGGCAAAGCCCAGTGAATATGATAGGGACCCATTTCTACCCAGTGAACAGGGAATATGCTTTTCCTGTTGATCACTATTCGCCATTCAAGATGTTTGCTCATGGTTATCCGCATGAATTTCAGTTTCAAGAATTTCAGTATTTTGTGGTTATTGATTTTGAGGCAACTTGTGACAAAGAAAAGAAACCATATCCACAAGAGATCATTGAATTCCCATCTGTTTTAGTTAATAGCGTGACTGGGCAATTGGAAGCTTCTTTCCAGACATATGTGCGGCCTTCATGTCATCAATGTCTAAGCGATTACTGCAAGGAGCTCACTGGAATTCAGCAAATGCAGGTTGTCTTGTTCTCATTCTTTTCAAGTTGTTTCGGTTTATTATTCAGATAATATTATTAGTTTGAGATATAATACAGCTTTGCTTGAAATCCAGTTTACTGTTTAGTTTTTGATGCGAGTATCACTTGAACTGCATTGCCTTTTTCCTTGCCTATCCTGTTTGTCATCCACTTATTTTCTTATCTATGAAATTTTTTTTGATGCTTGCATAATTTGCAGCAGAATTTTCTGCTTACAAGATTTACTTTTGTATTAATATCACTCTTTCTGATATATGCAGTTGCTGGTTCCTCACTGATTTGGTGTTTCAGTAACTTTGCTTATCTAAAAGAATACCATTTTGATCCTATCTGGTTGTCACTTGGTTCATATTGGTGAACTTCATAGAACAATAAAGAAATTTAGTTCATTATTTGGTTGAAAGGCTATGAATCCATGGTGTGCCCTTAAAAAAATTTTAGAGAGATTCCAAAAGAAAGGGAGTACCATGAGGAAATTTGGGCATGTTGCAAATAGTTTCAACTTCTTCATAATAAATTATTATTGGTTATTTTTCTCATACATTGTCTTAGATTATAGGAAAATGCACCCATCATGCCTTGAATCCTTATTACACCAAGCTCCACTAGCCAAACAAGTAGGTCTCCCTGCTCATCATTTGGTATTATAGATTTCATTTTTTATGATTAAAGTGGCAATTGCTGGAATTTTATAACCATTTAGTTGGAATTTTAACTTAAACTTGATATCTGATTGCTAAAATCCACTCAGTTAAAAATCCACTGAGTTAAGTGTTATGATCCACGACCAATCCCGTTTCTGATGAAAAGAGTATTGGATGATAATGTTGAACAGCTTAAGTATACACATGATGCTGCATGCTAGGATTAGGGATGCATACCAACATTGGTAGAGCAAAAGAAATGAGATTTCATATAATTTTGAAGCTTTCAGGTGGTTCATTGTGGAAAGGAATCTTATCTGAATTGGTAATCAAAGTGTGAAAAGAGAGTTCATGAAGCTTTTCTAGGGTTTTTTGGATGTTTCAGAACTATGTGAAGGATTTCCAGGGCTCTGAGAATGTCAAACTTGATGAACTTTCAATATTCAGGTTCAAGGAGATTGGAAGAAGTGAAAAAAGGAAGTGTTCTGCATCAGATCAATCTTTATTTACAGCACAAATCTGATTTAACTATGTTGAAATCTGGCCATTAAGAAGAATAACAGCATTTTAACTAACGAATAAAATTGAGAAGGATGAGACTTCTGATAGATTTTACTCTAATACTGTGCAGAAACTAATCTACGGCAGAGATAAACTGGCAAATAGAAGAATGCCAATAGAAAAAATTACGAAGGGAAAAGCTAGTATAAAGAGGAGTGCAATTAAGAGAAGAGAAGCTGTATAAGGCTTTTCTCATTTCCAAATGATCTCTTATGTATACATTTATAAAGTCACCTGACTCCTATTCTTTCCTATTTAAACAGTTTAGATTCTACAATCATGGAAACCAATTGGACTTTATTAATAAGGAAAGAAAGAAAGGAAGAGCCTTCATAGGACATCACTGTCAGTTTTGGTAGTATGAAAAGTGCTACACAGTAAACTCCTTTTATTTAATTTAGAAGACACTTCCTAAACTGCCTCCGGACTTGATTAAATATGAAATACCCTAGAACAATGCCTGAATTGTTAAGTAGATTTAAGACTTCAACTTCCTTCTTATAATTGCCTATTGGATGGAGATACAGTCAGCTGAATTTATTATTTGGATACAGTTTATTTGGCATTCAGTGCTGTAAATAAATTGTGTTGGGCCTTGGTGTGTCACTGTAGGATTATAACTACTACAATCATCTTACTGTTAGTGAATTGTTTATTTCCCACTGTTGATTGTTGCAGTCCAAATTTTTTATGCATCTAATCAGTTTCATTTCTTCAGAATTACTTTGTATTCTCCACACTGTTATACCTTCTTTTTTTCATGGAGCGGAATAAAGTCAGAATGCATGCTCCATTTCAGATTACTACTTTCATATATCATGAATGCGTCTCCCAGTGATTTTTTTCCACTTAAATACTTACATTACTATATTAAGAAGAAAGTTTTCAAGGCTGAGTTTTGCTTAGCATGTAGATGAGAGCTCAATTTATATGTAGCATGCTATATGTTTTATATGTTTTTGTTGAACTTTCTGTTACAAATGTTTTATCCTGTTTCTCTCTTATGAACAGATATGATGGATCCATGAAAACCATGTGAAACATGCAATGCATCTTTGTTGTTAATATTGTTTAGAAATTCTTTTATAAGTTTGTTGATGATGACCTAATTCTACGCTTCATTTATTGTACTATCCATAATTGAATAGCTAGCGTTCTAACTACAGAGCTTAGGATGCCGGCTTGTATTATGTCTTGCAACAAAGATTAAACTGCAGCTGTGGCACAGCAATAAATTTTTGCTAATATAGTGAAGATTTTTTTACATGTGCTAGTAAAAGGAAGATGTTGACCTTTCACCTTATGTGCATGTCAGGTGGACAGAGGTGTTCCTTTAAGTGAAGCTTTGCTAATGCATGATAAGTGGTTAGAAGACAAAGGGATTAAGCAGAAAAACTTTGCTGTTGTGACATGGGGTGACTGGGACTGTCGCGTGATGTTGGAATCAGAGTGCAGATTCAAGATGATCAGGAAGCCTCCCTACTTTAATAGGTAATTGATATGACAAGGCCTTCCTTTGTCCGGGAAAATTAATCATGCCATTTCATAATTACAAGAATCACATCCTTGTCAAATATATAGAGTATTTTTTTTCCCTTCATATCTTTTCTTTTTTCTTTTTCTTTTTTCTTTTTCCAAAGGTTTTTTTTTTTTTTGGGGGGCATATAGAGTATGCATAATTTTTTTCCCAAATGCTTGTTCTATTATTTCTTCCACTCAAATCCATGCTGCCATTACTTACTTTAATAGGTAATTGATATAAATGGTTAGAAGACGGATTTTATGGTGTTTTGTAGGATATGTAAATGTGCTTTTTAACTCCACAAAAGTTGTTAAAAGTTCTGTTTTGGAAGCAGTCTAAATTAGAGCTTTTCCTCCAAAAACTCTGCTTGGTATGTATTGTGAAGCTATTTTCATTGCTTGAAGGTTACAAATTCGAATAAGAAGGATGACAATATTATAGTATAATAATAATATAATATTATAATATGATGTAATATAATATATTATATTCAAATATTATTATAATAATGTTATAATATATTATAAAAAAATACTGTAATTATATGAAAAATACTATTTTAATTATAATATTACATAGTGTAAAATAAGATGATGCAATAATATTATAATATACTATAATATAGTATATGGATAATACTATATATATATGATGCTATAATTTTATATATTACTATAATAATATCACAATATTGTTATTATGTTATTAGATAATAATGATCATAAATTTAATATATTATAATATAATTATTAAGTAATAGTAACATAATAAATTGTAAATTTTATTATTATTTATTAGAACATTATTGTATTTTCTTATACTATATTATAACACTATAATTTGATATATTTTAATATTATTATAATATGATGTTATCATATTATAATGTTATTAGACTAATTTATAATAATTATTTTTAATAGTTTAGATAGTTGAAAGTATTATGCAAGGTCTTTTATTATTTTAATTTTAAAATTTTCTTAGTTTGATTATCAAACAAATGTTAAAGTCTCATAATACTTTAATATAGTTACTAAATAGCAAATAACTTTTTTCAAATGCTCTACTGCCAACAGCTTTGCCAATAAAGCTTTAAGCTTCTCCTATTCTGCCTATTATAAATGTACTAAGCTTTTACCATCTAAAAGTTTGGTATTTATTCCACTGTCTGGTCTAATTTGTTATTGTTCTGTGCTCATGTAGACCACGGACTGGTATAAATGCATTAATTTAAATTTTTTATTGTTTAGGGAGTAAGAAGAAGGGTGAAAGAGAGGGTTAGCGATATATTGTTGTCATTTAGAGCATCTTGCCTTTTGTCTGGTAGTTCCTTGAACACATTTCCTTTTTGTTAAAGTAGCAGCATAGGAAGCAAGGGTAGATCCAGTCGAAAGACCAGTAGCATTAGTAGCTAAGACTGGTATTTTATTTTGAAAACATGCTCCATTATTATCTTACCTGTTATCTGGACAAAATCCTATGTACCGTTAGTGTTCTTGGTGGTATTTATTATAGTGCATGTCTCTCCTTATTATCAAATGAAATAAAATCTTCTACATTTTTATTGTTATGCTTGCCGCTCTGTGCCACTTGCTTTTCCTTTGATGGGTCGGTTATGTTTGATGTGCACTACTGTTACTATTTTTTGGTGAGGTTTATTTTATGTGGCCTCTAACCTGTGATGTGTTGCATGCATAACTGTTTCATGACAGTGACCCATATCCAGTTTACAAAACCTATGAAGGCTTTCTCTGAAAACGAGGTTGATAGTCTTCTTTGGTCAGGAAAAGGGCTATTCTCTCATGCCAAAAGGTCATGTTCCAAGACAAGCAGTATGCAATTATTGAAAGAAAGCAGCGTGGCTTAAGAAACTAAGGGCGATATTCCCTCAATCATTACAGTACTTAGCCTAACTCCCTTATTTTTTAGCTGTTCTCTTGTCTTTGTTCTTTTTAAATAATGAACAGCACCTCTTCCTCATTCCCATGGCCACTGTTACGTGTACTTGTGACATAATCTTCTTCCTTCTAGCAGCACTGGGTTCCCTTTGGAGGACATTATTTTCATACTTGTAGGCATGTCAACGTGGATTTTATTAGTATTAATACTTCATTACTCTCTCTGTTTATTCCCAAGCCCTATGCTATGTTGATTCTAAATTCTTCCTCTTAGTTACTCTTTATACCTGAGATGCCTTCTGTCCTTTTGATGTCTTATTTGATCATACGTTCTTAAATTGTAAACTGTGGTTGACTCTCGAGTTCTGAATCCTGATCCCTGTCCTAGGAGCTTCACCTATCCTCCTTGGTATGACCATATACCTGCCCAATCTCATTACTCTCTTTTTTTATTGATATAACTTCATCTGAAAGATTTGTAATTTAAGACAACTTGTTTTCGCAAAGAGTAGTCTAGACTTGCGGGATTGGCTAGCTCCCTTTACCCTGATATCTCTCTTTCATGCCTCTCAAAGAAGTGAATCCCCACCTGCACCAGAAGATATCCTGTGGGTATCTTCAGAGAGGGTGGTATAGCATGCACTCTCAATGTCTATTAGGCGTTAGCAAGCGTCCATACTGCAACCAAATTGAGTATGAGGAGCTATGGTGCCAGAGCTAATGGATCATATATAAACTATTGTTTGCATGATGTGTATATAATTGTTGAGCATGTAAATATAATCAATCCCCTTCCATTTATTACGTTGAGTTGATCCATTGCATTTTTTCCAACATGACCCGGCACTTCTGTAATTTATTATGTTGAGTGGATGCAAAAAAAAAAAAAAAAACTATTTCTACTTTCTTGGCTATCAGAACCTGATAATCTCAGATATTTAAACTTTTAATAGAAAATATTTTATCTTGGGGTACAATCATGCCACAACTAAATATGTTTTCACTTCTAAATGGCTTCATATTGCCAGCCACCTGTCAAACTATCTTAGGTAGAAATATTTCCCAATCTGGATTTATTCTTATCATCCATGCAGTCCTATTTCCAGGCCATATTGCAATTGATATCAAAATGATTTTCTCTCTTTTTGGACTTGGGAGCAGGTGGATTAACTTGAAGGTTCCATTCCAGGAGGTTTTCGGTGCACGGTGCAATCTAGAGGAGGCAGTTCAGCTGGCTGGCCTGACATTTGAGGGTCGTGCTCACAGTGGCCTTGATGATGCCCGCAACACTGCTCGCCTCCTTACCCTCCTCATGCAGCGGGGCTTCAAGTTCTCAATTACTAATTCACTGATGTTGCAGCCTGGGGATCACCCTTTGACATGGCAGTCACCACCTGAGGGCCAGCAAACTCAGAAGCGGAAAGAGCTGGTGGTCCCTGCCTTCCAGTTGTATCCCTTCATGGACCCCACCACTAGGGAGAGGTATAGCTACTGTTTCTGTGGGTTGAGGTGCAGCAAGACTGTGGTTTGCAGGCCAGGCCAATGCAGGGAAGGTGCTTCTTTGGGTGTGGGACAAGGACGACTACAGGACGTGCAGTCTGTAATTACTTCATGTGGGCCTCACCTTAAATTAAACAAAGAGAAGAAGATGGGGGGGTGCGAAGTTGGATCTTATAAAAGCGATAAGCCGTTGGAAGTTTACTGGGCTGTTGCTTCGTATATATTTTTTTACACTTTGTCTTTGTTGCTCTCTAGTTACCAGAACCATTGGGTATTTTGTCTAACCTCTCAAACTGACTTCTTCTTGTTGACAGAAGAGAAGGGGGAATGAAATATGCCGCTGCGTAGGGTACTTCACATGCTTCAGACATGTTATCTAAATTTGAACCTTGTTCTCTTTTTTCCTATTAATTGAAATCTCCTGAATTTCTGCTAGGGGGAATAGTGTATTGCTTCTATTAAGTTCTGATATGAGAAGAGGATAATTAAACTATACATACATATATATATATATATATAGCAAGAGTTTGTACCAACTCAGCTAATGCTTAAGATGTATATTTCTGGGGGACTGCGTATATGAATGCGGTTGTGGATCTTAATTTATGATACTTGATGTTGAGACGTTCGCTTGAGGCTTTTATATATTGATATTGATAATCCACTGGCATTCATTCAAAGACGTATGAAGATTCATCAACTCTTTACCTATGGTGAAGAACTGGTCTTTTCCCTCTGTTGATTCTTGACAACTCAGCAATAAATTTGTACTTTAAATGACCGAAGCCGAACTCTTAAGAGATGGGTGGTAAAGCCTGTGAGCGATGAATTTGTACTTAAAATGTTGTTTCGGAGCGGATCTTCCCTTTTATTCTGGATTCCATCGAAGTGTTGGTCTAGAATTTACACTTGCATACTGTAAATTATTTTTGTAAGAATGGAATTAGTACGTGCGGCGCAGGTGCAGTTATCAGAGATTTTTTTTTTTTTTTTGGGTGGCGGGGAGGGGGGGGGGGTTCTGTATTTTGCTGTACCTTTGATGGGTGCACTTCAATCGATTGGCAGTTCATTTTTATTGACAAAACTAATTCGAAGTCACCCCTCTTATTGTTTTATTTGTATCATTTATATGAGTCATTACCCGTCTACATCCTATGGGAAATTCTATTCGCGCCCACAAAAAAACCTCTCAGCACCCGTATTTAAAAAAAAAAAAAAATTACTAAGTACACCCACATGGTTACTCACTACACCCACCCATATTTTCTTAATCCCTAAATTACCTCACACCCTTTCACCCCTCAAAAATATCAGCACACCCTCACAACCCGCGCCGCCCCCCCCCCTCCCGCCCTCCACCGTTGTTCCCGGCGGAGCTCCTCCTCCCACCCTCCCGGCGAATCCCGGCGGAGCATCTCTTCCTTCCCGGCGGATCTCCGGCGAGGCGAGGTAAGTCCCTTTTTTTTTTTTTTTTTTACTTACCTCCCATGCCGGCGGAGCGGGTTGTCCGGCATGGGAGCTCCCATGCCGGCGGCGGCCCGGCATGAGAACGAGGAAGGGAGCCGGCGGGCCGCCGGCTCCCTTCCCGTTAAGCAATTTTTTTTTTTTTTTTTTTTTGGGCCGCCGGCTCCCTTCCGGTTAAGCAAAAAATTTTTTTTTTGTTTTTGTGAGTGCCGGCGGCATTCCCGCCGGGAGCTCCCTCTCCGGCGGGTTGTCCCGGCATGGGAGCTCCCATGCCGGCGGCGGCCCGGCATGAGAACGAGGAAGGGAGCCGGCGGCCCGCCGTCTCCCTTCCCCGTTAAGCAATTAATTTTTTTTTTTTTTTTTGTGAGAGCCGGCGGCATTCCCGCCCGGTGCTCCCTCTCCGGCGGGTTATCCGGCATGGGAGGCATGGGAGCTCCCAGATCGTTAACAGTAAACTTATTAACCCACTTGCACATAACACTACTGAATTTTGGCAATTGCACTTATTGGCTTGGCAATTGCACTTATTGGCTTCTCATTCTTGATCAATTTAGTCTTATAATTCATAAATGTAAATCTGAATATTTTGTTCAGTTTCATCATATAACTTGTCTACTTGAATTGCATTTTGATTGACGTATATGCTGATACTCAGTTTCAGATATGGATGCTGGTTCCTCGCGATTTAGACCACGGCGTCAGCCAGAAGACGTCGTGCCGGTCATGCTGAGGCCGAGGTTCCTGCTGCACCATCGCCCCCTGCTGAGGCGTAGACGAGGACATGCCCGCTATGGACGTTGAGGGTGAAGCTGTCGGGCCATGTCCAGGAGGTCCAGGATGAGTCTGTCCTGAGTAGTTTCAGGACACATATAGCAGCCTCGATCTGGAGGCAACAGGTATTATTTAATTGCTATTGCATTTTACTTTCTTTAATGTATCATTACGATGCTGTGATATAAATTATTAATGGCATTTATATTACAGGAACGGGCTCCACTGAAGTGCATGAACCATGCTGCCAAGGTAGCTGAATGGCAGTGGTGGGAATCAAGGCAACCAAATAGGAAGTTCAGGGCAATCATAGAGCAGTCGGGCCTTATAGATCTAGTGCACTCCTCTTATCGGTTCACCGATAAGATTCTTGTCTCCGGCTTTGTAGAGAGATGGCAGCCCGAGACGAACACCTTCCATCTACCCTGTGGCGAGATGACTATTACATTGGACGATGTAGCCGCCATCTTAGGGATTACTGTCACGGGTTCCTCAGTGTCATGTGAGAGGATGAGCGATCGGGAAGCTGAGGACATCCTTGTTGAGCTATTGGGTGTGTCAGATACAGATGCGCGTCAGGAGGTTCTATCTGTACGTGGTCAGTCTGTTAGGTTAGAGTGGCTGAAGAGTCATTTTCACACTGTATCTGATAGAGATAGTCATCACAGGATAGAGTGTGCAGCGCGGGGGTTTGCTATTTTTGATAGGGTGCACACTCTTTGTTGATAAAAGTGGAACGAGGGTGCCTATAGCTTATCTTGCTCTATTTAGGGATTTGGATAGAGTGAGATCATATTCCTGGGGTGCCGCTGCTTTGACTTTCTTGTACCGTCAGCTGGGGATTGCGTCTAGGGCATCAGTTAGACAGATCAGTGGATACATGACGCTGCTTCAGGCTTGGATTATGAGCATTATCAAGTTTCGTCCAATGAGGATCTATGCAGTCGAGGGGAATAGGCTGACCTTTCATCCTATACCGCAAAATCTCATGAGCACATGGTAAGCCATGTGTGCGTCGAATAGCACACCCACAAGCTGATTCATGAATCTCAGCTGAATTGGCCCGATTCGATTGGGCAAGGATATGATTTAATGCACATATAGATATGAATCCTCGCAGTTCTTTGAATTCAGCAGGCTTAAAGTTGTGTTGCACGACCGTCAAACTCTTCTCGAATGAGGCTTTAATGTCGCTGTGCTGTAGCTCAATCAAACTATTTATTTTTGTCCAAGAAGACTCGAAAGTACCTTGGCTTGAACCAAGCTGTCTTTTAAGCCTTGCATGTGCACTTTCAGCCCTAGTAAAGTAAGAAAATTAGATCAAAGTTATATATCAAAGATAAAAATAATATATGAATTGCTAAGGAAATCTTTTTCTTGTAATACCTATTTGTTGTCACATTCCCGTAGTGCCTATAATTGTCCGTCCATGCTGAGACAAATCTTTCCCTGTATTTGCTCAACCAGGTATCTGATACATATCGCAAGGCATCTGGATACGAACTGAAATCTCTCTGAAGTGCACTCCAACGAACATTATAGTCATCTTCTGTGGCTGACAGGACCAGTATATTCCAACTCATTATAAACATATCCCATTTCTCCTTTGTTTCAAATAATCTTTTGCATTGAGCCAGAACATTCCTACTAATATGCCATCTACATAACATATGTGAAGATGTAGGAAATACCCTCTTAATTGCATTCAATAGAGCCAAATCTCTATCTGTGATTATCACCTCAGGCAAAACATCAGCATCCATGACACTGCGCAATCTATCTAATGCCCATGTATAGTTATTTTCCCGCTCAGAGTCCATGTATGCAAAAGCAACAGAAAATGTGAGATTAGTTGATGTCACCCCCACAATCTCTAACAAAGGAAGACGATATCTATTCGTCTTGTATGTGCAATCCATAATCAATACACGAGGAAATGCACGTAACAAATCTATACATCCAGGGTGTGCCCAAAACAAGTCACGCACCACGTCAGTACTACCGCAACTCCTATGCCACTCAATATATTTAGCATCGGCTAATTGACCAAGAAGATGTTGCATCTGTGATCTCCCTGCTTTCTCTAAAACCTTACACCTCTGGCGTGCATTGTAGATCGTCTTCATTGTCGTAACATTGTGGGCATCTCTTTGCTTCAATGTGGACAATATATCCTTTGGCCGAACCAAAGTTTTCGACATATCCTCTAACAATGAAGTCTCCTCCCTAGATAATCTTCCAGCATATGAGTGTCCCTCGAAATGCTTCGCAGACGGATGATTGTGCACTCCACAAATAACCTCCAAAATCCAATCATCCGCAGTGTCCAATTTCCTTCCTCTTAATAAAAATGGGCATCCACACTTCTTTGTACCACTAGCCCTCTTCTTTGATCCCTTTTCCTTTTCCTTTCCGCTTGTGCATTTGTGCTTACCGCTCCTTTCGCAACCTAACTTGATCTTGGTTTCCTAACATTGCTTCCCGAATCAGATGTTTTAATTACAATAACTAATCCATTCCTCCTCCCAGCTTCCCGACACCAACTACACAATTCTTCTCTACTCTTGAATATCTACACAATAAATAGTATAATTTAGCAAGTATAGTATACAATTAAAACAAGTCAGCAACAATTGCAATCAAAATTATCTTACTTCGTAAGTTGTAAATTCATTTGTGTAATCCATAACACAATCTGAGCCAATTTTGCTTGATTCGGTTGACGCATCATCCTACAAGGATAAAATATTATGTTAAATTTATATTTGGAACATAATGGTTTCGTTCAGCTAAGTATGGCCGAACGGAATAGATTTGTTCGGCCAGAGCTGGCCGAACGGAATAGTTTTGTTCGGCCAGGGCTGGCCGAACACAAACAATATGTTCGGCATAACATAGCCGAACAGAATGCATCTGTTCGGCCAGGTTAAGCCGAACATATTGTTTATGTTCGGCCAGCCCTGGCCGAACAAAACTATTCCGTTCGGCCCTGGTAGGCCGAACGGAACACGTTCCGGGAAAAAAAAAAAAGACGATTCAGATTTTAAAACGAACCTTATCGTCACCGTCGCCTTCCCAGATTACTAGTTGCTTCTCCATTGTTGAAATGAGAGCTTTAAACCTTGTCTAGACCTGATTTCAGAGACAATCGTTGAGAGAGGGAGGAGGAAGGGAGATGGCTGTGCCTGGGAGAAAAGTTTGAAATGTTATCAGGGTTTTGATCATGTGGGTGTAGATAGAAATAAGCAAGGGTAGATAAGTAATTACATCTTAGGGTATTTTAGATATTTTAATTTTATGTAAGTGTGGGTGTGGAGAGTAATCGTTGGGGTGCCGATAGAACGACTCACATCCTATCCCTATGAATCTTTCTTTGCACTGATATACCCTTGAAATTAATGATAATAACCGGGAAGACCAAAGTAATCAGTGGCACTGGCAAGTGCCGACGTTCTATAGAGCTCGGAGTTTTCAAAACAGCGACCAATGCCAGAGAAAAGGCTCTCTTTCCATCGGCTCCTCTCTTATCTGTCATCGATGGCTGTAGCTGTAGCGCTTCGATCGAACCTCCCGTGGAAGATGTCGTCGAGAAAGGCGAAATCCATCGCGTTTATTGACCGTTCGTTCCGCCTCGATCTCTTCCTTCTGCTTTTCCTTCTCTCCATCTCTCGCTCAATCTCCGAACTGAATCAAGGGGTGAGGGTTTCCGAGAATGCTAGTCGGTTCTAAGATTCCATTTCTTCACTTGATGATGTAATTTTAATGACCCTGATGGAAAATTGGTGGATTTCTGCAGTTCTGTGCTGTTACAAGTGATTCGGATTGCAGCTCGTCATCTACGAAGATTTTGATCAAGGGAGGGACCGTAGTGAACGCTCATCACAAGGAGGTGGCGGATGTGTACATCGAGGACGGGATCATTGTTTCTGTGCGACATAATATCAAGGTCATCTTCAGATGATTTTTTTTTTTTGTTCCCGTCTAAATTTTCTATTGATGTTTTCGCCGTTTTTGCTTGGTTGCTGGATTGGTGTCGTTCACTACTCATTGTGTTAATTAAGTGAGGGCCCGTTGTTTGGTATTTTTACTATAAACTGTTTTGTGTTTTTGTTTCCTTGAGAATAACGGAAACATCGCATGGAGGTTTGTGTTGGAGCAACTGTTTGCATGGAACTTCTTTGCTTTTAGTATTTTTTTTTTAACCAGAAAAAAATTGCTGCCACAAGATCTAAATATTTTACACGCGATTTAAAAATAAAAGGGTTTGTCCCAAATATAGTAATCCAAGAGGGGGATGAATTTGATCTTTAAAAATTAATAGACTAACTAGCAAGCATGCATACTTAAATATTTTTTACAAATAAATTGAGTGTAGTGCGGTGAAGATAATATGCAAGCAATAACAAATAGCATAACCAAACACAAAAGATTTATAGTGGTTCAGTGCCAACCCTACACCTACATTCACTTCCCAAGAATCCCTTAGGAATTCCACTATCACTAGCCTACCTAGCTAACAAACTTGTTTACAGGCACAAGCAAGCCTTACACACTAGCCTTCTGGCTTAGTCTTCTTGTTTATGGGTATAAGAGGACCTTACACACTAGCCTTCCGAGCTAGTCTTTTTTATTTATGGATACAAGGGGATCTTTCACAACCCTAGCCTTCTTGACTAGCACTTGTTTTCGAGCATAAGCGAGCATTACAAGATCAAGCACAATAATATCAAGTTTATACAATAAACTCCTAGAAATGAGCAGATATTCAAGAATATACTTTATAAATTTTGAAAAATACTCCACAAGAGGGCTTCTTCCTTTAAGCATGCCGAAGCTATAATGAAGCCTTTGATGAAGCTTGAATGCTCTTCAAGGAAGATTGTTGGATCTTCAACACCACTTCAAGAATCAGAAATAAAATGTGCTTCAAGTGACTTTGAAACAATCAATGCAATACTCCAACTTTCTTACAAGAATAAATCTTTCTTTCAAGATATTTTTCTCTCTTTTCTTTCACTGATTTTTCACTTCTTTTCACAGATTTTTCTCTCTATTTTTTCACTCTTTTTCACACTATTTTTCTTCTCTTTTTCTCTTCCTCACATTCACTTTTGAATCACTGTTCAACAACTCTATTTATAACCAACAGAAAATATAGCTGTTGCATGACCGTTGTGAAATAGAGAAGAGAGAGAGAAAATAACACTTGGCAAGCTTAGCTAAGGAGTCCGGCCATCCAAGACAAAAATTGGGTTGCCTAACTCTAGAGTTTAGATGCCCAAGTAAAAAGAATTAGAAGCCCCAACAAAAGAATCAGTGGAACAATTTTGAACACAAGGCAGACAAAGATCCATCTGAGTGCCATGAAAAAATGGCATCCCAATTCCATAGAATGGCAAGCCAGGGAAAAAGTAGCAGAATCGACGGCCTAAAACAAAACCAGCAGCCTAATATAAAATTCGATAGACCAAATCAAAAATATGGCAAGCCAATTTTGAAACAGAAAAGTAAAATTAGCAGTTCAACTTTAAATTCGGCAGATCAATTTTGAAGCCATGAAGCAACCAGCCGAATGCTAAGAAAAATTAGCAGCCCAACTTTAAATCCGACAAACCAATTTTGAAGCCATGAAGAATCAGGGAGCCAAAATCGAACACTTAAAAAAATTAACAGGTCAACTCCATGAATTGGCAAACCGGTTTTAATGTGCCAGACATCTAGCCGAAGGTTATATAAAATTAGCAGGCCAATTTTTGAATTGGCAGACTAATCTTTTTACCATTTACAAACAAGGAACAACCAGCCGAAAGCTTCAAAGAAATAGCAACCTAACTTAGAAAACCGGCAGACTAGTTTTAATAGGATTGAGCTAGGAAACTAACAGCCAAAAGCCTCACAAAATTAGCAGCCCAAGCCATGAACTAGCAGACCAAATTTTAAGAGCCAGGTATTCAACCGAAGACAACAGGAAATTGATAGTTCAAAGACAAACTCCGGTATCGAATAAACACCCTTTAAAGATTTCTTTGGCAAACATTCAAAATAATATAGAGTTTTAAATAAGAACTTGTAAGATGATTGAATCCAGTTCAAGACAATGCAAATATAATTAAACTTGAAAGTCATTTTGTCAAAAGAAATGTTCAAACATATAAAAATCGTCCAGTGATTACAAAATCCAAATAATAATTTACTCACTATATTTATACACTACTAGTGTTACCTTTTGTTTTGAATCACAATATACCTTGAGCTACAGCAAGTGTTATTATTTCATGATGAATAACCTGAAATAGATTTATCTTGACGGATATAATATTAGTATAATACTTAATTATTTTGTGTTTCGTCAAAATCAATGTGAGGTCAACAGGTGATACATTTCTGCTTGTTGTTTAGTTTTTCTCCTTGGATTTGTGAAAACAAAATAGAAAAGAAGCAATACCAAATGGGCAACAAAATTATGGATATATAGTCATTAATCGAGGTAAACTTTGGTTACACTCATATGTAGTCAAATTAAGGATTCAGTGAACTTTTCATTCTTAAATCCACACGATTTCATAATCATCCCATCTATTTCATTTTTTCCATCTTTGAAAGGATGAGAAAGATGGCATAATTCAAACTGGCTACATTCAAAGGTAGCCAAGCTTACCTTTCATTGACCTATACATGTTTCCTGGTTCTAGTTGTTGTAAAGAGGGGAAAAGAAAACCTTTAAAAGTCTTCTTTTTTGCTAGTTGAAAGGACCCAATTTTTCATCATTAGCTATAAGGCTGATTTTCCTAGAGAAGATGAGCATTGGCTCAAAGTTCTAATTGCTTTTGCATTTAGGGCTCTTAAATAAACAAGTTTTATGCAAATAGCTTGAGTTGGACTCGGTCAATTCACTAATGAGCTGAGCTAGAGCTTGGGCTCACTTGAGTTCAGCTTGATTAAGTTTGAAATAGAAATAAATAAATAATTAATACATAATATATAGTATTTCTAGTTATTTTGTATATAAGAAAAGTCTTTTGTTATAATTATTAATAATTAGTATAATTTACATATAAAGAATGTATGTGACTATAAGATTGAGATGTAATGGTAGGAATAAGCTGAATGTATATATGTGCAATCCAAATGGATCTCATCTCTAGATCTCTTAAATGAGAAGTTTGTGTTTGGCTCAGTATTAAAAGAGCTAGCTTGAGCTTGGCTCAGTGTTAAACAGAAGGTCAAGCTTGAGCTAAGCATAGTTTGCTTGGCTTGCACGTATTTAAAGTTTTAAACCATCTCCAATGGTTTTCATTAACTTTATTTATCTATGTTGATGTTGGAAAATGGGTCGTTTATAACCCTTGGGTTATATCCATTGATTTGAATGAGAAATTGGTGATCTCTTATTAGTTCCACATGAAAAGTTTTAAAAAGGTAGAAGCACCTTATATATGAAATCTCTTTCCATGCTTATGTATTTGGGCTCATCATAAGTAGAGAGCTTGAGGGTGATGCTACTTGTGCCCACGCACGCGCGTATGCGAAGGGCGCAATGGGTGCTTTGTAGGCATACTTTGCACTTCGCATGTGCGCATCATCATGAGAAGCCTTTAAATTTTTTCATAATCATGAAGATTTGACGGTCAAGATTGATTGAATCTAGATCGTACGATGAGGGGTTGAGATCATCGTTGGATTGGTTGATCAATCAGATGAAAGGTCACGATCAAACGCTTGAGATCATCGTTGGTTGATCGAATAAGGGGACAAGATCAAATACAGAGATCAATCGGATGAAGGGTCAAGATCAAACGCTAAGATGCGAAGATTGGTGCGAAACGGTGTTGATTGATTGGCGCAATTAATTGGCCGATCACGATCATGGCGGTATATATCGATCGATCAGCACGCACCTGTTCGCTTCATTAGCGCACCCGATCGCTGATATGCGGACCCGATTGCTGAAACGGAACATCAGATCGTGAAACGGCGTATAGATACGCACTCGATCGATGCATCCAATCGCTGATCGGCAAATCGAATCTTAAAATTGCGTATAGATAAGCACCGTTCAGCCCAAAACAGCGTATAAATAGCAAACCGGCGTATCGACAGTCGACAAGCCCTTCCTTCATGTCTCTTGATCACATCCGATCAAGTAATTTGGTTCAATTCAAACCCGTAAGGATGCTTCCAATAGGCACTTCAAATCTATAAATAGGACATGTCCTTGCATTCAAAATAATCAATCCGAGAAACAATTCCTTCTTAGGCATTTGCATACTCTGAATTAAAGAGAGTATAAAGCATTTCCATACTCTGAATTAAAGAAGTATAGCATTTTGGTTCATTGTTCTGGTGAATAGTGTGCTACTTTCATCAGAAGTAGATCATTGTATCTTGGAAGATAATCATCATAAATCCGTAAGCACCTGTGCGGGGCGAATTTGTCTTAAGGACATAGAGTTTAACTCTAGACTCGGTCTTGTCATCTTTTGATCAAGTTAGCTACTACATCTACTTAGCCATCACATTCCAATTACTCCATTCCAATTCAACCAAAAGTTGATACTCCTAAATTTTAACCTTTTGGGAAAACTATGAATTCTAATTCCATGTTTCCTTGTTATACTAAACTTACAGCCAATCATTTTGAGTTCTAATTTAATCATACTGGAAAGGAATTATTTTACATGACGACTCATATTTCCTTTAGAGATGTTTTTTTCTTCTTTCTGTTCTCGTGGATTGTTGTTAAAATAAATATGCATATGAATATTTACTCCAGGTTGGGGACGAAGTGAAAATACTTGATGCAACTGGGAAGTATGTCATGCCAGGTCTGTCTAAATTTTATTTTACAGTCATTGTAGCAACTATTTTTAGATGTCATTGCATCAAGATAACTAGTAAATATCTTCTGAATTTCTATCTACAAGCAGATGATAACTGCAGGGTTCTCTATCTGTATTGCAACAGGCGGGATTGATCCACACACTCATCTAGAGTTCGAGTTTATGGGAACTGTGACAGTAGATGACTTTTTCGCTGGTCAAGCTGCTGCATTGTCAGGAGGAACAACTATGAACATTGACTTTGTAATACCAGTTGAAGGAAGTTTATCTGCTGGTTTTGAGTCCTACAAAAACAAAGCAAAGGCAGCAGTAATGGACTATGGTTTTCATATGGCCATCACAAAATGGGATGAAGAAATTGCAAAAGACATGGAGCTAATGGTCAAGGAGAATGGTCTGTATAATTTATGCTTCTCCAATGGAAACTTATTATGATAAGTGAAAAAACATTTGATTTTGAATGCTCATCTAAAACAACTTAATCTGGCTGTTCTATTTTTATCAAAATGGACCTTCCTAAAATTTTCTTACACTACTATCAGGAATCAACTCTTTTAAATTCTTTATGGCATACAAAGGAGCATTGATGATCAATGATGAGCTTTTAATGCAAGGCTTGGAAAAATGCAAGTCTCTTGGTGCCTTGGCTATGGTTCATGCAGAAAATGGAGATGCTATTGCTGAAGGACAAAAAAGAATGATTGATCTTGGAATAACAGGTCCAGAGGGACATGCTCTTTCAAGGCCTCCAGTGGTGATTCTCAAAACTTGTCTCTATTACTGTACTGTGTCAATAGTAGCTCATCATTTTACTTTCAAACTGTCTAATTAGTTTTAGGATGTTTTTCATTTGATCATTCCCTTTCTGTATATAGCCTATAGCCTTCCCCTTGTTTTGACTGTTTCTTTTATTATGTTTGAGAATATCTGTTGCTTGAATCTATGCATTGCAACATGCACATAATATACCTGTAACAGTAATGTGAAAGTTATTCTTTATCTTCAGTACTGTTCTTTATCTTCAGTGCTGTACCCTGTCCTATTGTATTTGAAAATTATAATGTTTGTCCTTTCTGCAGCCTGGTGTAGTGATCGCCTTAGAACTTTATAAACATATCATAGTATATTGACTGTAGATAATTATAAACTAGATAAGTCTGCTAGCCCATCAGTCCAATGTCATTAATTCCTACTGCTATGACATAATATAAGTATATAACCATCTTGTTATTGAACTATTCTCTCTAGTTCAACGATGCTGTGGTAATGTATAATTTAATTTGGTTTTATGCAGTTGGAAGGAGAAGCAACTGCAAGGGCTATTCGTTTGGCAAGCTTTGTCAATACGCCCTTATATGTGGTTCATGTGATGAGCATTGATGCCATGGGGGAGATTGCGAAGGCTAGAGAAGCAGGTGACATGTTTTGAATTTTGTGCTTTTTATATATCTATTTTTATTATGATGCATTTAAATTATCTTATAACATACAATTGTGGTTCTGTACCTCTAACTTGAAATATGTTTTAACATCGGCTTATTAGAAAATATTACCAATTATTGCAATAGGCAAATATCTCCATGAGAGTATGGGGGAAGGGGGGAAAGGGGAGGGGAGGTTGGTTATTTTACTTGAAAATCATATATTAGTGGCAAGGAGGAGAAAGAGGAGATGTGATAGGAAAAGATGGTAGAAGAGAGGCCAGTAGGGGTGGGAGGGGGTGGTAGTGGATGAGAAGGAAAAGATGGTGCTGGCGGATGATGGTGTGGGGCAAAGAGAGGAGGTATTGGTGGCAGTGGCCTCTTAGAAATAGGAAGAGGGGGTGGTGGTGGCAGGATAGACACTAGTAGAGGCAAGTAAAATTGAGAAAAAGGGTACATCTGAAGGTAGCTAGGGTTAAGAAAGAAGCGAGGTAGTACTTGTTGTTAATCTTGACTCACTGTTTTGTTTTGAAGTATTGAATTAGTGATCCAAAGGTTCATATACACCTATTAAACCATCACTTTAAGTAAACCACATATGGACCCCCTTTTGATGGGATGGATTGAGAGGCTCTAACCTAAATTGGAACCTGATCCAACTCATTGGCGAGTGAAGATTGGTTGACCCAAACTCATGGGACCCAATGGGTTAAGTTAGGTTGGTTAAGTCAGGTCAAGTTGGGTAAACAGGTTAGCTCCAATATTACCATCCCTACCTTCTATTTTTTCGATCTATTCCTATATATTTTAACTTTTTGTTAATTTTTGACAAATATGCAGGCAAGATGTAACGTCCTAACTTATTTGCAGGCCTAATTAATTCATTAGCAGGCTAAAATCGCATGGCCCTAAAAATTCGAGTAGAAGCTAATTACTAGCAGTGAACTTGAGTTATAAGCACTTAAACCTTTCTTTCCTATCCGATGTAGGACTATTTTTTAGGTCTTAAGTGCTAATAACTCAAGTTCACCTGCTATCAACTAATTTTCACTTGAGTTTTTGGGGCCACGTGATTTCGGCTCGTTAATGGGTTAATTGGGTTAGCAGGTAGGCTTGGAGTGTTACAAATGGCATCATAGCCAATCCGAGTATGCAGAAGTTGGTGAGTAAGAGAAAAGAGCTATCCATAGGACAATGTTAGAGTTTTGCCATGGTGTGAAACCATCCTTGTAGCACCGACGATTTGATTCAAGATAAATTCTGGATATCTTATGGCGTGTGACGAGGATATTGCATTATCTAAGAGAAAATTGTAATACTCCAAAAATAATCCCATATCAAATGAGAAACAAAAGGTTTAAGTGCTTATAACTCAAGTTCAATTGCTACCAATTAACTTCCTTTTAAGCTTTTAGGGCCACAGTTTTGGCCCACTAATGGTTTAATTGGGTTACCAAACAGGCTTAGGGTATTACACAAGACTTTATGGATCACACCTTGATCCCTAAGTGGACCTCATAAAAATGGGTTATCGATTGTTGGCTATGGATAAGGTTATTTATTCCAATTCAACAATAGGTAAAAATGGCATTGGTTATTAGATATGACTTTATAGGGGATATCATCCTTGAAATACTAGTGTAGGTAGATTTTGTCTATTTTAATAGGTGTTGATCATCTTTCGTGATCTCATATATGGCTTTTCAACTTGAGGAATTGGTCTCTCAATAATATATTGTAGTTGGAAGAAAAAGCACCTTTATTCCTAAACTGTTTTATTCCACCATACGCCATGAAAGTAAAATTCCAAATCATTTTCAATAGATAGTGATATGGTCAAGAAATGAAATACGGGTCGAGGCACGGTCGGTCCGCGGGGAATAGGTTGGAACCCTCGGCACAGGGTCCTGGTCAAGAGCGGCCCCAGGGTCTGGGCGGCCCCCGAGTTCTGAGCGGCCCCCAGGGTCTGGGCGGCCTCCCGGTCCTGGGCGGCCCTCCAAGTTCTGGACGGCCCCCAAGTCCTGGACGGCCCCAAGCTCTGAGCGGTCCCCAAGCTTTGGCAGTCCCCGAGTTCTGGGCGCCTCCCGGTCAAGTGTGGCCCCCAGGTCCTGGGCAGCCCTCTGGTCAAGGGTGGCCCCCAGGTCCTGAGCGGCCTTCCGGTCCTGGACGGCCCCCTGCTTTGGGCTATATGCCCGACCTCTCAAAACTATTTCCATATCAGGAGCACTTAACGCTACAAGCTGTCATGTCTGGAACAGAGCCCAAGAATTATCAAACATCATAGCGCTTTAAATGGCTTGGATAAGACAAATGCCAGAACGTCACCATTCATCGAAAAGCCCAAATAAAGGAGATACTGAGCACCTATTTTAGAGCCAGATAACTTTCCACTAACTCTGACATTCCCTTGGGAAGATCGAAACCCATCATGACGATCCTTGACTTCCAGGGCAAGTTCCTTAATGCCTCTGGTGTTGATTAACAGTAAACCATCACGTGGCAAGCCCTCGCTGTGGCTGACCACTAATCTTACACATTAATCTCATTCGATAAGAAAAAGAAAAGAAAGGGAAATATGACTTGAAGCTGACGGCATGATGACGAAAGCCAGGGAGCGATTTTTTCTTCGAAAATTCAAGGAGTATAAAAGGGGGGGGGGATTTTTTCATTCTTCCTTCAGCCGGAGATCTTGCACAAAGAAAATTTTTCTATCTTTCTGGTGATCAAGCATCAACAGATTGGCGCGCCAGGTAGGGGGCGAACCTTCGACTCCTTCAAATAGCTCTGGTCTTCCCAACATGAAGACTAGATCTCCGGAGGAAGACCTTTCCCAGGGATCTGGGGGGCATCTCTCATCTCCTGATCGGATTGAGGGAACCCCTGACCCAACCGAGCTGGTCCGGCCAAGCCCTCCAGCTGCTTCCTTACCACCACCGGTATCAGCTACTCCCCAAGACCAGTTGGCCACCCTCACACAGCAAGTTCAAACCCTTGTTGGGATGGTCCAGCAACTGCAGGAGCAACATTCCAGAGGGGCCAGACGGCGGTTCGAGACACCTTTGCATTCTAGATCGGCCACCCCTGTTAGCCGGCAGTCTACCCGGGGAAGATCCCCTCCTACAAGGCCTCTCCACCCCTACGCCTCGGCGGCGTTTCATTCTCAAGGCTCCCGGGGTGGATCGCGCTCCCTTACCCGTTCCTCGGGTAGTCCACCTGCCAGGCGGCGACGGGGTAAGGAGCCACAAATGGAGCACCGCCAGTGGTGTCGCCGGTCTTCATCTTCTTCCCCTGAGCCAGCTGGAGGAAAGATGGCTGATCAGATGGAGAGGCGTCTCGATGAACAAGACCGGAGATTGGAAGAACTTAGCCAAAGAATTAACAATCAGCCGGGGTCGGATTACGACACCCGTCCTCCTCTTACTCGCGAATTATGGAGGAACCTATTCCAGGGAGGTTTCGTTTCCCTCAACTTGACCCTTATGATGGCACCACCGACCCTCTGGATCATCTGGAAAGTTATAAGGCTATTATGCAGGTTCAAGGGGCGACTGATGCCCTCTTATGTATAGCTTTTCCAGCTACACTCCGAAAGGCCGCTCGTGCCTGGTATTCTCGTCTGCCTGCGCGCAGCGTTGACTCCTTCCGACAACTGGAAAGATCTTTCCTAGCTCATTTTGACGCTTGTCGGAAGATTCCCCGAGTGGCAGACAGCTTGTTCTCTGTGCAGCAACAAGATGGAGAATCTCTGAAAGACTTTATAACCCGATTCAAGGTGGCGGCTCTGGAAGTCTATCACCTCGACGATGCTGTGGCTACTCTGGCTTTGAAGCGGGGGCTCCGTCCCTCCCGTTTCACCTACTCTTTGGACAAAAGGCCTCCCTGCTCTTATGCTGACCTCTTGAGTCGTGCGCAGAAGTACATCCGCGCCGACGAGGCCGATTCATCGAGAAGGGGCGTCGAAGGAAGGACTGGGAAGAGGCCAGCTCGCCCGGAGTCAAGCGGGCCCTCTCCCAAGAAGTCTGAACCCTCGCCGACCAGCTGACCGCCGCAAGAGCTTGGCCCCCAGAGAAGATCATCTTACACCTCTCCTTGCACCCCGGGCCCATATCCTCATGGAGATTGAAAATGAGCCTTATCTGCGGCGTCCACCTCCCTTGAAGAAAGGTGTTGTACGTGATAGAAGCCGCTACTGCCGTTTCCATAGAGATTACGGCCACGACACTGAGGAATGCCGCAATCTGAAGCAGGCCATTGAAGAGCTTATACAAAGGGGATATCTGGGGCAGTACATCCAGAAGAAGGAGACTCCGCCTGTACCAGCTTTGATGGGCCCTCCTCCGCCTCAGGCCAACATCGATAATGCCCCTACGGAGCGAATGGTGGGAATGATTGCCCGTGGAGGAGCATCACTTCATAAGAGGCCGAGAGGAGAGGGAGAGTTAGAAAATGTAATCCCTTCTAGGGGAGATATAACTGGTGGAAGTATTGTAAAAGATGATAGCGTCGTCGTCTCTATGACGGTCGCTAAGCATCCTGTAAGAAGGATTCTAATAGATAGCGGGAGCTCCGCCAACGTGCTTCGAATGGGTTTATCTCTTGACTCTCTTCGACCTGTGGCTGCTCCTCTGGTTGGCTTCACAGGAGATTCCATACAGGTGGAGGGCGAAATCACCCTACCTGCTACGGCAGGGTCGCCGCCGCGTCAGAGCACGGTGATGCTGGACTTCTTGGTAGCCCGGGTGCCCCTGACATACAATGCCATTCTTGGCCGTCCTGGATTAAATATGCTAGATGCGGTTATATCCACTAAACGTCTACTGGTGCAATTCCCTACCAACCAAGGAATTGGCGAGATGCGTGGGGAGGTAGACTCAGTCAGACCCTGTTATCATCTAGCTCCCAGTCCTCAGACGGTTGCGGTTCCCCCGGCTGCCGAGTCATTCGACCCCAGGGAGACCGAGCGGAGGGGGGAACCGGCGGAGCGTTTGGTGTCTTGCCCCCTAGGGGGCGACCCAGCAAGATTGTGCAAATCGGCGAACTCCTCTCTCCTGAAGCCCGGAGTCAGCTCCTAACCTTCTTGCAGGCGAATGCAGATATCTTTGCTTGGAAAGTGACAGACATGGTTGGGATTCCCCGGAGGTGATCACTCACCGGCTTAATATCAACCCAGAATGCCGGCCGGTCCGTCAGAAAAAAAGGAGTTTCGCTCCTGAGCGGCAGAGAACTATAGATGAAGAAGTGGACAAATTGCTTATGGCCGGCCATATTCGAGAGGCACAATACCCTGACTGGCTAGCTAATGTGGTCATGGTCCGGAAGACCAGTGGGGGATGGAGAATCTGCATTGACTATACTGATCTTAACAAAGCCTGTCCTAAAGACAGTTTTCCATTGCCGCGGATCGACCAGTTGGTGGATTCTACTTCCGGCTACGAACTTCTTAGTTTCATGGATGCCTTTTCGGGGTATAATCAGATAAACATGAACCCCTCGGATGAAGAACATACCTCTTTTGTTACTGAGAAGGGCATTTATTGTTACAAAGTAATGCCCTTTGGATTAAAGAACGCTGGAGCCACCTACCAAAGGCTGATGAATAAAGTTTTCAAAGGTCAGCTCGGCCGTAATATGGAGGTGTATGTGGACGATATGCTGACGAAGAGCACTTGTGCTGCCAACCATATCACTGATCTGGAGGAAACTTTCCATAACCTCCGACTCCATAGAATCAAGCTTAACCCGCGCAAATGCGCGTTTGGAGTTACCGCAGGAAATTCTTGGGTTTTCTGGTGACCCGGCGGGGAATTGAGGCAAACCCGGAGAAGATTCAGGCCATTCTTGATATGAGGCCACCAGCCTGTAAGAAGGAGGTACAACAGCTTACCGGAAGGATAGCAGCGCTGAGCCGATTTTTGTCAAGATCAGCGGAGAAGTGTCTGCCTTTCTTCAAAGTTTTACGCAGGGCAGACGGTTTTGAATGGACGGAGGATTGTCAGCGAGCTTTTGGTGAGCTTAAGGAATTCTTATCCACGCCGCCCCTATTGTCTAAACCTGAGGAAGGAGAAAAGCTCTTCCTTTATCTTGCGACTTCCTCAGAGGCCGTCAGCTCCGTTTTGGTGCGCATCGACGACCATGCCATTCAGAAACCTGTATATTATACTAGCAAAGTACTCCATGGCGCGGAAGAAAGGTATTCCAAAACGGAGAAGGTTATTTTCGCTTTGGTTATCTCCGCCCGGCGGCTCAGACCATATTTCCAGGCTCATCCTATAATTGTACTCACTGACCAGCCCCTCAGAACCATTTTGTCCCGTCCTGACACATCCGGCCGATTGGCTAAGTGGGCCATCAAGTTAGGGGAGTTTGACTTATCCTTCCAACCCCGGGCCGCACTGAAATCCCAAGTCTTAGCCGATTTCTTGGTGGAGTGTACTTGGTCTGAGAAACATCAAGAAGATTCCCCCCAAATTCCTTCAGATGTCGGCGAGGAGAATGATGGGGCGTGGATCCTCCACGTCGATGGGGCCTCTAACTCCCAGGGAAGTGGAGCCGGCCTTATCCTTGCCAGCCCGGAGGGCGTGGTGTTGGAGTATGCTCTCCGTTTCCTCTTTGAAGCCACTAACAATCAAGCTGAGTATGAAGCCTTGTTAGCCGGAATTAAACTGGCGCATGGGCTGGGATCAAGCGTCTCCGAGCTTTTACTGACTCACAACTCATTTCTGCCCAAGTGGCCGGGAGTACGAGGCCCGAGATCCTATTATGTCTCGGTATCTAAGCAAGGTGAATCTGTTAATCCCCTTACTAGATCGCTTCACCATCAGTTACATCCCTAGAGGGGAGAATGCCAGAGCTGATATGTTGGCCCGACTTGCCACATCAGCGGATAACGCCATGGGCAAAACTTATATTGAGTACCTGGAGATACCTAGTATCGAAGCCATGGAAGAAGTTCTGCCAGTTACACAGGAGGAAACATGGATGGACGCCTATATCCAATACTTGAAAGACGGCGTCCTCCCGGCCGATCATGGAGAAGCCAAGCTGCTTAAACGGAGAGCCTCCAAATTTATATTGCTGGACGGCCAACTCTACAAGAAATCCTTTTCCCAGCCTTTTCTCAAATGCGTCGGCCCAACAGACGCGGATTATATTCTTAGGGAAATTCATGAAGGCATATGCGGAAATCATTCGGGGGGCAGATCTCTGGCACGTAAAGCTCTCCGACAAGGATATTATTGGCTAACCATGCAGGAGGATGCTACTGAGCTAGTGAAGAGATGTGACCAATGTCAGCGGTACGCTTGTATTCAGCGGCAGCCGGCTTCCCTGTTGAGTCCTCTCTTCGCCCCATGGCCCTTTGCCCAATGGGGCATGGACATCCTCGGCCCTTTCCCACCGGCGTCAGGCAGCGGAAATTCCTGCTTGTGGCTATTGATTATTTCACTAAGTGGGTTGAGGTTGAGGCGCTCGCCCGGATCACTGAAGCCAAAGTCAAAGCTTTTCTCTGGAAATCTATCGTCTGTCGATTCGGTATACCTCATACTCTTGTCACTGACAACGGCCGGCAGTTCGATAACACTGCCTTTAAAGCCTTCTGTGCTGATTTCGGCATCACTCATCGATTCGCCTCTGTCGGCCATCCGCAGTCTAATGGAGAAGCCGAGGTCACGAATCGTATGATACTACGAGGGCTGAGAACCAGGCTGGACACATCTAAGGGAAGATGGGTGGAAGAACTCCCGAGCGTGCTCTGGGCCTACCACACGACTCCCAGGACGCCAACAGGAGAAACGCCTTTCAACCTGGTTTTCGGCTCCGAAGCTGTTATCCCGGTCGAGATTGGCCTGCCTAGTATTCGGGTGGAGTCGTATGATGAAGCTGACAATCTCTCTAATTTAAGAGCCAGTCTCGATCTCATTGACGAAGTAAGGGACCGAGCTCAAGTCAGGATGGCGGCCTACCAACAACGGTAGCGAGATATTATAATGCTCGCGTCCGCCCGAAAAGCTTCCGCCAGGGAGACTTGGTCCTTAGAAGAGCTGAAATATCTAAACCGGCGGAAGGGGGCAAGTTGTCCCCGAATTGGGAAGGGCCCTACCGAGTCGCAGAAGTCCTTCATCGTGGAGCATACCGACTCGAAGACTTAAGTGGACAACCGATCCCTCGAACATGGAACGCGGGCAATCTCCGGCAATACCATCAATAATGTAATAGGTGTATTTACCTAAGGAGTCAATAAACGTACACTTTCAAAGATTTCTTGTAGATAGTTCTTCAAAAGGAACTCGACGGCCCCACGGTCCTAAGGACACCCCCGGGCCGGTATTGCACACCCCTGAGGAGGTTCAAGTCCAAGGCCTAGGCGGCCTCGAGTCGAACTCTCGGGCTGGTATCCGACTACCCCCGAGATTCTTCAAAAGGAACTCGACGGCCCCACGGTCCTAAGGACACCCCCGGGCCGGTATTGCACACCCCTGAGGAGGTTCAAGTCCAAGGCCTAGGCGGCCTCGAGTCGAACTCTCGGGCTGGTATCCGACTACCCCGAGACGATTCTTCAAAAGGAACTCGACGGCCCCACGGTCCTAAGGACACCCCCGGGCCGGTATTGCACACCCCTGAGGAGGTTCAAGTCCAAGGCCTAGGCGGCCTCGAGTCGAACTCTCGGGCTGGTATCCGACTGCCCCCGAGAGATTCTTTAAAAGGAACTCGACGGCCCCACGGTCCTAAGGACACCCCCGGGCCGGTATTGCACCCCTGAGGAGGTTCAAGTCCAAGGCCTAGGCGGCCTCGAGTCGAACTCTCGGGCTGGTATCCGACTGCCCCCGAGACATTCTTCAAAAGGAACTCGACGGCCCCACGGTCCTAAGGACACCCCCGGGCCGGTATTGCACACCCCTGAGGAGGTTCAAGTCCAAGGCCTAGGCGGCCTCGAGTCGAACTCTCGGGCTGGTATCCGACTACCCCCGAGAATTCTTCAAAAGGAACTCGACGGCCCCACGGTCCTAAGGACACCCCCGGGCCGGTATTGCACACCCCTGAGGAGGTTCAAGTCCAAGGCCTAGGCGGCCTCGAGTCGAACTCTCGGGCTGGTATCCGACTGCCCCCGAGACGATTCTTCAAAAGGAACTCGACGGCCCCACGGTCCTAAGGACACCCCCGGGCCGGTATTGCACACCCCTGAGGAGGTTCAAGTCCAAGGCCTAGGCGGCCTCGAGTCGAACTCTCGGGCTGGTATCCGACTCCCCGAGAATTCTTAAAAGAACTCGACGGCCCCACGGTCCTAAGGACACCCCCGGGCCGGTATTGCACACCCCTGAGGAGGTTCAAGTCCAAGGCCTAGGCGGCCTCGAGTCGAACTCTCGGGCTGGTATCCGACTGCCCCGAGATGGTTCTTGGAAAAGAACTCGGCGGCTCCACGATCCTAGGGACGAACCTAACGTCGATCTATGGATTAAGCCTCGAAGGGCCGAGGGGGAGATGAGTCCCTTTACTTCCTATATGTATGATGGTTAAATATCATAAGCCAATCGACTGCAATAACAAACAAACAGGAATGAAGAACTGACACTCATTCATTTAAAAGTCGAGCTGTTACAAAACTTCAAAAAACATCCCCTACAAGCTGGCATTGGCCGGCTTACCAAAAAGAGTCCGTCGAGGACAGAAAAAAGAGAGAGAGAGGAAGGGAGAAGAGATACAGTCCGACATAGCCGCGTTCCTATTGATTCCTGGAACGCTCACCCATTGTGGTCGGCTCAGTATTCGACTCTTCAACTGCAGTCGCTTGGGCGGCAGATTCTTCCGCTATCACTGCTTCATCGGCGGTGTCTTCAACCTCAGCATCGGAATTTTCTTCGTCGTCTGCAGGCTGGAAACGATCGAGGTCTTCTAGTTTGAAATGCCGGGACAATCTTCTTTTGCACCTCTCGAAGCCTTGGACAAAGGCGTCCATAACAGCCTCGCGAAATTCCGAGGCAAATCGGGGGAACTTTTGTATTCCTCGATGGCCTCCCGAACCCGAGCCTCGGCCGCGGCCACCCTTTCTTGAGCCTTTGTCTCCGTTATAGCCATCTTATCCAGGGCTTCCTTCGTTTCCTTCTCGGCCAGGGCCAGCTTCTCTGCAGCATCAAGGGCCGCCGCCTCCGCGTTGTCGGCCCGGTTTTCGGTGTATTCTAATTTGAGAATGGCTTCCTTCAATTTTTCCTCAGTCGGTAGCAGCTTTGCCCTGGTTTCAGACAGTTTCGCGTCCAGGGTCTGCAGCTCCCTCTCGGCCCTCTCCCGCCACGCGCGGTTGTCCTCCCGAACGGCCTGAAGGTCAAGCGACGCCTTCAATTCTCGGGCCTTTACTTCCGATAATTCTTTCTTCAGGCCCTCGTTGTTGGACTTGGCGTTGACCAGATCCTCGCGGAGTACGAAAAGGCCGTTGGACATCTATATTAAAACATTGATGAATGCAGGAATTCTGTAATTAGGAAAAGAGAAATCGGGAAAGGAAAGAAAGGAGGAGACCATGATTTTACCTGGAGCGCGGCTGTAAACATCGTATCGAAGGATTCCTCCAGGGGCAAGCCCCTCATTTTGGCTTGAAACCGGGGCAAAACCGAGAGTTTAAGAACCGTTTCTGATAAACGGCTCTTATACGCCATGCCCTGACTGGGCATCTCTGAGGATTGAGGCGGATCCTTCGAGATGTCCGGGGGAGCGGAAACATCTGCTCCTTCTGGCGACTGCGGGTCTGGCGGGCAGGTCTCGGCCAACCCTTTGCTCCCGGAAGGCTCCCCAATATCTCTGGCGGGAGGGGAGGCGGCCCCCGATGGGCCCTCCACAGGGAGACCCCTAATAGGTATCCCGGGGGGGGTTCTCCTCTCCCTCATCCTCCACTAATATCGCCTCAGGGAGAATTGCCGGAGGCTGGGTCGAGTGTCCCGGCTCCCTTTGACAAGGCCTTTTCGGCCCGGCCCTAGTCGCGCCACGGGCATTTCCTTTCCTCTTCCGAAGGCTTGATATTATCGCATCCTGAGAGAACTTCATTGCTGCAAAATCGAGAATCCAAAGTTAATCAAAAAAGTGCCCTAGAGATGCCACATGTAAGTAGAAGGTGCGCGCTAAAATCCATTCTCATACACGTACTCGAATACGAAATACCCCAAAAAAAAAGAAGATAGTAATGACAAAAATGAAACTCTTTGAAGCTCACCGGGCGCTGTAGGCAGCGACACCGGCATAGACGCAATCCCCTGAAGGTTATCCTCCGATAACAGTTCCTTACTAGGGGGCACGACGGTGGACACCAGAATATTAAACAACTCCTGATCTCTCTCTTCGATAGTCGAGTTCTGATTAGAGCTGGTATCAGGAACACCCCAGTTCACATCCACCCCCTCTAGATGAGCATAAAAAAACCGCGACTTCCACCCCTTGATTTTGGAAGGGAGGTTGAGCCCTAGGACTCTCCTGGGCCTAGACGCAAAACTCCACCACCCATCCCTTATGGGATTCCGAATCCTATACAAAGCCCTAAATAGGGAGAGCCGGGCGGGAGCCCCATGGAAATGACAAAGCACTAAAAATGAAAAGACGATGCGGATGGAGTTAGGGGTAAGCTGTGCAGGGATGAGATGGTATCTATTTAACAAATTTACAAAGAAGGGATGCAAAGGCAGTCGAAGGCCACATTTGAAAAACTCTTCGTACAGCGCAACCTTCCCCGGTTGCGGGAGAGTGACCCTATCTTCGGGGAGGGGAACGGAAAGACGAATATTTGGGGATCTCAAACCGGGCCCTAAGATTCCTAAGATCCTGAGAGGACGTGATTGAAGCAATCTCCGTCGGACCGGCGGACTTAGGGATGGCTACCGAGAGACCTACCTCATGGCTGGTGGATGAAGAGGAAACCCTAGGGGATTGGGATAATGCCCTAGACGCTAGCCGCGGGGCTGGTTGATCCCCTCGAATGGTCACGCCTCCGAGAGCTTGGCGGCGCGCCTGGATAATCTCCTCGCGGGAGGGCTCGATCAGTGGGCTCTTGCCTTTCCCGTCTTGACGAGGATCCATGAAGAAGAAAAAGGAGAAAGAAAGGTCGACTAACCTGGGCTTGAAAGAATGAAGATACAGGAGACGTGACAAGAATAAAAGGCGAGGAAGTAAAGAGGACGAACCCCTTTTATATATATTTTTGAACATAACCCCTCGAGCGCCACAAAACCACGCGGCGACCCCTGAGTGGGACCGGACAGACGAAAAGGCGCTATCCTCTTAGGGATACGCGCCTTCGTTTTCTCTTTTTCGAAACGTCATCTATTGTATTTACAAATTTAAATTTGGTTTTCCGCCCCTCCCCCTTTGCACGTGCGATGCGGCTGAGCACAAGGGACAGGGGCGAGGGGGCATATGATATGGTCAAGAAACGAAATACGGGAGACACGGTCGGTCCGCGGGGAATAGGTTGGAACCCTCGGCACAGGTCTGGTCAAGAGCGGCCCCTAGGGTCTGGCGGCCTCTCGGTCCTGGGCGGCCCTCCAAGTCCTCGGCGGCCCCCAAGTCCTGGACGGCCCCAAGCTCTGGGCGGTCCCCGAGTTCTGGGCGGCCCCCAGGGTCTGGGCGGCCTCCTGTCCTGGCGGCCCTCCAAGTCCTGGGTGGCCCCAAGTCCTGGACGGCCCCCAAGCTCTGGCGGTCCCCAAGCTCTGGGCAGTCCCCGAGTTCTGGGCGGCCTTCCGGTCAAGGTGGCCCCCAGGTCCTGGGCGGCCCCCTGGTCAAGGGTGGCCCCCCAGGTCCTGAGCGGCCTCCCGGTCCTGGACGGCCCCCTGCTTTGGGCTATATGCCCCGACCTCTCAAAACTATTTCCATATCAGGAGCACTTAACGCTACAAGCTGTCATGTCTGGAACAGAGCCCAAGAATTATCAAACATCATAGCGCTTTAAATGGCTTGGATAAGACAAATGCCAGAACGTCACCATTCATCGAAAAGCTCAAATAAAGGAGATACTGAGCACCTGTTTTAGAGCCAGATAACTTTCCACTAACTCTGACATTCCCTTGGGAAGATCGAAACCCATCATGACGATCCTTGACTTCCAGGGCAAGTTCCTTAATGCCTCTGGTGTTGATTAACAGTAAACCATCACGTGGCAAGCCCTCGCTGTGGCTGACCACTAATCTTACACATTAATCTCATTCGATAAGAAAAAGGAAAAGAAAGGGAAATATGACTTGAAGCTGACGGCATGATGACGAAAGCCAGGGAGCGATTTTTTCTTCGAAAATTCAAGGAGTATAAAAGGGGGGGGGGGGGATTTTTTCATTCTTCCTTCAGTCGGAGATCTTGCACAAAGAAAATTTTTCTATCTTTGTAGTGATCAAGCATCAACAGATAGATTTCTCTATAACACAATTATTCCTTTCCATTAATATTTCTGGCCCTTAAGATTGTTTGTCTTTGTTATACTTACTCCAATTGAGGCTGTCGTTTATATTATTGACAGATCCCTCATTATACTTTATCTGTAAGCAGCAGTATGTACACCTTTGTCACTCTAATAATTGCTTAAAATTACATTTGGACATTGAATACTTTATCATGCATTAAATTAATAATTTTATAAATCAATATGAACTAACAATTCTAATTTAAATTTTTTGTTTGCAGGGCAAAGGGTCATTGGTGAACCTGTAGTTGCTGGGCTAGTCCTTGATGGGTCTTGGCTTTGGGATCCTGATTTCACTACTGCTGCAAAGCAAGAATTTGTTCCTTTCTCTTCCTTTATTCATCTTTAAGATTTATGGTTGTGCTGTTTATAATGCTCATAATTCATCTTCTAGGTATGTAATGAGTCCTCCAATAAGAAAAGCTGGACATGATAAAGCCCTTCAAGCTGCACTTTCAACAGGAACTTTGCAGGTAGTATAGTATTATCACCCTTGTGTTGTACTTATTAAACTACAGCAATAAGCACCTTCAGGTCATGCAGCTAAATTTGATTAAACAGTTGACTAGCATGGTTTCTTGCCTTTTTGCCTCTTTTGGAGGTTGTGAAAGCAATAAAATGTAGACATTTTTGTATTAATACAGATCTCAGTGTGTAACTTGTAATTTTCATAGTTTCTCTAAATGATTTTATCATCTGCTAATTTTTCATACTTGTTTTGTTGCCGTATATAGCTGTTCTAATGATTAGAAACTCCAAGAATATTGGACAAAGATACTGTCATTTTCTTCTAAAGAGATTGAATATTTTATTTTCTGTTCTATTCCTCCAATTACTTTATGCTGATTGTGCCATATCCAATATATTGAATGATTGAAGAACTACTGGAATGTCATTTTGGCAATTTGCAGCTTGTAGGAACTGATCATTGTAGCTTCAACTCTACACAAAAAGCTTTTGGTTTTGATGACTTCCGGAAAATTCCTAATGGTGTCAATGGTATGGCCAAGTATTGGTAACTGGAGTAGGAAACTCCTTGTCTTTTTCTGTATCAAGATTTCTGATATTGGAGTAACTACAATTGGATTCCAGGTATAGAGGAAAGGATGCATTTAACTTGGGACACAATGGTGGTAAGCTGTGCATGACTCAGCTGCTTCTGTAGTAAACATTTATCATTGCATATGTTTTGCTCCAGCAATTGATGTGTTTTTTGTGATTACTGGTATTGCTGCAGGCATCTGGCCAAATATCTGTCACGGATTATGTGCGGATAACAAGTACTGAATGGTATTTCATTGTCGCAGTCATATTCATGACATTGTCAAATTTGTTTCTCATTCATCCTGTTGAAATACTTGAAACTTCAGACAAAATTCAACTGACATTTACTTTCCATATCCTCCGGAGTTATTTACATGCTTAGTTTGATAGCATGTTTTCAAACACAGATTATTGTAATATTTCTGAATACTTGATCTTATATAATTGCAGTGCTAGAATTTTCAATATTTACCCCAGAAAAGGAGCAATACTGGAAGGATCTGATGCTGATATAATTATACTAAACCCTAATGCAACCTTCAAAATTGCTGCTGCTTCTCATCATTCCAGATCTGACACAAATGTGTTTGAGGGCATGACAGGAAAGGTAACTGTTTTTTCTTCATTTTCATAGTTTCTATAGAATTCTGCAGGCTTGATTAGATGTATATTAAGCAGAAAATATTGATGTTCATACTTCAGTTGTCTATTTACATAGCCCAAAAAATATTAAATTGTCAGTACAGCAAGGATTTCTATCATATTTGTGCATATCTGAGCAAACAAATGAAATAAAAAAAAATCTGTATTTGTGTGTTTTCTTTTTATCCAGTATCCCTACCATTTGTGGTAGTCGCATGTAATTGTTCTGCTATGATGTATACCATTAAAATCTTGTATCTTGCTGTGGCTGCATGTGACTGTATTTCTATCATGTTTTGTTATTTAAACTACTGTTTTGTGGCATTTTTTTCCCCCCCACTGTTATAAGTTCCATGTTAGCATGCCATTCCAACATTGATAATCAGTGTAAATGCTAGAACATGACCTATTGTGGAACCCACCATGGGCTGTGTTCCAACAACTCAGTTGGAGCCTTGTGAAGGGAAATTTAAGTGGGATTGCTGTAGTTTCAGCTCCACTCATCTCTTCATACCCAAAATCATTACTTGCCAGCAACCAAGTGAACCTAAATTTACCTGGACTTGGTGAAAAACCAACAGTCATTGTGCTTCTGATTTGTCATGTGATTATTGGTGTGCAGGGTAAAGTAGAAGTTACAATTTCAGGAGGTCAAGTAGTCTGGGAAGACAACAAACTGAATGTTATCCCTGGATCTGGCAAGTACATCAAAATGCCACCTTATGGCTATCTCTTTGATGGTATGGAGAAGAGAGATGCTGCATATCTGGCTTCCCTTCATGCTCCTGTTCAGCGAACCAAAGCTGCGGCCTGAGGTTATATCGCCCTTTTATCTTCTAGATAATTATCAATAAGAGAAGATAAATGAAAATGAGGTATGTAAATAGAAATGAAGTGGTTATAAGGAGCTTGAGCTTATGGTTTAGCCTCTGGGTTATGTTCAATATGGAGATGATCATGAAGATCAGTACTGTTATATGAAATGCATGTATATATGTAATAAGCACTTTGACATCACCCTTGTACATTTGCATAAACACTCTTGATGATCTATGTAATAGTGTGGTATAGCAATGTTGGACCATTTGATGTCAAATTCTTGGCTATCTTTTTTATTCATTTGTATGCCCACTCAACAAAGCCAGAAGCTTTCTTAGGAATACAAGGGCATAAAGAGTATGTTACAAGTCACCTAGAGGCTTAATGTATTGTTTTCTTTGAAAGAATCCTCATCTCTGACAGTCAAATGAAATATTTACTGGAACCAGTTCTATTTAGATCAATTCCCCTCCTAAGTCCACTGGAGGTTCCTTTTTCTTCCACAGTTCTATTTAGATCAATTCCCCTCCTAAGTCCACTGGAGGTTCCTTTTTCTTCCACCCAAAAAAAGGAAAAAAAAAAAGAAAAAAGAAAAGCAAAAAACTCCTTCCTTGCAACAAGGAATCGTTGGAATGTGCGAGTTTATCACCCTTTTCTTCCACAGATTTTTTTTTTAAAAAAAACAAAGAATAAATAATTTAATATTATACCATGGCCTTTGTTGAAGCCCGACTTATCTTGTAACCTGGCCCATGATATCCATCAAGAAGGCCGCCACCAATTTCAATTCGCCGTATCGCCCACCCATAAAATCCCTGGAAAAGTCTTTGTACACTGCCCATGTGCAGCAAAGCCTACGTGGGCTGCACCGCCTCTTCTGATTGGTCCACGTGGAGCCTACGTGGATGACGGTGCCGGACGGTATGGCCCTGCTACGATGTAACGTTCTGAACGTGATGGGCATTTAAAGCAGTTTGCTTTTTTTTTTTTAAATTAGCGTGCAGACGAAAATGCCCTTTCCCTCCATCTTAGCACCATTTTACGTTAGATTTCATCTGTGCAAGAAAAACTCTCTTTCTTCCCCTTCGCTCTAGATTTCGGATGCATCACCGGAATTAGTTGAGCACGAATCGTCGCCCTCGCTCTGAGAGTCGATCGAAAGAAAATATTTCAGCTTCGAGGCTGGAAAACCTGGCTACTGGAGTCTTTGTACAAAAACTTATGGAGGAAATATCATCCGCAGCACAAAACATTCTTTCGTTATGAGGTTGTGGTTTATGATCTTGACGATAGGGTTTTCTACTAGGGTGTCGTGGGTTTTCAACTAATGCTTTGTCTTAACGTTTTGAACTATGGTGTCGTGGCGAGTTTCCAACTAGGGTGTAGTGGTTTATTCTGCAAGGGTGTCGTGGGTTTTGAACTAATGCTGCTTGTCTTAACGTTTTGAACTAGGGTGTCGTGGGTTTTGAACTAGGGTGTCGTGGGTTTTGAGCACGGGTGTCGTGTGTTTTGAGCACGGGTGTCGTGGGTTTTGAACTAGGGTATCGTGGGTTTTGACAAGATAAGAGCGAATGGTAGCAAACACCCCAGGAGTACCTCGCCCCCCTCGTGAACAGAAACCATCAATGAAGAGAGTGTGGGGAAGCCAAATACTGCGACACCCTAGTACCAATGCTGCGATACCCATGCTTAAAACTGACCACGGAGAGAATTCCCGCGATGACACCCTAGCTTTAGGGCGACGACACCCTAGCTTTAGGGCGATGACACCCGTTCTTACAAATGACCACGGAGAGAATCCCAGCGATACCCCTGTGGAATTCGGCCGAAAATCATTCGTGACACCCCAGTTGAAATCTCACGACACCCTAGCTTTAGGGCGACGACACCCGTGCTTACAAATGACCACGGAGAGAATCCCAGCGACACCCCTGTGGAATTCGGCCGAAAATCATTCGCGACACCCTAGTTGAAATCTCACGACACCCTAGCTTTAGGGTGACGACACCCGTGCTTACAAATGACCACGGAGAGAATCCCCGCGACACCCCTGTGGAATTCGGCCAAAAATCATTCGCGACACCCAAGTTGAAATCTCACGACACCCTAGCTTTAGGGCGACGATACCCGTGCTTACAAATGACCACGGAGAGAATCCCCGTGACACCCCTGTGGAATTCGGCCGAAATCATTTGCGACACCCCAGTTGAAATCTCACGACACCCTAGCTTTAGGGCGACGACACCCATGCTTACAAATGACCACGGAGAGAATCCCCGCGAAACCCCTGCGGAATTCGACCGAAAATCATTCGCGACACTCCAGTTGAAATCTCACGACACCCTAGCTTTAGGGCAACGACACCCGTGCTTACAAATGACCACGGAGAGAATCCATGCGACACCCCTGTGGAATTCGGCCGAAAATCATTCACGACACCCCAGTTGAAATCTCACGACACCCTAGCTTTAGGGCGACGACACCCGTGCTTACAAATGACTACGGAGAGAATCCCAGCGACACCCCTGTGGAATTCGGCTGAAAATCATTCGCGACACCCCAGTTGAAATCTCACGATACCCTAGCTTTAGGGCGACGACACCCGTGCTTACAAATGACCATGGAGAGAATCCCTGTGACACCCCTTTGGAATTCGGTCGAAAATCCTTCGTGACATCCCAGTTGAAATCTCATGACACCCTAGCTTTAAGGTGACGACACCCGTGCCTAAAACCGACCACGGAGAGAATCCCCGCGACACCCCCTGGTGGAATTCGGCCGGGAATCCTTCGCGACACCCCAGTTGAAATCTCACGACAACCTAGCTTTAAAGAGATGACACCCATGCTTAAAACTGACCACGGAGAGAATCCCCGCGACACCCTAGTTCGAATTCGGCCAAAAATCCTTCGTGACACCCCAGATATAATCTCACGACACCCTAGCTCTAAGGAGACGACACTCGTGCTTAAAGCTGACCATGGAGAGAATCCCAGCGACACCCTAGTTCGAGTTCGGCCGAAAATCCTTCGCGACACCCCAGTTGAAATATCACGACACCCTAGCTTTAAGGAAACGACACCCTTACTTAAAACTGACCACATAGAGAGTCCCACGATACCCTAGTTCGAATTCGGCCGTAAATCCTTCGCGATACCCCAGTTGAAATCTCACGACACCCTAGCTTTAAGGCGACGACACCCTTACTTAAAACTGATCACATAGAGAATCCCCACGACACCCTAGTTCGAATTCAGCCATAAATCCTTTGCGACACCCCAGTTGAAATCTCACGACACCCTAGCGTTAAGGCGACGACACCCTTACTTAAAACTGACCACATAGAGAATCCCCGTGACACCCTAGTTCAAATTCGGCCGTAAATCCTTCGCGATACCCCAGTTGAAATCTCATGATACCCTAGCTTTAAGGCGACGACACCCATGCTTGAACAAGGCGGGAATTTTAACGTCACCCTAGTACTAATTCGACGACACCCTAGTAACTTAGCCATGCCATCTTTTCGAGAAAAGTTGCAAAACGTGGCAGTTCCTATGGGTTTGCGGGTTAGTGTGATGTGATCGTGGCGATCCTGGTGTCCTTTCGTATTTCTCTGAGGTCGGCATAAACCCTAGAGGTCATTCGTCTGTTGCTCGAGAAGCCATCCTTTTGCTCGAGAAGCCATCCTTCGTCTCTTGCTCGAGAAGCCACTGGTCTCCTAAATTTCTTCCATAGTTCATTCTTCCGTATACTTCATTCATGGAGATGAGTGCTTTCGTTTGTGGACGAAGACCGCGAACAAAGAAGAAGCAGACGGAGAAAATGGCGGAACAATGCAAGGACATGGTTCTTCGTTCGAATGAGGATGCGGCTCCTTCAGGTATGTTTATCACTATGTTAAAATATTATGACATTCTCTCTTAAAATTTCATGACAAGTATGTCTTATGTCTTACCCCCTGTTTTAGTTGACATGAAAATTGTTCCAGTCCCCCCAGTGAAGGCTTCCCAGCTGTTTAAGAATAGTTGCAGGCCGGCCGTATACGTTCAGAAGGTTTGGAAGATGGGGTTCACTAGACGGCATACAAAACTTATTCGAAGGACCCCATTTGGTGCCTTCGTCGACATGCAGACGTTCACAGTCGACGGGCGACTGCTAGCAGACATCATAAGATGTCACAATGGAGGCGACGAGTTCATTTTCTACGGAAAGCCAGTTCTATTCAGTGCCGACGAAGTCGCACTCATTCTGGGACTTCCAGCTCATGGGAAGAAGATCGACACGTCCAGCCAATTGTTCAACGGAAGGTTGTTCAGACGGTTTGGCCAGGGTTTAGATCTTCGCCAAGAAGGTTTGGAGAAGTTAATATTTCAACTCCGATCATCTAAGGTACAGGAGGATGTCGAGGACACCGTCCGACTTTGGATCGCATACATGTTGGCCATGTTTTTGGCTCCAAAGTCTAATCAGAGATGTCCACGGTATCTCATCCAGCACTTGGATGACTTAAGTCAACTGGATAGCATCGACTGGGCTTCGGCACTGAAGGAGTTGATTGTTCTGGCTCTCCCAGAAATAGCTGCTTGCTTGCGTTCCGAGGAGCCGGTGCACTCAAAGAATGCAAAAAAAGTTAGGAGGCAGCCTACCCTGTTCGGATGCTCGGCAGCACTGGTGGTAAGGATTATTGAGACGCATAAGTAGTGTTCTTAGTATAATTTTTTTGTAATATTACATTATTTAATATCCAAAAAATATCATGTTCAGGCGTGGTTCCTCGAGCATACATCAATGCGAGAACCAGCATACCCTGATAAACTGCCCGGCTGTTGAAGTGGTATGACCACCAAATGAAGATCCAGTCGGTTCGGGTTGCCGACTTGCAGCCTCACGACTTGGTAAGCTAGTACATTGCTCCATTGCTCTGACCATATTTTTCAACTTAATGCGTCAATATGTTCACTTAATATTAATTTGTTATCATCTTGCGTTGCAGATGGAGGGAGCTACTGTACCACTGTCAGAAGAGCGCTGGCTTCTCACTCAGCAGAATGTAGCATCCCCTCAACCAACAGATACCTGCGCCCCTCAACCAACGGATAGCTGCGCAGGATGTGCCGAGTTGAGGACTGAATTGGAGTGCGTTAAGGATCAACTCGACGATGTCAGGCACAGGCTGTCCATTGCTGAGAGCCTCCTCAGTTCACTGCTCAGAAAGGAAAGTAATGCAATAAATGAGGAGGACAAGGGAGACGAGAAAACAGAGAAGGTGCATTCCCTGGAGTTGGTCCTCCGCGAGCCTGGTAATGGAAATAGTGAGGAGAAGAAGATGGAGGAGGACCATTCATCCGAATGTCCAATTGAGACGGGGAATGCAAAAGCAGAGGAGAAGAGATTGGAGGGGGATTCATTGGATGATAAAACAGAGCATGGGAATGAAAATAAAGATGAGTCCATATCCGATAATAAACTTGGCACCCCTGCGCCAAAGGGTGATAATATGGACATAGAAATCGTTGGAGTGCCTTCGCTTGTTAGGAGGTTAAAAAAGAGCCGAGGAAGCGTAAGGCATCCACGGTCGTCGGAGAATGTTATGAGACAACCCGTCCTAAAAAGTCGGCGAAGACAGTGGGCACGTCAAAGCCCAACACAACGGTCGAAGATGACCAAATTATTATTCAAAATTTTTTGAGCGAACGACTAACCGACGAGATCGTCTACACCAATATGTTTTCTGGCATTGTAACAAGGAAAAATCTTCAAGATCTCATTAACAATGAAATGATAATAGATGATGTAAGTATATCAAGAAACCTGTTCTAGTTGTTGATTTTAGAATTATATTAATCGGTTTACATTGCATTGGCAGATAATTGATTCCGGCCAGGAGTTTCTGATGCGCAACTGGACAGAGCATCCGGACCGATACCATAAGTGCATATTTGCATCAGTTTTCGTATCCGCTCTGTGTCTGACTTCCTCATCACCTGCTCATGAACTCGCTGGAACATCAGGGGCCTCGATATTTGACAATGTATCGGATGAAGATAAGGCCCAATTTCGGTTTCTTTTCACCATAATAAACTTTGATAACTCGCACTGGCATTTGGTTGCTGTCGACATGGAAAGAAAGGTGTTCATGCACCTGAATTCAATGAAACGCAACCCCAAGTACAAGGCCAATGCAAGGAAATGGCATACAATTCTTGGCCACATATTCCATATCTACTGCGATAAGAAGGAAGCGATGACTTGGCCGATGGAAGAGATTTCGGATTGCCCAAGCCAACCGACCGGATCGCTGGATTGCGGCCTATACTGTCTGAGATACATGGAATGTCTTGCTCGACGGGACAATCCTGATATGAAGATGGATTTCACGGATGAGGAAGTCAGAGATTACCGGCGACACTTAGCTGCGACGATATTGAGAGAGGGCCTGAACAAAAAGATTAGCGACATTGTCGAAAAATGTTCTTAATTTTTTTATTCTTCTTTGAATGAAAATTGAATGTAATTTATTCATATTAACACTGATTAATATTTAATGCAAATGCATAAATTTTATATTGCGAGCAGGGGTGTCCTCGATTTATTCATATGTTTGCCTTCGTAGGTTTCCGCCTTTCGGGTGTCGGCGGGCAAGAGCTAGGGAGTCGCTAGCCAGGAGCTAGGGTGTCGTCGCGCTAAAATCTTCGGTGTCCTTTCGCGAGTACTGGGATGTCGTAGGTTTCCGCCTTTCGGGTGTCGCCGCGCAAGAGCTAGGGAGTCGCTAGCCAGGAGCTGGGATGTCGTTGCGCTAAAATCTTCGGTGTCCGTTCGCGAGTACTGGGATGTCGTAGGTTTCCGCCTTTCGGGTGTTGCCGCGCAAGAGCTAGGGAGTCGCTAGCCAGGAGTTGGGATGTCGTCGCGCTAAAATCTTTAGTGTCCGTTCGTGAGTACTGGGATGTCGTAGGTTTCCGCCTTTCGGGTGTCGCCGGGCAAGAGCTAGGGAGTTGTAGCCAGGAGCTGGGGTGTCGTCGCGCTAAAATCTTCAGTGTCCGTTCACGAGTACTGGGATGTCGTAGGTTTTCGCCTTTTGGGTGTCGCCGTGCAAGAGCTAGAGAGTCGTAAGTCAAGAGCTGGGGTGTCGTCGCGCTAAAATCTTCGGTGTCTGTTCGCGAGTACTGGGATGTCGTAGGTTTCCGCCTTTCGGGTGTCGCCGGGCAAGAGCTAGGGAGTCGCTAGCCAGGAGCTGGGGTGTCATCGCGCTAAAATCTTCGGTGTCCGTTCGTGAGTACTGGGATGTCGTAGGTTTTCGCCTTTCGGGTGTTGCCGCGCAAGAGCTAGGGAGTCATTAGCCAAGAGCTGGGGTGTCATCGCGCTAAAATCTTCGGTGTCCATTCGCGAGTACTGGGATGTCGTAGGTTTCCGCCTTTCGGGTGTCGCCGCGCAAGAGCTAGGGAGTCGTTAGCCAAGAGCTGGGGTGTCGTCGCGCTAAAATCTTCGATGTCCGTTCGCGAGTACTGGGATGTCGTAGGTTTCCGCCTTTCGGGTGTCGCCGGGCAAGAGCTAGGGAGTCGCTAGCCAGGAGCTGGGGTGTCGTCGCGCTAAAATCTTCGGTGTCCGTTCGTGAGTACTGGGATGTCGTAGGTTTTCGCCTTTCGGGTGTCGCCGCGCAAGAGCTAGGGAGTCGTTAGCCAGGAGCTGGGGTGTCGTCGCGCTAAAATCTTCGGTGTCCGTTTGCGAGTATTGGGATGTCGTAGGTTTCCGCCTTTCGGGTGTTGCCGCGCAAGAGCTAGGGAGTCGTTAGCCAAGAGCTGGGGTGTTGTCGCGCTAAAATCTTCGGTGTCCGTTCGCGAGTACTGGGATGTCGTAGGTTTCCGCCTTTCGGGTGTCACCGCGCAAGATCTAGGGAGTCGTTAGCCAAGATCTGGGATGTCGTCGCGCTAAAATCTTCGGTGTCCGTTCGCGAGTACTGGGATGTCGTAGGTTTCCGCCTTTCGGGTGTCGCCGCGCAAGAGCTAGGGAGTCGCTAGCCAGGAGCTGGGGTGTCATCGTGCTAAAATCTTCGGTGTCTATTCGCGAGTACTGGGATGTCGTAGGTTTCTGCCTTTCGGGTGTCGCCGCGCAAGAGCTAGGGAGTTGCTAGCTAGGAGCTGGGGTGTCATCGCGCTAAAATCTTCGGTGTCCGTTCGCGAGTACTGGGATGTCGTAGGTTTCCGCCTTTCGGGTGTCGCCGCGCAAGAGCTAAGGAGTCGTTAGCCAAGAGCTGGGGTGTCGTCACGCTAAAATCTTCGGTGTTCGTTCGCGAGTACTGGGATGTCGTAGGTTTCCGCCTTTCGGGTGTCGCCGGGCAAGATCTAGGGAGTCGCTAGCCAAGAGCTGGGGTGTCGTCGCGCTAAAATCTTCGGTGTCCGTTCGCGAGTACTGGGATATCGTAGGTTTCCGCCTTTCGGGTGTCGCTGGGCAAGAGCTAGGGAGTCGCTAGCCAGGAGCTGGGGTGTTGTCGCGCTAAAATCTTCAGTGTTCGATCGCAAGTACTGGGATGTCGTAGGTTTTCGCCTTTCGGGTGTCGCCGCGCAAGAGCTAGGGAGTCGCTAGCTAGGAGCTGGGGTGTCGTCGCGCTAAAATCTTCGGTGTCCATTCGTGAGTACTGGGATGTCGTAGGTTTCCACCTTTCGGGTGTCACCGCGCAAGAGCTAGGGAGTCGTTAGCCAAGAGCTGGGGTGTCATCGCGCTAAAAGCACTTCATTTTACTGAAATAGACACCCTATTTTGAAAGCACTTCATTTGCGACCAAGACACCCTAGTTCAAAAGTTACGACACCCGTGTTTTATATATGTTCCTGTGTAAGTTGACTCAATATATAAGCATCAAATTCGTCCATCAAAGCTTCGGAAGGCGGTACAATTCTCTCTAGGTCCTCTTTGGTATTATTAGACTGCAAACAAGTCTGCCTGATGCTTGAAGCAGCTCTTTCCTTGACTTGATTTTTCCTTGATCTTTTTGACTTCTTCTCGATTCCACTCTTTAATCTGTTCTCTCTCGGGCGACCTTTCATCCTAATTTGTTCAGGATCTTGAATTACAAACTCTGTACGTGGTTTAGCTGCGCAGTTGGCATCCACGGTAATTTTGAATATAGGTGTTAGACCATCCATCACTACATTAAATGCATCTTCAGACATGGAGGCTATCTCTGCGAGCTTTATTATCCGATGACTCATCAAACTATATCTACAATCATTAACATAATATTAACGAAAATAAATATTAAGACATTTCAATTAAAAAATTGTCACTGCGTACCGTGATTTTCGTGTGCTTTTATCATAACCTTCAGTATTGCAATCGAATTCGTCGAATTGGTATTTCATGTCCTTGCACCATCTCTTCAAGAAGTATTTATCTGGTAAACGAAATACGTCACTTTGATGAAGAACCAACAAGGCATGCCTACACAGGTACCCCTTGAATTGAAAGGATCGGCACTGGCATTGGACATCCTCAATATTTCTATCATATGACACGATATAATCTTTGATCATCTCCTTGCCGATTCCATCGACTTCAATCCTTTCATATGACTTTACGGAATATACACAACTGTTGCCAGCTTCCTTGATCAATTTTGTATTTGATGCAGCCATTTCAAGGATCTCATTCTAAAATTTTTTAAAAATGCACCTTGTATACCTTCCTGTAGCTTGTCTCTCAAAAGGTGATGATGTCTTTAGGAAAGCAATCGTTTGCAACGTCCTATTATCTTCTTCATTTTCAGCCTCGTATCTTTTTTCCAAGGCATCTTCATACTTACTTATGAACTCCGTTAGTATTGTCTTCGAATTTATAAACCCATCGAAGAAGTGATTAATGCCCTCGCTCCTTTGTGAAGATGACATCCCTGTTCAAAATTTTGTCAACAAAAAAAAAGCGTTTAACATGGACATGAACCAAAGATAATGACATACAAACCTACAAAAAATGTATCCTTTAGGTAAACTGGGACCCATTTATCCCGATATTCGTAAAGGACATTGATATCCATAGATTTAGTTGTCAATATATGCTGACAAAGGATTAGGATTTAGGACACGAAGGTTAAAACAATACGACACCCCAGTTATCATCTGATGACACCCTAGCTTTAAGGCGACGACACCCGTGGGTTCACTGTTAATGCACGTGTGTCGTAGCATTGGTGCTAGGGTGTCGTGAGGTTTCAACTGGGGTTTCACGAAGGATTTTCGGCCTAAATCCAATCCTCCTGGGGTGTCACGGGGATTCTCACCGTAACCAGTTCTAAGCACGGGTGTCGTCGCCTTAAAGCTAGGGTGTCGTGAGCTTTCAACAGGGGTGTCTCGAAGGAGTTTCGGCCGAAATCCAATTCTCTTGGGGTGTTGCGAGGATTCTCCGCGCGATCAGTTCTAAGCACGGGTGTCGTAGCATTGGTGCTAGGGTGTCATGAGATTTCAACTGGGATGTCGCGAAGGAGTTTCGGCCGAATTCGACAAGGGGTGTCGCGGGGATTCTCACCGTGATCAGTTCTAAGCACGGGTGTCGTCGCCTTAAAGCTAGGGTGTCATGAGCTTTCAACAGGGGTGTCTCGAAGGAGTTTCGGCCGAAATCCAATTCTCCTGGGGTATCGCGCAGATTCTCTGAGCGGTCAGTTCTAAGCACGGGTGTCGTGGCATTGGTGCTAGGGTGTCGTGAGATTTCAACTGGGGTGTCGCGAAGAAGTTTCGGCTGAATTCGACAAGGGGTGTCGCGGGGGTTCTCTCCGTGATCAGTTCTAAGCACGGGTGTCGTCGCCTTAAAGCTAGGGTGTCGTGAGCTTTCAACAGGGGTGTCTCGAAGGAGTTTCGGCCGAAATCCAATTCTCCTGGGGTGTCGCGGGGATTCTCCACGTGGTCAGTTCTAAGCACGGGTGTCGTAGCATTGGTGCTAGGGTGTCATGAGATTTCAATTGGGGTGTCGCAAAGGAGTTTCGACCGAATTCGACAAGGGGTGTCACGGGGATTCTCACCGTGATCAGTTCTAAGCACGGGTGTCGTCGCCTTAAAGCTAGGGTGTCATGAGCTTTCAACAGGGGTGTCTCGAAGTAGTTTCGGCCGAAATCCAATTCTCCTGGGGTGTCGCGGGGATTCTCTGCGCGGTCAGTTCTAAGCACGGGTGTCGTGGCATTGGTGCTAGGGTGTCGTGAGATTTTAACTGGGGTGTCGCGAAGGAGTTTCGGCCGACTTCGACAAGGGGTGTCGCGGGGGTTCTCTTCGTGATCAGTTCTAAGCATGGGTGTCGTCGCCTTAAAGCTAGGGTGTCGTGAGCTTTCAACAGGGGTGTCTCGAAGGAGTTTCGGCCGAAATCCAATTCTACTGGGGTGTCGCAGGGATTCTCTGCGCAGTCAGTTCTAAGCACGGATGTCGTGGCATTGGTGCTAGGGTGTCATGAGATTTCAACTGGGGTGTCGCGGAGGAGTTTCGGCCGAATTCGACAAGGGGTGTCGCGGGGGTTCTCTCCGTGATCAGTTCTAAGTACGAGTGTCGTCGCCTTAAAGCTAGGGTGTCGTGAGCTTTCAACAGGGGTGTCTCGAAGGAGTTTCGGTCGAAATCCAATTCTCCTGGGGTATCGCGGGGATTCTCTCCATGGTCAGTTCTAAGCACGGGTGTCGTAGCATTGGTGCTAGGGTATCATGAGGTCTCAAGTGGGGTGTCGCGAAGGAGTTTTGGCCGAAATCCAAATCATCCTTGGGTGTCGTGAGGTTTCCTCTTGGGACGATGTAAAACTTACTACGGTAACCGGGTATTTGGCTTCCCGAAACTCTCTTCTGTTCCCCATCCCCCGAAACTCATCGAGGGGGGGGGGCGCAACGATTCGATTCCTTTGAACCGCCCACTGAGATGGTGGCACGTGTCAATCGAAACACCCGCCAGGAGTACCTTAAATATGGATGGGGGAATGCCATCGTTCATCACCTTTTCAGCTGATCTTCCAAAATTTTTGTATACTGATATGGCTTCTAGAGGCGAGGGGCGATCGACTGGCCCCCCTGGGAGCCACTGCACAACAGTAACCATCGATTTGGATGTCTTTGCAGAGTCGCTCGCAAACAGCGAGTGACTCAACAGGGCAGCCGAGCAATACATGGCCATTTCAATGAGATAGATCGAGGTCCTGCATCGGGCCAATAGCCGGCTGGAGGGGCAAGTAGAGTCCCTCCAGTGCCAGATCGCCGAGTTAGCCCCGCAGCATGGGGGAGCTCGGCAGCGACTGAAGCAGATGATAAGCCCCAGTGAGGGCTCATATACTTTTTTCTTTTCTTTCCGTCTTCTCTTTATTTTTGTGATGAATAAAAATAAATTTTAGTAACTTGGGTATCGTGGGCCTTCTTGCCGTGGTCAGTTATAAGCATGGGTGTCATCAGATGAGAGCTAGGGTGTCATGAAGTTTCAACTGGGGTGTTGCGAACGACAACAGCACCGACTCAGGCTGTTAACGACACCCCAGTTCTCATCTGACGACACCCTAGCTTTAAGGCGATGACACCGATGACGTGACTGTTAAAGCGGGGTGTCGCGGGGATTGTTCTCCATACGGGGTGTCACGAGCCTGCTCTCCAGCGTTGTTTATAAGCACGACACACCCTTTATAGCATTTAAAGACACCCCATAGAACAAGCTACGATACCCCGGAAAGCAACATACGAAGATCGCGAAGGTTATAAGCATGGGTGTCGTAGCGTTGTAACTACGGTGTCGCGAGGCTTTTCTCCAGCATTCGTTTGGAGCACGAGTGTCCTAGGCTTGTAACTACGGTGTCTTAACAGTATATCAGGGGTATCGTAGCTTTAACGACGGCACTAGAGCTAGGGTGTCGTAAAGTTTCAACTGGGGTGTCGCGAATGACGACAGCACCGACTCAGGCTGTTAACGACACCCCAGTTCTCATCTGACGACACCCTAGCTTTAAGGCGACGACACCGATGACGTGACTATTAAAGCGGGGTGTCGCAGGGATTGTTCTCCATACGGGGTGTTGCGGGCCTGCTCTCCAGCGTCGTTTATAAGCACGACACACCCTTTATAGCATTTAAAGACACCCCATAGAACAAGCTACGACACCCCGGAAAGCAACATATGAAGATCGCAAAGGTTATAAGTATGAGTGTCGTAGCATTGTAACTACGGTGTCGCGAGGCTTTTCTCCAGCATTCGTTTGGAGCACGGGTGTCCTAGGCTTGTAACTACGGTGTCTTAACAGTATATCAGGGGTGTCGTAGCTTTAACGACGACACTAGAGCTATATGGATAGGAAATAACGGGGAATATAGGCCGAACCACTCTGACGACACCCTAGTTCATGAGGTATAACATCCTAGTTAAAAGAGTATGACATTTGTGCTTACAAAACAGTAAACTCTAAACAGTTATGACTCCCAGAATGTCATAACTGTTTTGTTCTAAGAAAGTTACCCACGCATTAAACGGTTTGGTCACGCATTAACTAACTCTAACCAGAAAAAACAGTTGGTGTAATAAAGGAGCTTTAGAAAGAAGTAGGAAGAAGGACTTTTTACTTCGTACTACGGACGACATTTCCTCCAGAAGTTTTTATACAAAGACTCAAGTAGCCAGGTTTTCCAGCCTCGAAGCTGAAATATTTTCTTTCGACCGGACTCTTAGAGCGAGGGCGATGGTTCGTGCTCAACTGATTCCGGTGATGCATCCGAAATCCATAGCGAGGGGGAAGAAAGGGGAAGAAAGAGAGTTCTTCTTGCACAGATGAATACAACGTAAAATGGTGCTAGGATGGAGGGAAAGGGCATTTTCGTTCGCACGCTAATTTTAAAAAAAGCGAACTGCTTTAAATGCCCGTCACGTTCAGAACGTTACATCGTAGCAGGGCCATACCGCCCGGCACCGTCATCCACGTAGGCTCCATGTGGACCAATCAGAAGAGACGATGCAGCCCACGTAGGCCTTGCTGCACCGGAGGCGGTGTAGTCAACAAATCTTGGCCCATGAGCACACTCATTTAAAAATTATGACATCCAGTTGTAAATTTATGGTACCGTTGTTTCTGTACATAAATTTTTATAAATTAAAAAAAAGTTGAACGTCAAAATGTAAAATGATACCTAGTTGTAAAATTACGATATCGTATTTATAAAATTAAGATACTCATTAACAAAAAAAAAATATTCTATACAAATTCTAAAAAAAAAGTTGAACAAATATTAATAATATAACATCAAAATTTAAGATGATACCTTAGTCGTAAAATTTGACATCATAATTATAAAATTAAGAGTTCGGCTCAAAAAGTAAAAAATATTACAATATCATGCATACTATAGTTATAAAATTATAATATCCATTCAAAAAATATATATCGCAGTTATATATAAATTTTAAAAAATTAAATAAATATTAATACGCATTATACTAAAATTTAAAATAATATTTTATTATTTTATTTTATTTTATTTTATCGCCTTTTAGAATTCATACGAAACAATAAAAAAAAAACCGACCCACTCAACGTAGGATTTACTGGGGCGATGTGCAAAGACTTTTCCTTATTTTTATTGCCTCTGCCCCCGACCCTCACTCCTCAGACGCCGAGGCCACCGAATCCTCTCCCCAAATTTCCAGTCGAAACCCTAGCCGTCTCTCTCTCGTCGGGGAAGCCCTAACCCTTCACGTCATCGAAGCTCCAACCGTTGCTCGGGCTCGGGGGATCGCCGGAAGAGGAGATAGATGACGACGATCAGCCTGCGGAAGGGGAATACGAGGCTGCCGCCGGAGGTGAACCGGGTGCTGTACGTGCGGAACCTGCCGTTCAACATCTCGAGCGAGGAGATGTACGACATTTTCGGCAAGTACGGGGCCATTCGCCAGATCCGGATCGGGACGAACAAGGACACGCGCGGCACCGCCTTCGTCGTCTACGAGGACATCTACGACGCCAAGACCGCCGTCGACCACCTCTCCGGCTTCAACGTCGCCAACCGCTACCTCATCGTCCTCTATTACCAGCAGGCCAAGATGTCCAAGAAGGTCGACCAGAAGAAGAAGGAGGACGAGCTCGCCCGCATGCAGGAGAAATACGGCTTGTCGTCTTCCAAAGATAAGTAAACATTATACTCGATCTCGGAACAAGTTCCGAAGCGGGGGATTTGTGTGATGGGTTCCTACGTGGGTGTGACGTGCTATTATGAGTGGACTTCTATATCACTAGAATTTGTATGATATGATACTTTTACGAAAAAAAAAAAAGGATTGAATCGTTAGTGGATTTGATGACTTTTTTGTTGGTACCGATTTCATCCATGACATGGACCGACTCCTCGATGGCTTTTATATGTGAATTTTTGTTTGGATGTGGACTTCTTCAAGCGGGTCTTTTAAATTAGTTGATCGCACAGACAGCTCTTAGGGTTTCAAAAGATTGGTTTTCCTACAGGTTCGTTGTAGGAGTTTATTGAACTCTCTCTGATTGGCCTAGTTTAAGGGAGACATAGGAAAAATAACTTAAGTTCGTGGATATTGTGATTTTCATATATTGTCTTTGCTTGGTTCATATTATGAGATGGATTATCTCTTGGGTTGTATGAGTTTGAATGTAAATTGGATCTTTTTATCCATCTTGCTGATCTACTTTTCTTGTGTCTTCTGTATTCTTTCTTGAAACTGGTTTCCTAATTTCATAATTCTTATATCCTAAGCAACTTAAATTATTCAAAGCAACCATAAAAAGATTTTGGAATCCAGTCGTTTGGAAGGTATAATTTTAGAAAATAATTGAACCAAAGCTGAAATTAGGTTTGTGTTATCAGGTACTTAACACACTTGAAATACTTCCATTTTTCCCATAAACCCCCTTAATATTCTAGTACCCAATTGACTAATTTCTTATTAGTTAAGACTCTTAACTCCCAACATGCATGGACATTTCTACATAAAAGTCTTGTCATCACTTCCATAGAAAACCATTTTGAACTAGTTGAGATGTAAATGCCCTTAATTGCTTCTATAGTTCTACCTTGATTTGACTCACCATGTGGATATGTTTGTCTGCACTTATTTCCATACTGTTGTTATTGGAAGCACTTACTTTTGTGGTGACCATTATATTGCAATACATCTTTTGCTTTCCCCATGACTAGAGATAAAACAAGGTACTTCCATCAATATTTTGCACTAGAAAATCACTTGACCTGCAGCTTAACAAATTCATGATCCTAAATGACCTCTATTGAAAAGGATATGACAATATCCAAGCCTCTACATGATTTGAAAATAAAAGTATAGATAGAGGATGCTTGTTTGGAAGCACTTGCTTCATTTCTAATGGGCATGAAACAATATGTGGTAGTAGTACATCCTAAAATCAACTTTTGCCATCGCCATGTTTTTTGTTTCTTGATCTAACTCAAAAAAATAGGTCATTTTCAAAGGAAAAATTTTATAACCTCTTTTTTTTAAGGTTATTAACGTATCCTCAATCAAGAGATTTGGAGAGAGGTTTTAGAATCTAAACGTTTTAAGATTAGTAGAACTAAAACTGAATATATGAAATGTAATTTTAGTGAAAATAGAAATACAATTAAAGAAACAGTGAAGATTGCAAGCCAAGAGATACCAAGGAGTGAAAAATTTAGGTATTTGGGATAAATTATCCAACAAGAATGTGAAATAGGTGAAGATATGAATCATAAAGTTAAAGTAGTATGGATTGTGGAATGCTTCGGAAGTATTGTATGATCGGCGCATCCCATTAAAATTGAAAAAAAATTCTATAAAACCACTATTAGGCTAGCTATGCTATATGGAACAGAGTGTTGGGCAATACTGAAACAACATGTGAATAAATTAAGTGTAACAGAAATGTGTATATTAAGATGGATGTGGTAAAACTTTAAAAGATAGAATTAGAAATAAACATATAAGAGAAATGATATGAGTAGTCCCAATTGAAGATAAAATAAGAGAAAATTGATTAGTGGTTTGGACATGCAACGAAGACCTTTAGATGCTTCAATTAGAAAGAGTGATCTTTTAACAATCCATGGTAAGGATAGAGGTAGAGGTAGACCTAAAACTAACATGGACAGAAATAATTAAAAAATATAACTATTTATAATTTGAATATCGACTTAGTCTGAGTAGAGCAGAGTGGAGGAAGTAAATTCATGTAGTCGACCCCTTGGGAAAAGGCTTAGATGAGTTGAGTTGAGAATGTATCCTCAACCATTTCCTTTTGGAGAAAAATATCTTATGATAGTTTTTTTTTTAAATAACAAAACCCTATTGATTTTATCTTGGCACGCTAGGGAAGTAGAAGCTTCCTACAATACCAGGATGTTATATTTACTCTTAGTTATGGTAATCCTTTTCCTTTGTCCTTCGATCTGTCATCCTCTAGTTATGTACTAATCTACACCTCCATGGTCTTGTTCCCTGTATTCCCTTTGCATGGTGCATAATTGCTTCCTAGATTTGCAATTGCTACCCTCCTTTTCTCTATTATCGCCTTTGTACCACAGTTTCCATGATTAAGGAGCCCAGCCTCTCTAGTGACCTCAAACTATGCCCTTCCATATTGGCCATGATGTAGGAGATGGCCAGCCTGTGGATGGGCTTGGTGGTGGAGCCTTTCCTATATGGCCAATATCTAGTAGAAAGGGCACTGTTTGGTCGCAAGACATTATGGTTGTTACTGCTACATAGGGCCTCATTGCTCCTCCATCACTTGCTACAATGTTCATGTCTTTCTCACTCCACTTTTGTTGTGTTCAGCAATGATGTCCTGGTCCTCCACACTGTCTGCTACATCTAATCTGAAACTAAGACCTGCAGTGGTAGAGTAATCTTCTGTCGTGTCCTTCCCACCTTCCCCTGCAACCCTTACTCTTGTCTGATTTCCTCCTTTGCTGCTTTATGCTGCCTCCTCTTCTGACTACCGAAATTAGCTGGGGGGATGCATAGGATCTGATAGTTCATATGACTCTTTTATTTGATATGGTTGGGCCTTTTCTCTCCATGAATTCTTCATGTTTATGGGCCTTCTGTCACTTTCTATTATGGTGGTCATCTTTTGTCAAGTCATCCCTATCATTCTCTAGCTCTTTCTAGCAGTACAAGACACCTTGACAAAATCTCTATCCATTCCAAGGATCAAACTCAATCATCACCACCAGCAAACCAACCAACGTCAGGTCCATCAGAAACACCCTTGTCAGTGCCAACCCTCATCAATGTCAAGGCAAGGCTCCTTTAATCAAACACATGGGAGACACTTCAGTTGCTTACCTTTTCCTCAGTCTAAGTGCATGCAAAAAGGCATGTGCCAGTAAACTAGCATACTTCCACAGAAACAGGGAACCTGGTCATTGATCCAACCTGTCCAATGAGGTGTCAAGGGACTGAAAAGAAAACAAAATTTAAATTTTTGTTCCAGAAAAAAAAGGAGTGACTTATTTTCTTCTTTTCCCTCACATAAATTCCTCATCTTGTTTCTTCTCTCTCTTTGCTTGGTGATACAAGGGAAAGAAAGTCCATTCTGTTTTCTTCTTGCTGGGACAAAAATAAGGGTTGTTATGCCCTTGCCCTAAACGAAACAGAGAGAGAGAGAGAGAGAGAGAGAGAGAGAGTTTGCATGTTTTGTGTTTCTGTTTTTGTTGTATAATATGTGTGCTAGGTGTGGGGTGCCTGTGTTGTGTGTTTGTGATGTTTTTGTGTCTGACTCAATGGTCAATCTGTGACTTAAGGCTGTATATGTATTCGTTGCGTTTATATATATATATATATATATATATATATATATTGTTTGTGTTTATGCACGAGCGCATGCCTGTCTAACATTATTATTTCATTATATATTGCAGCTTAATTTGCCAAGGCATTAACCTTGGTTTTCTTTTTGCATCTAGGCTTTAAAAGACCTCGGCACCTAGGTGTGCCAGAAGTTAATAACTTTGATCTCCTCCTTTAAGAGACCTCGGCACCTAGGTGTGCCAGAAGTTAATAACTCTGATCTACTCCTTTCTGCTTTGGCAGAGTGCTCCAAGAACTAAAATTTCCCCACCCGTCCCAAGCTCCATAATGACCCATGGAACAGTTCTGTTATGAGGACCTACAAAAAAACTGAATCATGGGCTTAAGCCACCATAATTCCTTTCAATAATAGATTCTTTGGAGGCAAAAATGTCGATATGAAATGAGAAACCAGAGTTAGATGGGCTCTATTAGGGACTCCAACAAAAGGGAGATCAGAAGAGGTAAAACAAATAATCAGGCTGATGATGAATGGATTGATTTTTTAGGTACTTGAAGGATTTCTTTTTAAACCCCAAAGATAAGGGGACACACGCACACATACACAAATCTCATTTAGAATGTTAGTGAAATTGGTTGGACTCTATAGACTTTTGGCTACTTTTCACAAAGCAGACCCCTTGATAGCTCTCAATTGTCACGTCATAGGCATTCTGGATCGTGCTTGCAATATGCAATTTAGAAATGTTTACAGAGGTATGGATCCCTTTGTCTCTTTCATTCCTCTTTTTCTTTTCTTTTCTTTTTTATTTTCTGTGAAAAGAAGGGGTGGCGGTTAGGTGATGGAGCTCAGATCCAACCTCATGAATTTGACAATATAGAAAGCTAATTGTGGCAGCCTTATGTTTAAGTTTGGACGCAGGATTGATATTAATGATTCAATGAATTGAACTGTAGGGTTAAACGTTAGCTTTCTTATTGCATGAGGTATGATATTAGTTTTGGTTGTAAAATTATGCCATATGATGTTTCATCATGCATCAAGCTTGAATTTTCTTGAAGTTAATGCTTCAGAAGTCTGTCCGCATTCTGTCTATATAATTTTATGGTCAGTTGATGAAACTTTCATATTCCAGATTGAGCTTTTTTGGGCCTGGTAGTTTATTAAATTGTCCATGGCTTGTTCTAGGCTTGCATATACATAAGTCTGAATTGGATCATAACAATTAATGGATTATGGACGTTAAGATTGGAATTTTTTTTTTTGTAAAATAACGTGGAAAATGTTCATTCCAATTCTCAGTTACTTGTGTTTATTGGGCCTTAATGCATATGCTTTTAGTTTTGTTGATATAAGACTGCTTAAGTTAATTTTTCCGTTGACATTGACAGATTGAACATCTTCCATTTAATTAGTTTTCTGCATTAAGTCCGCATTTATTTAGTTTTCTGGAGTTTTGCAATATCAACGGACACCTGATGTCTAGAACATGTGATGAGACATCCACTGAGATAGTCCACGTAAGATGCTTTACTGCGTTGCTATTGAACTCTGATAGAGAGTTGCCTCCTTCCTATGTAGTATCTTAAGCATATGGATCAATAAATGGCCTTTAATATTATTGAAGAGTATCTTTAAGCTTTCTCATTATTAGTTTATTTTGAGAGGAAGAAGGGCTCGGTTAAGTTTTCAGCCCGTAAAAAAATGAACTAGGAATTGTGTTGATATTTCCTGTGTTCAATTACATCTTTTGAAGTTACATGTAGCATTGCTGATTAAACCGATGGTTGTCATGTCCTCTTGAAGTTAGGTGCTTGTTTTTCTCCAACAATCTTCTACGTTTCCAATTTGGCAATTTTTCTTTAAAATAAATTGATTTAAAAAAAAAATCCTGGTAATGTGTAGTCAATTGGATTTGACCATATCTCTGGGCTTAAGCCTTGAAAAATCTGGTTTTGTCTGTGCGCTTATTAAGTTGTTTTATTTCTTTTTTACCAGATTTCTGTTAATGATTCTTTATGATTAATACTTCAAAAATCCTGGTAGTGTTAATGAAGACACCTTTGAAGACTAGATTATCGTGACATTAGTTTCCAGTTTTCAGCGCTTCTGACAATTCGGAGGCATTTGGAATAATGTTGGCAGGTTTTGATGAAGCAAAGTTAATTTTGCAATTGAAGCTCACCGCCATCACGTCTCTAGACAATCCATAAAATGAATAGATCTCGCTCACTCGTTACAAGAAAACATTATGTCAATTAATTAGCACATAATAAACATTCACACGTGTGTTTGCTTCCTAACCTAGGAGCCCGCCAGGTCATATAAATAAATGATCCAGAGGCACCAGAGAGAGAGAGAGAGAGAGACCAAGTCCTCAGATATATCCTAGCAACCAGCCCAGCTGATGATCTATATATTAACTGCACAAGGTAAGGTGATCTCTGCTGAATCCATTTAAAAGTAAACCCCTTTTCGCTCACTCTCTTGGCCGTGCAAGCCAAAGAGAGCTTAATGCACGGAGCCGTGAAAAGTAGTCATGTATGGCAAGGAGCGCACGGGCAGATTGGCGTGTCGTCAATATACGATGCATTTGTTGCAGTGTCTGTTGACGCAGATTATCAGCCTGCAAGAATATATAGCCTAACATTAACATTATAAATAATAATAATAATCATAATCAGTTGACACTAAGATGATGCTTCGTGTGTCCGAAGACCATTATTCTCCGTTAAGAATATATATACATATATAAAAGCTAAGCCCAGGGAGAGAAGGGGGAGGAGCAATGGGGTTCTCACCTGGCGGAGGAAATTTTCAAGAGTGCCAAGCTTTCCCATGGCCATCGCCATCTGACCCATGTAATTCGCTACGTTACCAGACGACCCAGTTGGCCCAAGCGATCCAGAAGCCAATGTTTCTGCCAAGGACTGCTGCAGTGCTTCCATTCCCTGTGAAAGTGCATCCTCAGCCTGCTGGGAGGACTGCTGTAGGTTGCAAATGCCCACCAACTGTTGCTCCGTAAGTGGCTCCAGTTGACTTGCAAGTAACTGGAACGTTGCAGTGCAGTTAGCGCACAAATCAACCAAACAAAAAGCAAACCGAACAAGATCTTGTTGACCTCCAATCACCCTAATATCAAAGTATCATGACAAAATATCACAAAATAAATTTACTCCTGGGCAACAGTTGAAGAATAAATGCAAGCACCTCTATTGATTTTGCAAGGTGATAGGTATTTTGCCACATCAAGTTAGTTTTAAAAAGTCTATACCATGTGAAACTACATATCAAGAGTATACTTTCAGTCATTTGTGTGGTAATAGAGATTATGTCGCGGGGCCACACTTGAGTTATGTGCTCTAGATTTTTCAAATTTTATTATTTCAAAAGCAAAGTAACCTATCTCTAGTTCCTTGCATGTCCTCCCGATTGGCCTTTCTCCCTTCTTCCATGCTCCTCTCCCCATTCTCAAGCCCAACCCCTCCCATCCCCAGTAGGTGGCCCCACCACCCTGACACCTCCACTGCAACCTGTAAAACACCAACAGCTCCAGCCGGTCACAGATCTTTTGCCCTAAAACACCTCGTCTTGAGGTCCATCAGTCTCGTTACAACCGCCTTGATGACCGCATGCCTCCCCCCACATCCACCTCTACTCTAGCAGGATCCCCAGATAGGTGATGGATCTTGCAAGAGAGAGCATATTGCAGTGATTGACTTCAGAAAAGGAGGATAACAGATAATACGACCCACATAATTTAGTGTGAATCATATGGTGAACCTTCAGATAATTTAATTTCCAAAAAAGGAACAGAAATCCTCCATCTTAACACCAATTTTCACCCAGGTGTGTTGCCAAGAAATTAACGCATACATAAAATCAATAATATTTTTCTCTCTGAGAATTCCCAGTTAATAATGAATATGAAGAAAGAGAAGATTTGCACCTTGAGAAGTTCAGATGACCGGAAGCCCCCAAGCCACAGAAAACACCTTCTGCAGGTGTCTTCCACATTCCCGATAACATGTGAAAAACATCTGCTTTGGCTGCCACACTTTTAAGCCTAAAAATTTCATCATAATGGGCCATAATGCTATCAACAATAGCACGAAGGTCATTATCACTAGCATGAGAGTTCACTGCAGCCCTCAGCTCATTGATCTGTCGGTTTTGTTCTTCTTGCCATCGTGCATATTCCATGTCAAATGCCAAAGCCCCTGTCAGTTGAATAACATAAGATTTTTCTTTGAAACTAATGAAAGGGTTGAACATTTGCATTTGCATGAACCGAAAAAAAGGTGCACTTATTTTTGAGGCACATATGGCTACCTAGAATTTTCAAGCAATTTTATTTGCTCTCTTTTGGGGAATACGGTTACCAAGATACTTGGGTGATCTCAGAATTTTAGAGGAAAAACAATCTGAAACCTTCCCGATTCAATTAACAAAGCCCACAGCAAGGGTGTGATAAGCATTGTTAATTTATTTTAGTTTCAAAGTTTCGGAGAAGAACAAT
>UESW01003992.1:1326392-1391480 GCA_900491605.1 Calamus simplicifolius | reverse complement strand
ACACCAATGAGTCCTTCATGCAAGCTGGACAAAGATGAAGAAGGTAAGAAGGTTGATCAAAAATATTATCGAGGTATAATCGGATCCCTACTTTACTTAACTGCAAGTAGACCAGACATAATGTTTGCTATTTGTTTATGTGCTAGATTTCAGTCTGAACCTAAAGAATCACATTTAATTGCTGTTAAAAGAATACTAAGATACTTAAGTGGAACAAAAAATGTAGGTTTATGGTATTCTAGAGACTCAACATTGAACTTAATTGCATATACTGATTCTGATTATGCTGGATGTAAGTTAGATAGAAAAAGCACAAGTGGTGCATGCCAATTCTTAGGAAGTAACTTAATCTCATGGTTTAGCAAAAAGCAAAATTCAGTTGCATTATCAACTACTGAAGCTGAATATGTTGCAGCTGGAAGTTGCTGTGCTCAAATCCTATGGATTAAGCGACAACTTGAAGACTATGGTATCACACTTGATAAAACACCTATAAAATGTGATAATACTAGTGCAATTAATCTAACAAAAAATCCAATTCAACATTCTAGAACAAACACATAGAAATTAGATATCATTTTATAGAGAACATGTAACTAATGAAATATGTCTTGATTATGTTAATACTGAAGATCAATTAGCTGATATATTTACAAAACCCTTGAGTGAAGAAAGATTCTGTTATCTTAGAGGAGAGTTAGGGATTTGTGATCCATTAGAATGAATTTGAAACCCCTAAGGAAATTTTATCTAAAATTCTTTCAAATCCTTGATCTTTAAGGAAATCTTATCTAGAATTCATATCTATTTGATCTATTAAAATCCAATGATTATTTTATCAATTTTTATGATCATTATCCGGACACATTTCAGATTATCTGAAACTTTATGTTTTTGCTCTGAAATGGTCTCGGAGCCGACTCGGTGAGTATCGGAGTCGACTCCTTGTTTCTGCTGAAACTCTAGAGTCGACCCCTTCTCTGCGCGAGTCGACTCCACTTCGGGATAGATTCTGTGACTATCCGGAGTCGACCCCTCGCTTTGCGGGAGCCGACTCGAAGTGGTCCCAGGTCGATTTATCTAGGGCAGAGTCGACTCGCCGCTCATTTCTATCATCTCGAATCCTTCAAATACTCTCTCCAAAATTTTTCCTAACCTACCAAATCCTCAGAATCCCTGATTAACCCTTCCATTAGATCAAATGGCCCCTAAAACCCGTGGATCTAACCTTGGTGCGGCCAGAGTGAAAAGGAAGAAGGCCGTGAGGAAGACTGTGAGGCGTCCCGTTCGTGAACCTTCACCGAGCTTGGATTCAACCTCATCCTCTTCGACTCCTAGTGCTTCTCCCTCTACGGCTCCATCTCAGGTAGATCGACTTGCCGATAGAGTGATAACAACTGGAGGAAAGTCATTTTGAATTATTTGAGGCCGAAGGATTTCTTGTGGGGAGGCAGTTGATTGAGATGGGTTGGGAGAAGATTTGTTCTTTAGATTGTCCTACCTACCCAGCCCTAGTCAAAGAATTTTACAAGAATCTATCTAGAGGAGACAATGGACTTGTAAGCATCATTAGAGGAAATAGAATTTCAGTGACAGTGGATTTGCTTTCAAGATTGTTGGATCTTCCAGTGTCAGGTACATCTACTTTTCTTCTGAAGATAGAAGCCCAGCTCTATCTAGACTGCTTAACAGGGAGATTGTTGGTTTTGAAGAGGTCTTTGCTAATCAATTGTCCTTAGAATTGAGACTTCTCCACAATATTTGTAGTAGAATCCTATTCCTCAAGATTGGGAGATTTGACTATGTTTCCGAAAGAGATATATTTGTAATGGATGCAATAGTAACTGGTAAACCCATTAATCTTCCAAGCATGATATTATGGTACATTGCTGATTGTGGAAGCAAGAGAAAATCCAGTTTACCCTACGGCATGATTCTTACTAAAATATTTCAAAGCCAAGGGATAATCATATCAGATAGTGAGCCAATGAGGAATTTAAGACATACCGATTTCTATAGTTTGGCCACTATACATAGAATGGGTTTTGTGAAAAAGAATGGCAGATGGGAAAGGAAAGGTATGATGGAAGATAGAGCCGCGGACATTGAGGCACCGGGACCGTCAGTCAGACATTCTTCGCCTGTACCTCCAAGCTCTCCTGTTCCTGCTCCAGTCCCTTCCCCTGCTCCGTTGGTTGATCTGACATCATCTTCGTCTGTCGGTTTCTCAGAACTTCAGTTAAGGCAGCTTAAAGGTCTTCTTGATGATCAGACAGATAAATTGAAATCAGAGTTTGAAAACAAATTTATGAATCTTAAAGAAACTCTTTACTCCTTAGATGATCGGATCACCAAGATTGAGACAACCCTTAGCACTTCATCTGAGTCTTTAAGTGGAGACCTAAAGAATATCTTTGAAGAACTTAAAGACGTCTGTGGAGATGGTGAAACCTATGCAAAATGCAATGCTGAACTCCAAGATAAAATATTGACTGCTTGCACTTTTGTAGATGAAAGACTGAAGGATTATGTCAAGATTCAAACAGATGGAATGAAAAATATTATAGATCACTTAACTAGGATTGTAAGGACTCACTTTTGATGTATTAGATGCTTAGTCTTTACAATGTAATGAAGTTCACTTTATGTTTTACATTTTGATACATTGATGTAATGAAAAATCTAGTTATATTTTGAATGATAAATGTAATCTGAGTTTAAATGTAATTCACCTATTATCAATGAATCTCAGATTTTGTTAAAACATATCTTGAATGAATGATTATGTTTGATGCATCTCTACCTTTTTGTTGATAACAAAAAAGGGGGAGAGTCTTATAACTATATATGCATGGGGGAGAAATTAATTAATCGAATGATATTAAAATGATTGAATGAATGAGATAAATAATTAAATGAATAGGATATTTATTTGAGTTTCATAGGGGGAGCTACCTCATTCAGGGGGAGCCTAAGCCTAACTATGAAAATAAAATAAATTCTTTAATCAATCATGCATATACTCAATGTTTTTGTCATCATCAAAGGGAGATTGTTGGGGAGATTGTTGAGAAATTGTTGCCCCAATCTTATTGATTTTGATGATTACCAAAAGCCATGAGTATATTAAAAGATGTAATGAGTTTATATACATGAGCAATGAATTTATTTAGAACAATCAATGAGTATGTTAAGTATGACTTTAATCAATTTGAAAGTAACTTCAAGCACCATGTTTAAGCTTTCAAAAAGAAATTTTTATACTTCATATTTCAATCAATGAGTTTTTGGAACAATTCTTGAATTGATTCCTAATGACAATTTTATTGTATTCAAGTCAAAAAATTGATTTAAAATTCATCTGGAACGAATTTCAAGTCAATCAGAAAATTCTCTGATTTTTGATACGTTCCGGAGCCGACTCTAGAGTTTCAGAGTCGACTCCACTCAGTATACAGAGTTTCCTGATTTTCACGAGTCGACCCCTGTGATTTCAAGAGTTGACCCCCGATTCTGTCGAGCCGACTCCATGACTGTGTGAGTCGACTCCGCTCAGACACCAGAGGAGTGTTTTTCTGAGCACTTCGCGAGTCGACCCCTAGCTTTTCATGAGTCGACCCCCGACTGTCAGGAGTCGACACCTTATTTTCGATAAGTCGATTTGACTTTCTGAATATTTTTATTTTTGGTATCGCGTCTTCGAGCCGACTCGCGAAAAGCAGGAGTCGACTCCAATAAATTTGGGCGTGATTTTTTTGAATGCCAACTCAGCATCAACGGTAAGATTTTTAATTAACGGCTATTTTTCTTTGTTTCTAACGGCTATATTTTTGCAGAATCTATAAATAGAGAAGCCGTTTTCAAATCGAACATATACAAATAGAGAGACATACACATCAAGAGAGAAAAAGAAAAAAAGAAAAAAGAGCATCATTTGAAAAAAATCCGAGATTCAAAATAGAGTGAAAGAAAAAGTGTGAAATCAAAGGAAGCTTCGTCTGTGCTCAAGTTCAACAATCCAAGAAAGCTTCAGAAGAAAATCCAAGAGCTATTCAAGAGCAAATCAAAAGATTTTCAATATTCAAAGAAAGGAAGAAAAAGCTCAAATCAACTCCAACGTTCAGTCTGTGAAGAATCCGAGTTGAGGCCCAATTCTACACTTCAAAGGAGTTGAGGAAAAGAAGAAGAAGAAAAGATCAAAAGCCAACCAACTACAAATCAGGCTTTTCTAAACTTTGTTCTTTTATTTGATTATCTGCTCATTGAGGAGCTGTGTAATTGAAAAAATATTTCTATTATTTGTGTCTAGTTCAATCTGGGGGATTGAACTAGTGGAGGTAGTCTTACCTCGGTACAAGCTTGGTATAGCTTGTGTTAGGGTTTTTGTGCTGGTGAGCCCAGAAAACCAGCTGGGTTCGTTGTGATCCCGGGAAAACAACAAGTTTGAGTTGTGAGCTTGTAAAACAACTCGGCTGTAATCAAGGAAGATTATAGTGTGGACCCAAGTGAATCTTGGGAGTGGACGTAGGTGTTGGATACACCGAACCACTATAAAATCTTTGTGTTTGCCGTGCTTCCATTGACTCTATCTCTATCTCTGTTTTATTCTCTGCACTTTGTATTTACATTGCATTTGCTTTCATTCTTCTTAAGCAAACTATTTTAAAAAGGCTAAATTTTTTAAAGAACCCAATTCACCCCCCCTCTTGGGTTGTCATCTGGGCCAACAATAGAAAAATGGATAGCGAGAGAATGAAGCATGAACTGATATATATGCAAATGGATGAAGTTAAGAAGTAGAAAGGGATCGGTACAAGGAAACTTAAAGACTAGTATGGGTGAACCCAAGGAAAATCATAAGCTATTGCCATCTTACTTTCTATATCATGACACTCCCACTATCCTTCTTATCTATCAATGTCTCCATGCTTCCACTCACTAATCCACATGTTGCCATCTCAGGATTCTCGTTAGGCACCATACAGGAGAGGGGTGTTATGGAATATTCTCACATCACATAGCTTGAGGACTTTAGTTGGTCTTATAGGCTCATTCACCTAAGCTTAAGTTTCTAAATTGAACTTCAATACCTTCCTCTTTTCTACATGACATACGCTTTTGAGCTTTCTCTTATAAAGAACTAGCAATCCAGACATTTCAGATACAATAGATTTTCTGCATGACATACACTTTTGAGCAAGACTATGAACAGCAAAGGGACTGAATGGATGTCTACAATCAAGCCATTCATATAATGAGGTAAACAAATACATCAATCATATTTTCTAATAAGATAGTGGCATAAGAAACACACTTACAACAATATAGAAAAAAAAAAAGGAAGAGTAAAAGCAGTGAATCATATCTCCTTCTGCTAAGGGAAGCATAAAATCAAACATGTTGAACTCCATAATAAGTCTAGTAGAATGATAACCAAAATAGAAAAAGTGGCATGCTTAAACTCAGTCAAGACTGCCCAAAAAAAAAAGTGAAGAAGAAGCAAACAATCCCATGTTTGATATCTGAAGAAAACAAGCAACTTGCAAAAACAATAAAAGAACCACAAAACCTAAAAGCATAACAATGGTTTTGCTATACCTAAATCTGAATGGTAAGATTATTGATAGTGGCACCCCGTCGACCCGAAGCAAAATCTCCCCTTCCATACTCCTTGCTGCGCCTCCCTCCCCTGCATCCTTGTGTATCGAGTTGAGCACATCATGGACCTGAAAGCGCATGCTCTCCAGCATCGCCCGAGCAAGATGCCCCTTGTTCATGAACCTCGTGATCCCAATGCACACCCCTCTCGATTCCTCCTTCCACCATGGCGCAAAAAATCCATTGAATGCTGCCACGAAGTGATGGGGCCAGTTGACCCACGAAAAATAAAAAAATTTGGACGGCCCACCTCGCCTTCGGCAATGGGCCTCGCCCCGCTCGGCCACCTCACCTCCAAGACCGGCACCTCCAAGGCTGGCACCTCCAAGCCACAGCTCCAAGACCGATGGCCCCAAAGGCCGACACCTCCAAGACCGACGGCTCCAGGACCGACGGCCCCAAAGGCCGACGCTTCCAAGACGACGGCTCCAAGATCGATCCCCCAAAGGCCGACACCTCCGAGGCCGACACCTCCAAAGGCCGACACCTCCAAGACCGACGGCCCCAAAGGCCGACACCTTCAAGACCGACGGCCCCAAAGGCCGGCACCTCCAAGGCCGACACCTCCAAGCCAGGAGGCCCCGGCACTTCCCAGCCGGCCCCGACACCTTCCCAGCTGGCCCGGTACTTCCTAGCCGGCCCCTATGTCTCCAAGCCCACCGAGTCGGCCAAGGCCATCCCCGGCCGACCTGACTCGGCCCCGGCATCTCCAGTTCCGTCGAGTCGGCCAAGGCCATCCCCGGCTGGCCCGACTCGGCCCCGGCGTCTCCAGTTCCGCCGACCCGGCCAAGGCCATCCCCGACCGGCCCGACTCGGCCCCGGCATCTCCAGTTCTGTCGAGTCGGCCAAGGCCATCCCCGGCCAGCCCGACTCGGCCCCGGTGTCTCCAGTTCCGCCGAGTCGGCCAAGGCCATCCCCGGCCGGCCCGACTCGGCCCCGGCGTCTCCAGTTCCACCGACTCGGCCAAGGCCATCCCCGGCCGGCCTGACTCGGCCCCGGTGTCTCCAGTTCTGTCGAGTCGACCAAGGCCATCCCCGGCCGGCCCGACTCGGCCCCGGCATCTCCAGTTCCGCCGACTTGGCCAAGGCCATCCTCGGCCGGCCCGACTCGGCCCCGGCATCTCCAGTTCCGCCGAGTCAGCCAAGGCCATCCCCGGCCAGCCCAACTCAGCCCCGGCGTCTCCAGTTCCGCCGAGTCGGCCAAGGCCATCCCCGGCCGGCCCAACTTGGCCCGGCATCTCCAGTTCCGTCGAGTCGGCCAAGGCCATCCCCGGTCGGCCCGACTCGGCCCCGGCGTCTCCAGTTCCGTTGAGTCGCCAAGGCCATCCCCGGCCGGCTCAACTCGGCCCCAGCGTCTTCAGTTCGCCGAGTCGGCCAAGGCCATCCCCGGCCGGCCTGACTCGGCCCCGGCATCTCCAGTTCTGCCGAGTCAGCCAAGGCCATCCCCGGTCGACCCGACTCGTCCCTGGCGTCTCCAGTTCCGTCGAGTCGGCCAAGGCCATCCCCGGCCGGCCCGACTCGGCCCCGGCGTCTCCAGTTCTGCCAACTCAGCCAAGGCCATCCCCGGCCGGCCCGACTCCCCGGTGTCTCCAGTTCCATCGAGTTGGCCAAGGCATCCCCGACCGGCCGACTCGGCCCCGGCGTCTCCAGTTCCATCGAGTCAGCCAAGGCCATCCCCGGCCAGCCCGAATCTGCCCCGGCATCTCCAGTTCCGCCAAGTCGGCCAAGGCCATCCCGGCCGGCCCGACTTGGCCCCGGCGTCTTCAGTTCCACCGAGTCGGCCAAGGCCATCCCCGGCCGGCCCGACTCGGCCCCGGCGTCTCCAGTTCTGCCGAGTCGGCCTAGGCCATCCCCGACTGGCCCGACTCGGCCCCGATGTCTCCAGTTCCATCGAGTCGGCCAAGGCCATCCCCGGCCGGCTCGACTCGCCCCGGCGTCTCCAGTTCCGAGTCGGCCAAGGCCATCCCGATCGGCCCGACTCGGCCCCGACGTCTCCAGTTCTGTCGAGTCAGCCAAGGCCATCCCCGATCGACCCGACTCGGCCCTGGCGTCTTCAGTTCCGTCGAGTCGGCCAAGGCCATCCCCGGCCAGCTCGACTTGGCCCCGACGCTTCCAAGTCCATCGATTCGGCCCCGCCCCGGCACTGTCTTACCAGCGGGATTGGCTCCAGCCATCTCTGGTCGACCCTGCTCGGCCCTGATAATACGAGAATTCCCAGTTCCCACCAGATCAGCCCCAGTGGTTCAAGAAACCGCCTCTCTGACGCGCTACCCGACAGCGCCAGTTCGACAACCTAACAGCCCCGCCGGCTGATGGGACTTAGCCCACCAACCGCTGCTTTCTCCCTTTCCGATGGGACAGGACCCACCAACCAGCGCAGATTCACGCAGCTAAACTCCGCAGACATCCCCTCCTCACGCAATCCCACGTGATCATGCCAGGGTCAACCCCTATAAAAAGGTGAATCCACTCACCAAACAAGTATGCACGATAACCCCCAAAAATCGCCATCTCAACTCTCAGAAAGGGATTCCTCCTCTCTGAGATCCCTCTTTCCATACTAAAAAGGGCTCACTCGAGCCCCTCTTCAGCTGTGACCTCAGTTGCTAACTTGGGCGTCGGAGGGTCCCACCGGAGAACCCTCTCCGGTCCTGAAACTTTTCTGGAGGTAACCTGGTGAAGAAGCGCCTGGAGAAGCATTCCGTTCCCGACGTCCAGGATAGGTGATTGAGCGTCATCAGATTGGCATGCCAGGAAGGGGGAAAAAGGATAGCGAATATTCTCCCTGTGCTGCACCTCAAAAGATTTGATCCTCCCCCCCCTCTTCTCTTCTAGAAGCCATGGTGGTGACTCGAGCCCAGGATGCCTCCGTCAGCTGCCCGACGGGGCTTCCCCCGCCAGTCAGGCAGCAGGAGGCCAATACTCCTGCAGTTGACCCTCCGGTCACCTACCCGCCGCCGGACGCCTCTGACCAAACAACGGAGCATCTGGCGACCCTCTCCCAGCAGGTCCAAGCCCTCACCGCCATTATCCACAGGCTCCAGCAGCAACAGTCCATAGCCACTCAGTACCAAACCGCTCCCCCCGCCAGTCAGCAGTCGGCGAGGGGAGGCTCTCATCGGCGAGAGGCTGGTCGGCACGAGACCGGCCGACGCCCGGCTTCCCCTAGGAAGCCTCGCTGCGAGCCCCCCAAGAGGCCGTGATCCCCTGACCACGGCCCCGGCAAGTTCCCTCCCGAGCCACATCATCAGGAGGAGCCCAGGCGGAAGTCTAGACTCCCATCTCCATCTTCTTCTTTCTCCTCTTCTTCCTCCTCCGAGCCATCTCGGAGGGCCCCGATAATCAGCCGCTAGGCGAAGGAACGCCTGGAGGAGTACAACCGGCGGCTAGATGAGCTCGCCAGGAAAATAAATCATCAGCCAGAGGAAGAGTTCGACCATCGTCCTCCGCTCTCCCGCCACATCACGGAGGAGCCGGTTCCGCCTCAGTTCCGTCTTCCCCAGCTGGACCCCTACAACGGTACAATGGACCCTCTGGACCACTTGAGAGCTATAAGGTCCTCATGTAGGTCCAGGGGGCGACAGACTCTCTTCTGTGTGTTGCTTTTCCATCCACGCTACGGAAAGCAGCGCGTGCATGGTATTCTCGCCTGCTGCCCCGCAGTATCAATTTGTTTAGGCAACTTGAGCGGTCTTTCCTGGCTCACTTTGATGCATGCGGAAGATCCCTCGAGTTGCCGATAGCTTGTTTGCCGTCTAACAAAGGAGTGGCGAGACCTTGAAGGACTTTGTAGCTCGATTTAAGGAGGCCACACTCGAAGTCTATAACTTGAAGATTCTGTCGCTACCCTAGCATTGAAGCAGGGACTCCGCCCCTCCAGATTTGCATATTCTCTGGACAAAAAGCCTTCCCGGCTCCTATGCCGAGTTGCTAAGTTGGGCACAGAAGTACATCCGTGCCAACGAGGCTGACTCGTCTAGAAGGGAAGCCGACAGGAGTTCCAATAAGAAGCCGACACCCATGGAACCAGCTGAGGGACGATCCAGGCAGCCCGAACCACCCCGTCGCTTTGACCACCGGCCCCAGGCGCTGGTTCCTAAGGGGCGGTTTACTCCTCTCACGGCTCCGATCTCCCACATCCTGCTAGAGATTGAGGAGGAGCCTTACTTTCAATGCCCACGTCCCCGAAAGTCAGTAAACCCCCACAACAAAGAGCTTTACTGCCGGTATAACCGAGACTATGGACAGACACCGAAGATTGCCGCCATTTGAAGAGGGCCATTGAAAAGTTTGTCCAGCAGGGCCACTTGGAAAAGTTCGTTCGAGGAAACCTCACTGCCCCGGGTGCGTCGGCACCTCCAGCGCCTCAGATTTGCGTCAACAATGCCCCAACTGAAAGAACAATAGCATGATCTCATGAGGGACGAGCAGCAGCTCGAAGAGCCAACGGAAGGAAGCAAGCTGGCATCAAAATGGGAAGCTTCTCCCCCGCACTCGGAATGCGGACAACTTACGACGGTATTATCAGTAGCTTGCTGATTCTTTAATAAAGTATTATTCAGAATATCCTTGTTTTATCACACTCTTGGGATGAGTATATTTCTTAGACAGAGACCGACTCCGCGTCAGCAACAAGGACCGACTCCGCGTCGGCAACAAGGACCGACTCCGCATCGGCAACAAAGACCGACTCCGCGTCGGCAACAATGACCGGCTCCACGTCGGCAAGACCGGCTCTGCGTCGGCACCAAAGACCGGCTCAGCGTTGGCACCAAAGACCAGCTCTGCATCGGCAACAAAAACGACTCCGCGTCGGCACCGAAGACCGGCTCCGTGTCGGCACCTTCAAGCTCAAGACCTGCGGATTCCAATCAACAGAGTTTCCTGGGGGGCAGGTCATCAACCCTACAGAAGGAGACCAATTTCTTTAAAGAAAGAGGCACCTGAGCCTGGCCCAAGCACCCTCTAGTCACCCTCCGGGGTTAAAGGCTCCCGAGCATGGTCGAGTCCCAGCGACTCTCGGGTCATCCTCCGGGGTTCAAAAGGTTCTCAACGGTCTCAACTTTGCCTTATCGACTTTATCTTTGCCTCAACAGCTAACTGACGAGCATCCCCCCAAAAAATTAGCGTACGCTACTTTGAGTGGTGGGCGTGAGGTAATCAATTTGCCTCCAAAAAATTTCTTGAAGTTCTACACTCCTTTCGCTTAGCTGATGCAGGGCGCGCAAGCTCAAGGAGTGTGGAGGGCATTTGATGGGGCCAGTTGACCCCACGAAAAATAAAAAAAATTTGGACAGCCCACCTCGCCCTCGGCAATCGGCCTCACCCCGCTCGGCCACCTCACCTCCAAGACTGGCACCTCCAAGGCCGGCACCTCCAAGGCCGACGGCTCCAAGACCGACGGCCCCAAAGGCCGACACCTCCAAGACCGATGGCTCCAAGACCGACACCTCCAAGACCGACAGCTCCAAGACCGACGTCCCCAAAGGCCGACACCTTTAAGACCGACGGCTCCAAGACCGACGGCCCCAAAGGCCGACACCTCCAAGACCGAAGGCTCCAAGACCGATGGCCCCAAAGGCCGATGCCTCCAAGATCGACGGCTCCAAGACTGACGGTCCCAAAGGCCGACACCTCCGAGGCCGACACCTCAAAAGGCCGACACCTCCGAGGCCAACACCTCCAAAGGCCGACACCTCCAAGACCGACGGCCCCAAAGGCCGACACCTCCAAGCCAGGCACCTCCAAGGCCGGCACCTCCAAGCCAGGCGGCCCCGGCACTTCCCAGCCGGCCCCGGCACCTTCCCAAGCGGCCTGGTATCTTCCTAGCCGGCCCCTACGTCTCCAAGCCCGCCGAGTCAGCCAAGGCCATCCCCAGCCGGCCCGACTCGGCCCCGGCATCTTCAGTTCCGTCGAGTTGGCCAAGGCCATCCCCGGCCGGCCCGACTCGGCCCCGGCGTCTCCAGTTCCACCGACTCGGCCAAGGCCATCCCTAGCCGGCCCGACTCGGCCCCGGCATCTCCAGTTCCGCCGAGTCGGCCAAGGCCATCCCCGGCCGGCCCGACTCGGCCCCGACGTCTCCAGTTCCGACGAGTCGGCCAAGGCCATCCCCGGCCGGCCCGACTCGGCCCTAGCGTCTCCAGTTCTGTCGAGTCGGCCAAGGCCATCCCCGACCGGCCCGACTCGGCCCCGGCGTCTCCAGTTCCGTCGAGTCGGCCAAGGCCATCCCCGGTCGGCCCGACTTGGCCTTGGCGTCTTCAGTTCCGCCGAGTCGGCCAAGGCCATCCCCGGCCAGCCCGACTTAGCCCCGGCGTCTCCAGTTCCGCCGAGTCGGCCAAGGCCATCCCCGGCCGGCCCGACTCGGCCCCGGTGTCTCCAGTTCTGTTGAGTCGGCCAAGGCCATCCCCGGCCGGCCCGACTCGGCCCCGGCGTCTCCAGTTCCGCCTAGTCGGCCAAGGCCATCCCCGGCCGGCCCGACTCGGCCCCGGCGTCTCCAGTTCCGTCGAGTCGGCCAAGGCCATCCCCGGCTGGCCCGACTCGGCCCCGACGCTTCCAAGTCCATCGATTCGGCCCCGCCCCGGCACTGTCTTGCCAGCGGGATTGGCCCAGCCATCTTGGGTCGACCCGGCTCGACCCTGATAAGACAGAATTTCCAGTTCTCGCCAGATCAGCCCCAACGGTTCAAGAAACCGCCTCTCTAATGTGCGCCGCCGACAGCGCCAGATTCGATAACCTAACAGCCCCGCCGGCTAATGGGACATAGCCCACCAACCGCTGCTTTCTCCCTTTTCGATGGGACAGGACCCACCAACCAGCACAGATTCACGCAACTGATCTCCGCGGACATCCCTTCCTCACGCAATCCCACGTGATCATGCCAGGGTCAACCCCTATAAAAAGGTGAATCCACTCACCAAACAGGTATGCGCGATAACCCCCAAAAATCATCATCTCAACTCTCAGAAAGGGATTCCTCCTCTCTGAGATCCCTCTTTCCACACTAAAAAGGGCTCACTCGAGCCCCTCTTCAGTGTGACCTCAGTTGCTAACTTGAGCATCGGATGGTCCCACCGGAGAACCCTCTCCGGTCCTGAGACTTTTCTATAGGTAACCTGGTGAAGAAGCGTCTGAAAAAGCATTCCGTTTCCGACGTCCAAAATAGGTGATTGAGCGTCATCAGACTCTCATCGCGAGTTCTCCACCGACTCAGCCATCTTCTCGATCTACTCGCCGGTGTTGAGAAGAATGAACGCCCGGTGCCATAAGTGCTCTTGGCCTCCCCCTGCGACATAACTGGCCCAGCATCGCAGCGTGCTGGTCACCGAGACAGCCGGCGATTGGTATGCCGGAAAGTGGCCAGCCATCGGCGACCACGCCACGCCGATGATCTTCGAATGGCTGATGATCTTGGGCAAAATCTCGATGCGAATTCGCAGCGTCTCCAACGTCTGCCTGTCCCAGTCCAGCGTCCCAGGGTCCATGAGCATGGTCCGGGCGGCGTTAGAGCAGTCGGTGATGTGCAACCCGCGTCCACAGCCTCCGATGAGGTTCCAGATCAAGGGCGTCCCCCGACTGGACCGCCTCCCGGACGGCATCCACGTTCTCCATCAGCTACATGATCTTGAAATTATTCGGTTTCTACTTCCTGATTAGTTTGTTACCTGTTAAAGCTAAACAAGAATCAAAATGGTGCTTTTTGTTAAAATTTTATAATATCCCCAAAGTACCTCTCACTATCAGGGCTTTATTAAGTGCATGAAAAGTTTGTTCAGCTGAAAAACCTGAATAGAGCTAAAAAATTTGACTACATTCGGATTTATTCAGGAACCAAATAGAAGTACTGTTATCGCCCTACAGTTTTGTCTACTACTTCTGGCATAGACGGTTGGGGAAAGCCATTGTTGCGCCAAAGGCTTATAAGACCGCAAAGGCCTATAAGATTGCAAATACAACGAAGGCACTATTTTCATTCAAGCATGGGAATGTTCCTGAAAGAGATGAAACAGATTGAAAGTTGAAATAGTGGATGGTTGGTAGAAGGAATAACCTAAAGAATGGCAGTAATAGAGCTTGCTGGTCTATACACTCATTAGAAGATATTTATAGTGGTGTTCATAGGGATGGTATTTTTATTGGTTGCTTCTTCAAGTTTCTGATGGATGGATGTGCTAGACTTTCCAGTGAGATGGATTGGAAGTACATCTTAAAACTGGACGATCAGGCCTTCATGTGGATTCTAAACTGACTTCAGGTTCTAATTACTGTTGTTAAGGTATGTGTTTCCTCCTTGATACCAATTTCTTCTATCGAATGTTTGGTGTGTTGCCTCCACATTCTGGCCCGTACTATAGATTCTGTTTTTCATTTTTAATGACAAGGCAGCGACATTGTTTTTCAATGCGTTTTTCCATCATGCAGTGCATCAGTACATACTTATGCTCATAATAATAGATCAGTGGACTCATGGATGATGGGACTTGATGCCTCCTATGTTGATATGTTAATCGCCTTTGTTGCAACAGTCCTATACAAGGCAGTCACTCTTTGAATTGATGATATAATTTTACTTCTCATCACATAATAGCTCAGCTACTTTATCTTTTAGCATTTTCAAATATTTTGCTTGCACGCTTGCCTATTCTGATTTCAATTCCTGCCAGAAGAAGGAAAATTAATTTCACAAAATCTTTGTTGCTGGTAGATTACAGCATACAGGGATCAATGATTTGCCGCAGTTCAAAGTATATGACATGGACTTTGGGAACATGACAATACAGAACCGGTGCTGAGACGATATTCTTAAGTTGTTGACGTACTCTGGTCTAGTTTGACTTTTGAAGAGCCAAGTTGGAAATTTTCGTATCGAGTTGTGGTGAGAAAGATCAAGCACCTCAAACTTATACAGAGGATCAGGAAATTTTATTAATGTCACAACTTGAGAACAAGTGACACTGTGATTATAGAGAGTGCCAACTAGTTGAGTGGGTAACATCGCTGGGTGTTGGATATCGCTGACCTGGTTTCAATGCTACCCTCACCAGATTTTGGCCTGGCTTTCTCCCATCTTGTTCTCAGAAAAAAAGAAGCCATAGTTGAAATGACAGAACAAACTTCCAACGTAAAGGTTTGCTGCTAGTTTCTCATTGTTTGAGAGGGTGACTACTCTGATCATTGCAAAATTAGTAGACGGGGAATGAGAACTGCAGAGCAAAAAGAACAGTTCGTTAATAAGCTTCTCAAAATGTAGATTGTTTTTGCTTGATTATTATTTCAAATATATAATATGATACCTGATAGATACCCAGAGTTGATTCCTGCCTGACTCAAAGCCAATGAATTTTTCGTTACCTGAACAGACCCAATCCTTCAATGGATCAGGCAAGAAGCAAAAGTTAGATTGGAAGTCCAAAAGATTTGAGTCTGGGCTTAATGAAACTCTGAAATGAAAATATTTTTATCATCACATAATAGATAAAATCTGTTGGCAATAAAAATATTTTTATCATCATTTTTAAATTTTATCATCATTAACATCTAAAATGAGGAACTGTTCATCTATGTAATCCATGATATGATTGCTGGGGGATGGCAGCTTTTAGTTTGGTTAGGAATTTCGTTGTCTTTTATGCGGGATAGTTGCAAGTACTAGTTTGGTTAGGGAGGTTTATTGGTTGGTGGCCTAAGTAAACGTGCGATCAGCATAAGAATATGAGGGAAGAGATGATGCAAACTTAGCTACATGTTTTCTATCAGTTTATGTATTTGGGATGCTTTCTAGAACATTAATTTATATGAATTGAGAATCAAGGGAAAGACATATATGATGATGGTCTCTCTGACTTTTGATTACTGTTACGAAACTTTTATGATTTCTTTTTCGTAATTTATCAGCCTGTAATTAGACCCATTGACATCAATTTGCTTACACGTATAACCCACAAATACTTGAGATCTTCTAACTAAAGAAAAGAGATCTTTTTGGCAGAGCTTTGGGCTCGACCTCATGTAGTAGTGAAGAATTAATTCCGAGCCATACGTACGGTGAACAAATCAGATTATTGTATTTTGAAGGGAACAAACTACAGAGAAGGATTGTTGCGTCCATTTGTGGACTTTATCAATGGCCGAAGACTTGAATCTCCTTCATATTGTCAGTGAAATTACAAAAGAAATAGACATTTGTTGATGAAGCTAGTAAGGTTGAGATGTGAGGTGAACTTTAAATTGGTGTCTTCAACCAACTAGGTTGAGATGCGAGATGTGTGATGTTATCAACGAAACTTTTTTTATTTATAAGGATAAATATATAAAATAAATATATTTTAATAAAATAACTAATTAATTAATTTTAAAATTTAAGATGTTATGAAAGAGGCCATCCGTTTATATTATGCTTAATATTATTATACTCTGTGGCTGTTGTAATAATTGCCGTACCTCACAAATGATTAGAATAATTTAAGAAAGCTTTGGAGGGATGAGGACCGAAGACGATATATATTTTGTATGACTAACGGACGATTCGACTAAGAGCGGGATATATTGTTGTTTATTAAAAAAAATTAAAAGATTAAATTTTATCGACTAAGGCTGAAGGAGAGAAAATTTTTCTGTTTGATTCATGTTTCAGAAAATTATTTTTAAAAATATGAATTGTATCTAAAATTTTTTGTTGATTTTTAGTATTCAAGAATATGTTTGGTTGATTTGTTCAAAAATTATTTTTTTTGAAGGAAGGTAGAAGCAAATCACGTGGAGAAAGGTTGCGGGAAGAAGATGAATCCGCAAGTTTTGGATATTTTTTTAAGAAGGAAGAATAAAATCTGGAAAACATCTTAAATGAACCAAAAAAACGTCGCTCCATTTTTTTAAATTCATTCAGATTTTTAGAATCGTTTTGAAAAAATGTTTTCGAAAATACTCGGTCAAACAATTTTTTTATGATATGAGTTGAATTTTTTATTTTTAAAAATAAAAAATTCAATCCAAATTTGCTACCAAATGAGCCTTAATATTTCTTTTTGTGACGAGGGTCAGTTTTTTTGGTTATTATTTGGGAACTGACGGTTAAGCTAGCATGGTGACAGAACATTTGATCTCAAACGCATCAATGCCATATAAAGAGAGAGAAAATTATTTAATTAATTATCTTTTTTTGTTTTTAATTTCCGTTTTTTTACCAATAGAGAGAGAGAACTTGATGAAGCGAGCTGGGAAGCAATTTTCAGGAAGCCAACGGTCCTACTGAAGAAAATATTCAGCATATAAATTTCCTTCACTCATCGCATACAATTTCTTAAGAAAATCAAGAGAATCTGTACACTTGCGTACGCATCAATTAATAAATAACACTCGTCACATACAATTGGCTTGACGATTCAGTTGATTACGAAGCTCGGGCTTTGCAGTAAACTATATTTAATCAATAATAAAATAACACTCGGTCAATTTTTGATACCTTTTAACGTATAATAACTAATAAGATGGCAGGTTCCTTCCTTCCTGTTAGCGGATGGGATCTTCAAACGGCGGCGACGACGACAAATGGCAGGCCGCAGCCACTGCCCGAAGATGGGCTAACTGGGCAACCACATACGCTAAGAAAAAGATGGGCTAACTGGCCGGCTTAGCCAGGTAATCTTCAAAAAGACAAATTAAAAATGAAAAGTAGCTGGAGCTAACCACACTGTTACCTAATTGCACTCCCTAATATAGTAGAAAGATTTTGATTTTAAAGCCAAATCCTATCTCCCATGATGATGATTGGAGAACCAGGTAACTCATAGACGAGATGTTGAGCTAGCGAAGGGTATATGTTATGTACATGCGTGATTAACATCCATAAAACCAAGTGTAACAAAGAATGGTTCCACACATTTGTTTCTTCCCTGATCTTAGCAATACTACATTCAAATATGAACTCTTTGGTCTACGGTCTTACTTTTCAACGCCAATTCCTTTGGAATTGTTTTGATCAAATTATTGGCTCCGAATGGCTTTATTCCAATAAAGAAGATAAGGTTTAAAAAAGTCATGATGAGTACTTTGATTTCATGCTTCGTTAGACTTGCTGGTTTGGAAAGAGATAAGATGTGGTTTGCACCTCAGAAACTCCTCCGGGAGTCAGATCTCAAATTCACTCGTTATGTCCTTTTTCTACTTTAATTTTAATAATATTTAAGTTGGAGTCTTTTTCAAGCCTCTTTCTTCTTTAAAGAGGTGAGCTAGACATTAGAAACGAACGCGCTCGTGGAAATTATACAGTATATTGACTTGTCCAACTACTCGTATTTCTGTACCTCGATCTTACATTGACTTGATCAACTACTGGTATTTCCATACCTTCATGCTGTTTATAAATTGTCCAAGGATAAATTAAGAAGCAAAAGTGTTTCAAAGCATCCCTTGCAGAGAATTGCTATACCACTCTGTCACCTATTCAAGACTAGCATTTTTATTTTGGACTACACTGAAAATCCCTTAAAATATAAGTATATTAAATTAAAATATTATTAAAGTATTAAAACTAGAAATATTATTAAATTAAACTATTTATACATAGTTAAATTATATTTAATTTAGTTTTGTAATTAAAATTTTTCATATAAATTAAATATTTATAATTATTTTATGATTAATTTATATACATTATTGATATATATATTATAATTACATAAAATAATAATAATATAGTAAATATAAATATTACTATTACCTAAATATTATTAATATGTACAATAATATTATAACAAATATTTTATTATTAACAATAAAATATTACATTTAATTAATAAATATTAAATATTGATGACTATTACTAATACGATATGTGCAAATAATAACTAATACAAGTACTTTATGCAGCAAATTGCACTGAGCAATCAAAGAATATTGCACCCCAAAAAAAAAAAATGCCAGAGATTGAGAACAAATAATAATCATAATAATAAAATTTTAGAGGAAATAATCTTTTAACAGATAATGTAGAAGAGAAGCCTGGAAAAACGAGCGCAGTTGCCGTAGCCACTTTACAGGATGCCACGTACGCACGAAAAATACTGAAGAGGGAGAAGAGATCTGAGGCCTCTACATTAAATTGCTCACAAAAAATTTATAAAAAATTAAAATTAAAATTTTATGCTCTTACCTAAGACATGCCTTAACTTTGACCGAACCTTAACTAAGATTTTAAAAGGAGTTATTGAATTCTGTGGAAATTTTGGGATAACCTTGACCGAACCTGGAAATGTTGTGGTCGAGCAGCAAAGATTTCGCCAACATTTTATTTGTCATTTTATTGCTGTTACGAAACTTGTATGATTTTCTTTTCGCAATTTATGGGAATCAACGTCAGTCGCAATGGGACTACTTATCAGCCTAAACAGACGCATTGACGTTATCTCTTCTTATACGTACGTTACCAGCCCGCAATTAATACTTTTGAGATCTTCTAACTAAAGAAATTATGAGATCTTTTGGCAGAGCTTTGGTCTCAACCTTACGTGCAGAATTAGTTCCGAGCCATATATATGAAGATCATTGTATTTTGAAGGGAACAATTGCTGTGCCGATTCGTGCATGGACTTTGCCAACGGCAGAAGACTTGGACCTCTTTAAAATTGTTGGTGGGCAAGAAATAAAAATTTGTTGATGAAGCAAATCAGGTCGAAAGATTTTGATTTTAAAGCCTAATCTTGTCTCCCATGATGATGATAGGAGAACCGAGTAACTCATATATAGATGAGGCGTTGAGCTAGTGAAGGGTATATGTTACGTACATGCGTGATTAACATCCATAAAACCAAGTGCAACAAAGAATGGTTCCACACGCATTTGTTTCTTCACTGATCTTTGCATGGTACAAGTATTCAAATATGGACTCTTTAGTCTACGGTCTTGTTGTTCGAGAACCAATTCCTTCGGAAAATTTTGGTCGAATTAATGGCTCCGGATAGCTTTTCCACCGAGAAGATGAGGTTTGGAAAAGTCATGATGAGTACTCTGATTCCATGTTTCCTTGGACTTGCTCGTTTGAAAAGAGGCAAGGTGAAGTTAATTTGCACCACAAAAACTCCACCAGATCTCAAATTTGCTTGCTATGTCCTCCTCTATTTCAATTTTAATAATTATTTTCATGCTGGGGTCTATCCTGAATCTCTTTCTTCCTTAAAGAGGCGAGTCTAGGCATTGGAAAACCGAACGTGGCATCTACGGCAATTGTATAGTACATTGACTTATGGAACGACTCATATTTCCATACCTCTATCCTACATTGACTTAACCAACGACTAATATATTTTCCATACCTCCATGCTGTCTATAAATTGTCCAAGGATGAATTTAGAAGTAAAAGTACATCAGATCATTAGATTAAAGCATTCACTCCCTATGGAGAGTTGCTACCCCTCTGTCCCTTCTTACTCAAGGCAGCATTTTTGTTATGGGCTTCATCGATTGTAATCCTTTGCCACTGCAGTCCTAGCTTTGGATGTCCTTTGGAGGAGTATGAAGCTTTATTGAAGCTCAAATCTTCTCTCCTTCACCATAACCACACTCCACCACCTACTTGGGGAAGAATGAGAGACTGCTGCCTTTGGGAAAGAGTCACCTGCAACAACAGCACAAGAGAAGTGTCGAAGCTCATGCTTTCGAATCTTATAAAATCTAGTTCATTTCTGTATTGGACATTTTTAGAATGGCCATTAAATTTCAGCATTTTTTCCTCCTTTCACACGCTCACACATCTTAACTTGTCTGGAAATCTGATTGTAGGATCGCTATCATAGATGGGTCAGTTTTTCCCTCATCCAACTTGTTACTCCAATTTCAGTCCATTTATATTTTTGATCCTCTTGATGTACATTATTTTAATCTAGATTCCCTTTCTTTGGGAATTTTGTATCTAATAGACATCGCAGGATTGAGCAAGTTAGAGATCCTTGATCTTAGCAACAACAACCTCATTGGAAGTATTTCATTATCTTTCAAAAATCTATCTTCACTCATAATCCTGAATCTAAGAGACAACAGGCTAAATGGTACACTTAATGTGGAAGGTAATAACTTTAACTACATCGTCCTCCATAATTATTGTTGTCATGAGATCATCTGCACATTAAGTATAATGGTTTATGTTATCTTTTTAACTGATATCTATGGCTCCTTATTACAGGCTTGCAAGGATTGCATAAGCTTAGAGTGCTTGATCTTGGATTTAATCGGTTTATAGGAAGGATACCCATAGCTTTGGGAAACTTGTCTTCCCTTAATTTTTTATATTTGGATGAAAATAATCTGATTGATTCACTGCCTTCACAAGGTATGATATTTATTCCTTTGACTAAGAGTTCCTTCATATTCTCTTTTTATTTCAATCTAGCGAGTGAGAATTTCATTTCACTTGTCAAGCTTTAGAATATAATTATAACTTTTATGAGTTAACCTTTTATCAAAATCTCTATTAAAACTTTGATCTTCTCTCCTTCACCAAAATTACACTTCACCGCCTAAATGGGGAAGAGTGAGATACTGCTATCGTTCAAAGAAAGTGACCTGAACAACAGTATAAGACAAGTATCAAGCTTATGCTTTTGAATCTTACAGAATTTAATCAGTTATTTTTTAAAGCTTAGACAGCTTGATTTGTCTAGTAGTCAAATTGTAGGATTGCTATCAGAGATGCATCAGTCTCCCTCTCATCCAACTTGTTAGCTCAATTTCAATTTGTTCATATTTTTTAATTCTCTTGTCATAATTATTTTGGGCTTAGATTCTATTTCTTTGGGAATTTTGTATGTAACAATCATCTCAGGATTGACCAAGTTGGAGATGCTTGATCTCAACTATAATAGTTTTACTGGAAGTATTCCATTGTCTTTTAAAAATCTATCTTCACTCAATACCCTGAATTTAAGAGGCAATATGTTGAATGGTGCACTTAATGTGGAAGATAATAACATTAACTTACAAAGCCCTCTATAATTATTTCTATCAAGAGATCATCAATACATTAAGTATAATGGTTTATATTGTCTTCTTAACTGATATTTATGGTTCCTTATTAAAGGCCTGCACGGATTGTAGAAGCTTAGAGTGCCTGATCATGGATTTAATTATCTCGCATGAAGCATTGGAAAACTTATCTTCCCTTAATTTTCAATATTTGAATGGAAATAATCTAATTGATTTGCTGCCTTCACAAGGCATGATATTTATTCCTTTGAATAAGAGTTTCTCTATATTCCCTTTTTTTTTTTGAGCTAGCAAATTTTCCATATTCAAAGCTAAAAGCTTAGATAATTTGACATTGGCTTGGCCAATCCAAATCAATTTACAGTCTAGCGAGTGAGAATTTCATTTCACTTATCAAGCTTTAAAATGGAATTATAACTTTTGTAAGTCAATCTTTCATCAAACTCTTCGTTAAAACTTATATCTTCTCTTCTTTAACATAGCTGCACTTCACAGCCTAAATAAGGAAGAGATAGATACTATTGTCTTTGTTAGAGAGTGACCTGAACAATAGCATAGGACAAATATTGAACCTCATGCTTTGAGCCTTGAAGGATTTTATTAACTATAATTTGTTAAAGCCCAAATAGCTTGATTTGTCTAGTAATCAAGTTATTGGATTGCTATTAGAGGTGCATTAGCCTCTCTCTTCCAACTTGTTAGTACAATTTTAATTTGTTCATATTTTTATCCTCTTGTCATAAATATTTTGGATTTATATTCCCTTTCTTTGCAAATTTTGTATGTAATAGTCATCTCAAGATTAAGTAAGTTGGAGATTCTTTATCTCAGCTATAATAGCAAATTAAATGGTACACTTAATGTGGAAGGTAATAGCATTAACTTAAAAACCCCTCTATAATTATTTCTATTAAGAGATCATAAGCACATTAAGTATAATGGTTTATATTACCTTCTTAATTGATATTTATGACTTCTTATTAAAGGCCTGCATATATTATAGAAACTTAGAATGCTTGATCTTGGATTATGGATCTATGCCAATAGATTTATGGTACAACGCCATGCTATCTCTATTCTGCTTTTTCTTTTGCTTTCTATGTTCAAGGATTATAGGCTTAATATTAATATATTTGTTGCTGTTGTAACCATTGCCGTCCCAAGAAAAAGAGTCAAATAATTTAATAAAGACTTGGCGGAGAGTGGGATGTATTGTTGTCTATAAAAAAAGAAAGGAAAAAAAAAGTCATGCTTTGTGCAGTGCATGTGAAGAACTCAGCATACGTTTACTCTATTTTATAAAAAAATAATTTTGCTAAGTTTTATGCATATAAATGAGTCATCATATGTGATGCACATGATTTTGCAACATGCACTTTGCATAAAGCCATTTCTAAAAAAAAAGGAAATTATAAGATTAAGTTTCGCGGAGTGAGGCCTTGTATAGAAAATTTAATATTGTCTTTTTGTAATGAGAGGCTGTTTTTTAATATTTATTTTAGAACTGACAGTTAGGCTAGCATGGTAACAGAACAATTGATCTCAAACACATCATTGCCATATAATAGAGAGTGAAAATTATTTAATTAATAGTCGGCACTAGCGCAAGGGAGATTGGGAGGCCGAAATTTTATCTTTCGCCACTAGTGAGAGGACTTGATGAAGTGTGCGAAGCAATTTCTAGGAAGCCAAAGGTCCTACTTGAGAAAACCCTATTGGCAAAAGAGAAAATCAAGTCCTGGACATTGCTTCCTGCACTTTGCCTTCACTCATCACATGCAATTTCTTAAGAAAATCAAGAGAAGGTGCATACTTGCATATGCATCATTTTGAATCATTGACTTGACGTTTCATTGACTTGTGAAAATTGCACAGTATATTACTTGCCCAAAGACTCATTTTTCCATAGCTCTATCCTACATTGACTTAACCAATGACTCATATTTTCATGACTCTATGCTGTCTGTAAATTATCTAAGGATGAATTAAGAAGCAAAAGTGCATTAGATCATTACATTACAACATACACTTCTTATGAAGAGTTTCAATCACTCTGTCACCTATTCAAGGCTAGCATTTTTCTTATGGGCTTCATTGATTGTAATCCTCTGCCATTGCAGCCGTAGCTTTGGGTGTCCTTTGGAGTAGTATGAAGCTCTGTTAAAGCTTAGATATTCTCTCTTTCACCATAACCGTACTCCACTACCTACTTGGGGAAGAGTGAGAGACGGTTGCCTTTCGGATACAGTCACCTGCAATAACAACACAAGTGTCGAAGCTTATGCTTTCGAGCCTTATGGAATCTAGTTCAATTTTGTATTGGCAATTTTTGGAATGGCCATTGAATTTTAGCATTTTTTTCAGCTTTCATAAGCTCACACATCTTAACTTGTCTGACAATATGATTGTAGGATCACTATCACAAATGGGTTAGTCTTTCCCTTATTCAACTTGTTACTCCAGTTTTAGTCCATTCATATTTTTTATCATCTTGATGTAAAAATCTTTGATCTAAATTCTCTTTCTTTTGTATCTAACAAAAAACTTAGTATTGAGCAAGTTGGAGATCCTTGATCTTAGTTTTAATGGCCTCAATGGAAGTATTCCATTATCTTTCAAAAATCTATCTTCACTCAGTACTCTAAATTTAAGTGGCAATATGCTAAATGGCACACTTAATGTGGAAGTTAATAACTTTAACTTATAGAGTCCTCTGTAATTAATTTTGTTAAGAGATCATTAGCATATTGAGTATAATGGTTTATATTGTCTTCTTAACTAATATCTATTGCTCCCTATCATAGGCTGCAAGGATTGCAGAAGTTTAGGATGCTTAATTTTAGATTTAATCAACTCACAGAAAGGATACCCATAGGATTGGGAAGTTTATTTTCCCTTAATATCTTGTATTTGAATAGAAATAATCTAACTAGTTTACTACCTTCATAAGATATGATATTTACTCTTCTGACAAAGAGTTTCTCCATATTCCTCTTTCTTTTTTTAGCTACCAAATTTCCCCATATTCAAAACTAAAAACTTAGACAATTTGACTAATTGGCTTGGCCAATTCAATTCAATTTTTAATATAGAAAGTAAGACTTTCATTTTACTTGTTAAGCTTAGAACAAAATTATAACTTTTATGGGCCAATCTTTCGTCAAACTCTCTGTTAAAGCTCAAATCTTCTCTCCTTCACCATAACTATATTTCACCACCAACATTGGGAAAAGGGAGATACTGCTGCCTCTGGGAGAGAGAAACCTAATAACAGCACAAGATGAGTATCAAAGCTCATGCTTTCGAGCCTTGCAGGATTTAATCAGTTATTTGTTAAACCCCAAATATCTTGATTTATCTAGAAGTCAAATTGTATAAGTGATGTCAAAGATGCATAAGTGTCTTTCTCATCGAACTTGTTAGTCTAATTTCAATCTGTTCATATTTTTTATCCTCTTATCATAAATATTTGGGATTTAGATTCTCTTTCATTGGAAAATTTGTTTGTAACAGGCATCTCAGGATTGAGCAAATTGAAGATCCTTGATCTCAGCTATAACAGTTTCACTGGAAGTATTCCATTATCTTTCAAAAATCTATCTTCACTTAGTACCCTAAATTTAAGGTTCAACAAGCTGAAAGGTACACTTAATGTGGAAGGTAATAACTTTAACTTACAGAATCTTTTGTAATTATTTCTATCAAAAGATCATCAGCATATTAAGTATAATGGTTTATGTTGTTTTTTTAATTGATATCTATGGCTCCCTATGACAAGCCTACAAGGATTGTAGAAGCTTAAAGTGCTTGATCTTGGATTTAATCAGTTTATAGGAAGGATACCCATAACTTTGGGAAACTTGTCTTCCCTTAATTTTTTATATTTGGATGAAAATAATCTAATTGATTCACTACCTTCGCAAGGTATGATATTTATTCTCTTGACTAAGAGTTTCCCTATATTCCCTTTTTGTTTTATTTGAGCTAGCAAATTTCCCTATATTCAAAGCTAAGAACTTGGACAATTTGACTAATTGGCTTGGCCAATCCAGATCAATTTTTAGTTTAACGAGCGAGAATTTCATTTCATTTGTCAAGCTTTAGAATAGATTTATAACTTAATAGTCGGCACCAGTGCAAGGGAGGCTGGGATGCCAAAATTTTATCTTTTGCCACTAGTGAGAGGACTTGATGAAGTGCGCGAAGCAATTTCCAAAAAGCTGGAGGTCCTACTTGAGAAAACCTTGTTGGCGAAAGAGAAAATCAAGTCCTGGACATTGCTTCCCACACTTTGCCTTCACTCGTCACATGCAATTTCTTAAGAAAATCAAGAGAAGCTGCATACTTGCGTATGCATCATTTGAAACATTGACTTAACATTTCATTGACTTGTGAAAATTGCACAGTATATTGACTTGTCCAAAGACTCATTTTTCCGAAGCTCTATCCTTCATTGACATAACCAATTACAGATCATTAGATTACAACATACCCCTTATGAAGAGTTACAATCACTCTGTCACCTATTCAAGGATAGCATTTTTGTTATTGGCTTCATTGATTGTAATCTTCTGCCATTGCAACCGCAACTTTGGTTGTCCTTTGGAGGAGTATGAAGCTCTGTTAAAGCTTAGATCTTCTCTCTTTCACCATAACCATACTCCACTACCTACTTGGGGAAGAGTGAGAGATTGTTGCCTTTAGGATAGAGTCACCTGCAATAACAACACAAGTGTCGAAGCTCATGCTTTCGAGCCTTATGGAATCTAGTTTATTTATGTATTGGCAATTTTTGGAATGGCCATTGAATTTTAGCATTTTTTTCTGCTTTCATAAGCTCACACATCTTAACATGTCTGACAATATGATTGTAGGATCACAATCACAAATGGGTTAGTCTTTCCCTTATCTAACTTGCTACTCCATTTTTAGTCCATTCATATTGTTTATCCTCTTGATGTAAAAATCTTTGATCTAAATTCTCTTTCTTTTGTATCTAACAAAAAATTCAGTATTGAGCAAGTTGGAGATCCTTGATCTTAGTTTTAATGGCCTTAATGGAAGTATTCCATTGTCTTTCAAAAATCTATATTCACTCGGTACCCTAAATTTAAGTGGCAATATGCTAAATGGCACACTTAATGTGGAAGTTAATAACTTTAACTTATAGATTCCTCTGTAATTAATTTTGTTAAGAGATCATTAGCATATTGAGTATAATGATTTATATTGTCTTCTTAACTAATATCTATTGCTCCCTATTGTAGGCTGCAAGGATTGTAGAAGTTTAGGATGTGTAATTTTAGATTTAATCAACTCACATAAAGGATACCCATAGGTTTGGGAAGTTTATTTTCCCTTAATATCTTGTATTTGAATAGAAATAACCTAACTAGTTCACTAACTTCATAAGATATAATATTTACTCTTCTGACAAAGAGTTTCTCCATATTCCTCTTTCTTTTTTATGCTACCAAATTTCTCAATATTCAAAACTAAGAACTTAAACAATTTGACTAATTGGCTTGGCCAATTCAAATTAATTTTTAATATAAAGAGTAAGAATTTCATTTTACTTGTCAAGCTTAGAACAAAATTATAACTTTTATGGGTCAATCTTTCGTCAAACTCTTTGTTAAAGCTCAAATCTTCTCTCCTTCACCACAACTGTACTTCACCACCTACATTGGAAAAAGGGAGATACTGCTGCCTCTAGGAGAGAGCGACCTAATAACAACACAAGATGAGTATACCAAAGTTCAAGCTTTTGAGCCTTGCGGGATTTAATCAGTTATTTGTTAAGCCCCAAATATCTTGATTTATCTAGCAATCAAATTGTATGACTGATGTCAAAGATGCATAAGCCTCTTTCTCATCAAACTTGTTAGTCTAATTTCAATCTGTTCATATTTTTTATCCTCTTATCATAAATATTTTGGATTTAGATTCTCTTTCATTGGATAATTTGTATGTAACAGGCATCTCAGGATTAAGCAAATTGAAGATCCTTGATCTCAGCTATAACAGTTTCACTGGAAGTATTCCATTATCTTTCAAAAATCTATCTTCACTTAGTACCCTAAATTTAAGGTTCAACAAGCTGAAAGGTACACTTAATGTAAAAGGTAATAACTTTAACTACATCATCCTCCATAATTATTGTTGTCATGAGATCATCTGCACATTAAGTATAATGGTTTATGTTATCTTTTTAACTGATATCTATGGCTCCTTATTACAGGCTTGCAGGGATTGCAGAAGCTTAGAGCGCTTGATTTTGGATTTAATTGGTTCACAGGAACAATACCCATAGCTTTGAGAAACTTATCTTCGCTTAATTTTCTATATTTGGATGGAAATAATCTAATTGGTTCCTTACCTTCACAAGGTATGATATTTATTCCTTTGACTAAGAGTTCCTTCATATTCTCTTTTTATTTCAATCTAGCGAGTGAGAATTTCATTTCACTTGTCAAGCTTTAGAATAGAATTATAACTTTTATGAGTTAACCTTTTATCAAAATCTCTATTAAAACTTTGATCTTCTCTCCTTCACCAAAATTACACTTCACCGCCTAAATGGGGAAGAGTGAGATACTGCTATCGTTCAAAGAAAGTGACATGAACAACAGTATAAGAAGAGTACCAAGCTTATGCTTTTGAATCTTACAGAATTTAATCAGTTATTTTTTAAAGCTTAGACAGCTTGATTTGTCTAGTAGTCAAATTGTAGGATTGCTATCAGAGATGCATCAGTCTCCCTCTCATCCAACTTGTTAGCTCAATTTCAATTTGTTCATATTTTTTAATTCTCTTGTCATAATTATTTTGGGCTTAGATTCTATTTCTTTGGGTATTTTGTATGTAACAATCATCTCAGGATTGACCAAGTTGGAGATGCTTGCTCTCAACTATAATAGTTTCACTGGAAGTATTCCATTGTCTTTTAAAAATCTATCTTCACTTAATACCCTGAATTTAAGAGGCAATATGTTGAATGGTGCACTTAATGTGGAAGATAATAACATTAACTTACAAAGCCCTCTATAATTTCTATCAAGAGATCATCAATACATTAAGTATAATGGTTTATATTGTCTTATTAACTGATATTTATGGTTCCTTATTAAAGGCCTGCACGGATTGTAGAAGCTTAGAGTGCCTGATCATGGATTTAATTATCTCGCATGAAGCATTGGAAAACTTATCTTCCCTTAATTTTCAATATTTGAATGGAAATAATCTAATTGATTTGCTGCCTTCACAAGGCATGATATTTATTCCTTTGACTAAGAGTTTCTCTATATTCCCTTTTTTTTTGAGCTAGCAAATTTTCCATATTCAAAGCTAAAAGCTTAGATAATTTGACATTGGCTTGGCCAATCCAAATCAATTTACAGTCTAGCGAGTGAGAATTTCATTTCACTTATCAAGCTTTAAAATGGAATTATAACTTTTGTAAGTCAATCTTTCATCAAACTCTTCGTTAAAACTTAGATCTTCTCTTCTTTAACATAGCTGCACTTCACAGCCTAAATAAGGAAGTGTGAGCCCCGGATCCTCACCATGTGAGGATCCGTCTTCTTGGACTGGAGGAGGAGGAGGCGCCGCAGCCGTACCGCACACGGGCGGCTCCCCAGCTCCGTCGGTCAAAGAGGGCGGCACCCCTCTTCTCACAAGCGCTGAGGAGGCCATCCCCGCGCTACTATAAATGGGGAGGGAGGAGGGAGCCTTCCCCTCCACCCACCACCATCAATGAGCTCAGGTAATGTTTTCCCCTGTTGTCCACTATTTCGGCAGAGAGATGAGTGACAGAGAGAGGCAATCGGGAGGGATTCCTCCCGTTCCCATGCCCGGCCGCTCGAGGCGGCCGGAGGAGGGAGGAGGAGGAGGCTCCGGCCGCTCGAGGCGGCCGGAGTGGGGCAGTGGAGGGCTGCCGGGCGGCCCTCCCTTCATCGCGGAACCAAGCCGCTCCGCGGCTTGGTTTGGGCCCGGCGGTGTGCCCGCCGGCTCGCCGGGCCCAGGCTGCGGTCGGCAGCCTCCACCGGCGCCGGGGCAGCGTCCGGTGGAGGTCCGGCCGGCCATGGTGCCGGCGAGCCACTGGCACGGGTGGCAGCGCGGCGGGCAACGGAAGAAAGAGAGAGAAATAAAGGGAGAGAGAGAGGGAATGGGAGGCGGCCGCGGTGACGGCCGGCTCCGGGCCGGTCGGCGGCGGCTGGGCCTCCCCTAGGGAGTGGCCGGCGGCGGCCCTGGCCGCCGGCACAACCTCCCCTATTTCGGACGAAACAGGGGAGGCGGGGCTGAAAGGGGGAGCGGGCCGGATTGGGCCGTTCCCCTTTTGGTCCCTATTGGGCCGTCTCGCGAGCCACTTTTGGGCCACGATTTGAACCCTGTATTGAGCCAAAAATGGAAAAATAAAAATATACCCTGGATCAGTGTTGATTCTAGTTTCTGGGAAAATTTTTATTTTTCCATTTGGGCTTATGTATTGGGAGATATTCAAGCCCCAAGTTGGCTCCGAGATTAAACTGGTTAGAGTTAAAAACTTTTTTGATATGCTATTTTTGGGGACTAAAAAATTAGGAAAATGATGCTGTAGGTACCCAGATATTCAAATAGCTAGTTTACGGTTTGGGATTTGTGTACTGAGGTAAGTAAGTCATTTATCATAATTTTTATAAATTATTAAAATATAAAAATTATGTATTTAAAGGCTATATTGTTATATATTGCATTATTTGAAAAACGAGAAAAATGAACTGGTATTAATATTTGCAAATGAGCATTTACTAAGATTAGTTTATTATTTATTATATTTTATAAATAATTGGATATCTATGTGGATAACTGATCAATTGGCATGACCTTTGAAATTATTAAAGGTTTTGTAAATATACATGCTATTTAGCAAATGTGACATGAAAATGATACTTTGTGTATATGATAATATGTCCCACCATGGTCCGCTATGATATGATATGATATGATATGTTGCATGACTCACTTAGCACCGAACCCATCTCCATAGGGGGGTATATGGAGCACACACACCCAGGAGGCATGCTGTGAATGGATATGGCAATATTATGCCACATGGCACCAGGACCCATCTCCATAGGGGGGTATATGGAGAACACACTCTTGGGGTGTGTTGTAGCCGGATATGGCAGGATGTGAGTGCATGACACTGGTTCCAAGACCCTGACTCCTAGGGGATATTTAGAGAGGATACACCCGAGGGAGGTGTTACACCCGAGGGGGTGTTCTATGTACATAGTGTATGGCCATGGAACATTGGTATAAAAATATATTTTTATATGCTATTTACAGTGATACAGTGATTTTATCTTGAAATTATATATTTTTGATATACTATATATGGCAATTACTTTCAAAATTTATTTTGAGCATATGATGCATGTTTTGATAACATAAAAAAATGTATTTAAAATATGGAAGCTTGGCAGATGTTTATTATGAAAAAATTTTAAAAGCATGAAGTAATTACATTATATAGTTGGCTTACTTATTGAGTGTGAGCTCATTTAAATCTCACAATATTTTTTAGAGCCACAAGATGGGGATATGGGGTAGTTGGAGCAGCTATCAGAGTGACTTAGTTCCAGTACTTTGTTGTAACCCCATTGAATTATATATTTTGGCATGTAGCCTAAAACATATGATTATGGTTTGTATTAAGAACCATTTAAATTGGACGAAATATAGTTATTACCCCTTCTTGTATTAAATATTATATTTCGGGACGCCTTGCATGCCCGGCATGCGGTGGGTTGCCACCCCTAGATCCAATATAAGGTCTGGGGCGTGACAAGAAGAGAAAGATACTATTATCTTTGGTAGAGAGTGACCTGAACAATAGCATAGGACAAATATTGAACCTCATGCTTTGAGCCTTGAAGGATTTTATTAACTATAATTTGTTAAAGCCCAAATAGCTTGATTTGTCTAGTAATCAAGTTATTGGATTGCTATTAGAGGTGCATTAGCCTCTCTCTTCCAACTTGTTAGTACAATTTTAATTTGTTCATATTTTTATCCTCTTGTCATAAATATTTTGGATTTATATTCCCTTTCTTTGCAAATTTTGTATGTAACAGACATCTCAAGATTAAGCAAGTTGGAGATTCTTTATCTCAGTTATAATAGCAAATTAAATGGTACACTTAATATTAATGTGGAAGGTAATAGCATTAACTTACAAACCCCTCTATAATTATTTCTATTAAGAGATCATAAGCACATTAAGTATATTGGTTTATATTACCTTCTTAATTGATATTTATGACTTCTTATTAAAGGCCTGCATATATTATAGAAACTTAGAATGCTTGATCTTGGATTATGGATCTATGCCAATAGATTTATGGCACAACGCCATGCTATCTCTATTCTGCTTTTTCTTTTGCTTTCTATGTTCAAGGATTATAGGCTTAATATTAATATATTTTGTTGCTGTTGTAACCGTTTCCATCCCAAGAAAAAGAGTCAAATAATTTAATAAAGACTTGGCGGAGAGTGGGATGTATTGTTGTCTATAAAAAAAGAAAGGAAAAAAAAGTCATGTTTTGTGCAGTGCATGTGAAGAACTCAGCATATGTTTACTCTATTTTATAAAAAAATAATTTTGCTAAGTTTTATGCATATAAATGAATCATCATACGTGATGCACATGATTTTGCAACATGCACTTTGCATAAAGCCATTTCTAAAAAAAAAGAAATTATAAGATTAAGTTTCGCGGTGTGAGGCCTTGTATAGAAAATTTAATATTGTCTTTTTGTAATGAGAGGATGTTTTTTAATATTTATTTTAGAACCGACAGTTAGGCTAGCATGGTAACAGAACAATTGATCTCAAACACATCATTGCCATATAATAGAGAGTGAAAATTATTTAATTAATAGTTGGCACCAGCGCAAGGGAGACTGGGAGGCCAAAATTTTATCTTTCGCCACTAGTGAGAGGACTTGATGAAGTGTGCGAAGCAATTTCCAGGAAGCCAGAGGTCCTACTTGAGAAAACCCTGTTGGCAAAAGAGAAAATCAAGTCCTGGACATTGCTTCCTGCACTTTGCCTTCACTCGTCACATGCAATTTCTTAAGAAAATCAAGAGATGGTGCATACTTGCATATGCATCATTTTGAATCATTGACTTGACGTTTCATTGACTTGTGAAAATTGCACAGTATAATACTTGCCCAAAGACTCATTTTTCCATAGCTCTATCCTACATTGACTTAACCAATGACTCATATTTTCATAACTCTATGTTGTCTATAAATTATCTAAGGATGAATTAAGAAGCAAAAGTGCATTAGATCATTACATTACAACATACACTTCTTATGAAGAGTTTCAATCACTCTGTCACCTATTCAAGGCTAGTATTTTTCTTATGGGCTTCATTGATTGTAATCCTCTGCCATTGCAGCCGTAGCTTTGGGTGTCCTTTGGAGTAGTATGAAGCTCTGTTAAAGCTTAGATATTCTCTCTTTCACCATAACCATACTCCACTACCTACTTGGGGAAGAGTGAGAGACTGTTGCCTTTCGGATAGAGTCACCTGCAATAACAACACAAAAGTCGAAGCTTATGCTTTCGAGCCTTATGGAATCTAGTTCAATTTTGTATTGGCAATTTTTGGAATGGCCATTGAATTTTAGCATTTTTTTCAGCTTTCATAAGCTCACACATCTTAACTTGTCTGACAATATGATTGTAGGATCGCTATCACAAATGGGTTAGTATTTCCCTTATTCAACTTGTTACTCCAGTTTCAGTCCATTCATATTTTTTATCATCTTGATGTAAAAATATTTGATCTAAATTCTCTTTCTTTTGTATCTAACAGAAATCTCAGTATAGAGCAAGTTGGAGATCCTTGATCTTAGTTTTAATGGCTTCAATGGAAGTATTCCATTATCTTTCAAAAATATATTTTTACTTAGTACCCTTAATTTAAGTGGCAATATGCTAAATGACACACTTAATGTGGAAGTTAATAACTTTAACTTATAGAGTCCTCTGTAATTAATTTTGTTAAGAGATCATTAGCATATTGAGTATAATGGTTTATATTGTCTTCTTAACTAATATCTATCGCTCCCTATCATAGGCTGCAAGGGTTGCAGAAGTTTAGAATGCTTAATTTTAGATTTAATTAGCTCACAGAAAGGATACCCATAGGATTGGGAAGTTTATTTTCCCTTAATATCTTGTATTTGAATAGAAATAATCTAACTAGTTTACTACCTTCATAAGATATGATATTTACTCTTCTGACAAAGAGTTTCTCCATATTCCTCTTTCTTTTTTTAGCTACCAAATTTCCCCATATTCAAAACTAAAAACTTAGACAATTTGACTAATTGGCTTGGCCAATTCAATTCAATTTTTAATATAGCAAGTAAGACTTTCATTTTACTTGTTAAGCTTAGAACAAAATTATAACTTTTATGGGCCAATCTTTCGTCAAACTCTCTGTTAAAGCTCAAATCTTCTCTCCTTCACCATAACTATATTTCACCACCAACATTGGGAAAAGGGAGATACTGCTGCCTCTGGGAGAGAGCAACCTAATAACAGCACAAGATGAGTATCAAAGCTCATGCTTTCGAGCCTTGCAGGATTTAATCAGTTATTTGTTAAACCCCAAATATCTTGATTTATCTAGAAGTCAAATTGTATAAGTGATGTCAAAGATGCATAAACCTCTTTCTCATCGAACTTGTTAGTGTAATTTCAATCTGCTCATATTTTTTATCCTCTTATCATAAATATTTTGGATTTAGATTCTCTTTCATTGGAAAATTTGTATGCAACAGGCATCTTAGGATTGAGCAAATTGAAGATCCTTGATCTCAGCTATAACAGTTTCACTGGAAGTATTCCATTATCTTTCAAAAATCTATCTTCACTTAGTACCCTAAATTTAAGGGTCAACAAGCTGAAAGGTACACTTAATGTGGAAGATAATAACTTTAACTTATAGAATCTTTTGTAATTATTTCTATCAAAAGATCATCAGCATATTAAGTATAATGGTTTGTGTTGTTTTTTTAATTGATATCTATGGCTCCCTATGACAAACCTACAAGGATTGCAGAAGCTTAAAGTGCTTAATCTTGGATTTAATCAGTTTATAGGAAGGATACCCATAACTTTGGGAAACTTGTCTTCCCTTAATTTTTTATATTTGGATGAAAATAATCTAATTGATTCACTACCTTCGCAAGGTATGATATTTATTCTCTTGACTAAGAGTTTCCCTATATTCCCTTTTTGTTTTATTTGAGCTAGCAAATTTTCCTATATTCAAAGCTAAGAACTTGGACAATTTGACTAATTGGCTTGGCCAATCCAGATCAATTTTTAGTTTAACGAGCGAGAATTTCATTTCACTTGTCAAGCTTTAGAATAGATTTATAACTTAATAGTCGGCACCAGCGCAAGGGAGGCTAGGAAGCCAAAATTTTATCTTTTGCCACTAGTGAGAGGACTTGATGAAGTGCGCGAAGCAATTTCCAAAAAGCCAGAGGTCCTACTTGAGAAAACCTTGTTGGCGAAAGAGAAAATCAAGTCCTGGACATTGCTTCCCACACTTTGCCTTCACTTGTCACATGCAATTTCTTAAGAAAATCAAGAGAAGCTGCATACTTGCGTATGCATCATTTTGAAACATTGACTTAACATTTCATTGACTTGTGAAAATTGCACAGTATATTGACTTGTCCAAAGACTCATTTTTTCGAAGCTCTATCCTTCATTGACATAACCAATTACAGATCATTAGATTACAACATACTCCTTATGAAGAGTTACAATCACTCTGTCACCTATTCAAGGATAGCATTTTTGTTATTGGCTTCATTGATTGTAATCTTCTGCCATTGCAACCGCAACTTTGGTTGTCCTTTGGACGAGTATGAAGCTCTGTTAAAGCTTAGATCTTCTCTCTTTCACCATAACCGTACTCTACTACCTACTTGGGGAAGAGTGAGAGATTGTTGCCTTTAGGATAGAGTCACCTGCAATAACAACACAAGTGTCGAAGCTCATGCTTTCGAGCCTTATGGAATCTAGTTTATTTATGTATTGGCAATTTTTGGAATGGCCATTGAATTTTAGCATTTTTTTTCTGCTTTCATAAGCTCACACATCTTAACTTGTCTGACAATATGATTGTAAGATCACAATCACAAATGGGTTAGTCTTTCCCTTATCCAACTCGCTACTCCATTTTCAGTCCATTCATATTTTTTATCCTCTTGATGTAAAAATCTTTGATCTAAATTCCCTTTCTTTTGTATCTTCCAGAAAACTCAGCATTGAGCAAGTTGGAGATCCTTGATCTTAGTTTTAATGGCCTCAATGGAAGTATTCCATTATCTTTCAAAAATCTATCTTCACTCAGTACCCTGAATTTAAGTGGCAATATGCTAAATGGGACACTTAATGTGGAAGTTAATAACTTTAACTTATAGAGTTCTCTGTAATTAATTTTGTTAGGAGATCATTAGCATATTGAGTATAATGGTTTATATTGTCTTCTTAACTAATATCTATCACTCCCAATCATAGCTGCAAGGGTTGCAAAAGTTTAGAATGCTTAATTTTAGATTTAATCAGCTCACAGAAAGGATACCCATAGGTTTGGGAACTTTATTTTCCCTTAATATCTTGTATTTGAATAGAAATAACCTAACTAGTTCACTACCTTCATAAGATATAATATTTGCTCTTCTGACAAAGAGTTTCTAGATATTCCTCTTTCTTTTTTTAGCTACCAAATTTCCTCATATTCAAAACTAAAAACTTAGAAAATTTGACTAATTGGCTTGGCCAATTTAAATCAATTTTTAATATAGTGAGTAAGAATTTCATTTTACTTGTCAAGCTTAGAACAAAATTATAACTTTTATCTGTCAATCTTTCGTCAAACTCTCTGTTAAAGCTCAAATCTTCTCTCCTTCACCATAACTGTACTTCACCACCTACATTGGAAAAAAGGAGATACTACTGCCTCTGGGAGAGAGCAACCTAATAACAGCACAAGATGAGTATCAAAGCTCATGCTTTTGAGCCTTTCAGGATTTAATCAATTATTTGTTAAACCCCAAATATCTTGATTTATTTAGAAGTCAAATTGTATGATTGATGTCAAAGATGCATAAGCCTCTTTCTCATCAAACTTGTTAGTCTAATTTCAATATGTTCATAGTTTTTATCCTCTTATCATAAATATTTCGGATTTAGATTCTCTTTCATTGGAAAATTTGTATGTAACAACCATCTTAGGATTGAGCAAATTGAAGATCCTTGATCTCAGCTATAACAGTTTCACTGGAAGTATTCCATTATCTTTCAAAAATCTATCTTTACTCTGTACCCTGAATTTAGTAGGCAAAATGCTGAATGGTACACTTAATGTGGAAGGTAATAACTTTAACTTATAGAATATTTTGTAACTATTTCTATCAAAAGATCATCAACAAATTAAGTATAATGTTTTATGTTATTTTTTTAATTGTTATCTATGGCTCCCTATGACAAACCTACAAGGATTGCAGAAGCTTAAAGTGCTTAATCTTGGATTTAATCAGTTTATAGGAAGGATACCCATAACTTTGGGAAACTTGTCTTCCCTTAATTTTTTATATTTGGATGAAAATAATCTAATTGATTCACTACCTTCGCAAGGTATGATATTTATTCTCTTGACTAAGAGTTTCCCTATATTCCCTTTTTGTTTTATTTGAGCTAGCAAATTTCCCTATATTCAAAGCTAAGAACTTGGACAATTTGACTAATTGGCTTGGCCAATCCAAATCAATTTTTAGTTTAACAAGCGAGATTTTCATTTCACTTGTCAAGCTTTAGAATAGAATTATAACTTAATAGTCAGCACTAGCGCAAGGGAGATTGGGAGGCCAAAATTTCTATCTTTCACCACTAGTAAGAGGACTTGATGAAGTGCGCAAGGAAATTTTCAGGAAGCCAGAGGTCCTACTTGAGAAAACCCTGTTGGCAAAAGAGAAAATCAAGTCCTGGACATTGACTTGTGAAAATTGTACAATATATTGACTTGTCCAAAGACTCATTTTTCCATAGCTCTATCCTACATTGACTTAACCAACAACTCATATTTTCATAACTCTATGTTGTTTGTAAATTATCCAAGGATGAATTAAGAAGCAAAAGTGCAACAGATTATTAGATTACAACATACACTCCTTATGAAGAGTTATAATCAGTCTGTCACCTATTCAAGGCTAGCATTTTTGTTATTAGCTTCATTGATTGTAATCCTCTGCCATTGCAGCTGTAACTTTGGTTGTCCTTTGGAGGAGTATGAAGCTCTATTAAGGCCTAGATCTTCTCTCTTTCACCATAACCGTACTCCACTACCTACTTGGGAAAAAGTGAGACTGTTGCCTTTAGGATAGAGTCACCTGCAATAACAATACAAGTGTCGAAGCTCATGCTTTCGAGTCTTATGGAATCTAGTTTATTTCTGTATTAGCAATTTTTGGAATGGCCATTGAATTTTAGCATTTTTTTCTGCTTTCATAAGCTCACACATCTTAACTTGTCTGACAATATGATTGTAGGATCGCTATCACAAATGGGTTAGTCTTTCCCTTATCCAACTTGCTACTCCATTTTCAGTCCATTCATATTTTTTATCCTCTTGATGTAAAAATCTTTGATCTAAATTCTCTTTCTTTGGTATCTAATAGAAAACTCAGTATTGAGCAAGTTGGAGATCCTTGATCTTAGTTTTAATGGCCTCAATGGAAGTATTTCATTATCTTTCAAAAATCTATCTTCACTCAGTACCCTAAATTTAAGTGGCAATATGCTAAATGGCACATTTAATGTGGAAGATAATAACTTTAACTTATAGAGTCCTCTGTATTTAATTTTCTTAAGAGATCATTAGCATGTTGAGTATAATGGTTTATATTGTCTTCTTAACTAATATCTATTGCTCCCTATCATAGGCTACAAGGATTGCAGAAGTTTAGGATGCTTGATTTTAGATTTAATCAACTCACAGAAAGGATACCCTTTGGTTTGGAAAGTTTATTTTCCCTTAATATCTTGTATTTGAATAGAAATAACCTAACTAGTTCACTACCTTCGTAAGATATAATATTTACTCTTCTGACAAAGAGTTTCTCCATATTCCTCCTCCTTTTTTTAGCTACCAAATTTCTCCATATTCAAAACTAAAAACTTAAACAATTTGACTAATTGGCTTGGCCAATTCAAATCAATTTTTAATATAGCGAGTAAGAATTTCATTTTACTTGTCAAGCTTAGAACAAAATTATAACTTATATGGGTCAATTTTTCATCAACTCTCTGTTAAAGCTCAAATCTTCTCTGCTTCACCATAACTGTACTTTACCACCTACATTGGAAAAAGGGAGATACTGCTGCCTCTGGAAAAGAGTGACCTAATAACAACACAAGATGAGTATACCAAAGTTCATTCTTTTGAGCCTTGTAGGATTTAATCAGTTATTTGTTAAACCCCAAATATCTTGATTTATCTAGCAGTCAAATTGTATGATTGATGTCAAAGATGCATAAGCCTCTTTCTTATCGAACTTGTTAGTCTAATTTCAATCTATTCATATTTTTTATCCTCTTATCATAAATATTTTGGATTTAGATTCTCTTTCATTGAAAAATTTGTATGTAACAGGCATCTCAAGATCGAGCAAATTGAAGATCCTTGATCTCAGCTATAACAGTTTCACTGGAAGTATTTCATTATCTTTCAAAAATTTATCTTCACTTAATACCCTAAATTTAGGACGCAACATGCTGAATGGTACACTTAACGTGGAAGGTAATAACTTTAACTTATAAAATCTTTTGTAATTATTTCTATCAAAAGATCATAAGCATATTAAGTATAATAGTTTATGTTGTTTTTTTAAATGATATCTATGGCTCCCTATGACAAGCCTACAAGGATTGCAAAAGCTTAAAGTCCTTGATCTTGGATTTAATTAGTTTATAGGAAGGATACCCATAACTTTGGAAAACTTGTCTTCCCTTAATTTTTTATATTTGGATGAAAATAATCTAATTGATTCACTACCTTCACAAGGTATGATATTTATTCTCTTGACTAAGTGTTTCCCTATATTCCCTTTTTGTTTTATTTGAGCTAGAAAATGTCCCTATATTTAAATCTAAGAACTTGGACAATTTGACTAATTGGCTTGGCCAATCCAAATCAATTTTTAGTTTAACGAGCAAAAATTTCATTTCACTTGTCAAGCTTTAGAATAGAATTATAACTTAATTGTCGGCACCAGCGCAAGGGAGATTGGGAGGCCAAAATTTTATCTTTCGCCACTAGTGAGAGGACTTGATGAAGTGCGCGAAGAAATTTTCAGGAAGCCGAAAGTCCTACTTGAGAAAACACTGTTGGCGAAAGAGAAAATCAAGTCCTGGACATTGCTTCCCGCACTTTGCCTTCACTCGTCACATGCAGTTTCTTAAGAAAATCAAGAGAAGCTACATTCTTGCGTATGCATCATTTCGAATCATTGACTTGATGTTTCGTTGACTTGTGAAAATTGCACAATATATTGACTTGTCCAAAGACTCATTTTTTCGAAGCTCTATCCTACATTGACATAACCAACAACTCATATTTTCGTAACTCTATGCTGTCTATAAATTATCCAAGGATGAGTTAAGAAGCAAAAGTGCAACAGATCATTAGATTACAACATACACTCCTTATGAAGAGTTACAATCACTCTGTCACCTATTCAAGGATAGCATTTTTGTTATTGGCTTCATTGATTGTAATCTTCTGCCATTGCAGCCGCAACTTTGGTTGTCCTTTGGAGGAGTATGAAGCTCTATTAAAGCTTAGATCTTCTCTCTTTCACCATAACCGTACTCCACTACCTACTTGGGGAAGAGTGAGAGATTGTTGCCTTTACGATAGAGTCACCTGCAATAACAACACAAGTGTCGAAGCTCATGCTTTCGAGTCTTATGGAATCTAGTTTATTTCTATATTGTCAATTTTTGGAATGGCCATTGAATTTTAGCATTTTTTCCTGCTTTCATAAGCTCACACATCTTAACTTGTTTGACAATATGATTGTAGAATCGCTATCACAAATGGGTTAGTCTTTCCCTTATCCAACTTTCTACTATATTTTCAGCCCTTTCATATTTTTTATCCTCTTGATGTAAAAATCTTTGATCTAAATTCTCTTTCTTTTGTATCTAACAGAAAACTCAGTATTAAGCAAGTTGGAGATCCTTGATCTTAGTTTTAATGGCCTCAATGGAAGTATTCCATTGTCTTTCAAAAATCTATCTTCACTCAGTACCCTAAATTTAAGTGGCAATATGCTAAATGACACACTTAATGTGGAAGTTAATAACTTTAACTTATAGAGTCCTATGTAATTAATTTTGTTAAAAGATCATAGCATATTGAGTATAATGGTTTATATTGTCTTCTTAACTAATATCTATTGTTCCCTATCATAGGCTGCAAGGATTGTAGAAGTTTAGGATGCTTAATTTTAGATTTAATCAACTCACAGAAAGGATACCCATTGGTTTGGGATGTTTATTTTCCCTTAATATCTTGTATTTGAATAGAAATAACCTAACTAGTTCACTACCTTCATAAGATATAATATTTACTCTTCTGACAAAGAGTTTCTCCATATTCCTCTTTCTTTTTATGCTACCAAATTTCACAATATTCAAAACTAAAAACTTAAACAATTTAACTAATTGGATTGGCCAATTCAAATCAATTTTTAATATAGCGAGTAAGAATTTCATTTTACTTGTCAAGCTTAGAACAAAATTATAACTTTTATGGGTCAATCTTTCGTCAAACTCTCTGTTAAAGCTCAAATCTTCTCTCGTTCACCATAACTGTACTTCACCACCTACATTAGAAAAAGGGAGATACTAATGCCTCTGGGATTGAGTGACCTAATAACAACACAAGATGAGTATGCCAAAGTTCATGCTTTTGAGCCTTGCAGGATTTAATCAGTTATTTGTTAAACCCCAAATGTCTTGATTTATCTAGCAGTCAAATTGTATGATTGATGTCAAAGATGCATAAGTGTCTTTCTCATCGAACTTGTTAGTCTAATTTCAATCTGTTCATATTTTTTATCCTCTTATCATAAATATTTGGGATTTAGATTCTCTTTCATTGGAAAATTTGCTTGTAACAGGCATCTCAGGATTGAGCAAATTGAAGATCCTTGATCTCAGCTATAACAGTTTCACTGGAAGTATTCCATTATCTTTCAAAAATCTATCTTCACTTAGTATCCTGAATTTATGGTTCAACAAGCTGAAAGGTACACTTAATGTGGAAGGTAATAACTTTAACTTACAGAATCTTTTGTAATTATTTCTATCAAAAGATCATCAGCATACTAAGTATAATGGTTTATGTTGTTTTTTTAATTGATATCTATGGCTCCCTATGACAAGACTACAAGGATTGTAGAAGCTTAAAGTGCTTGATCTTGGATTTAATCAATTTATAGGAAAGATACCCGTAACTTTGGGAAACTTGTCTTCCCTTAATTTTTTATATTTGGATGAAAATAATCTAATTGATTCACTACCTTCGCAAGGTATGATATTTATTCTCTTGACTAAGAGTTTCCCTATATTCCCTTTTTGTTTTATTTGAGCTAGCGAATTTCCCTATATTCAAAGCTAAGAACTTGGACAATTTGACTAATTGGCTTGGCCAATCCAAATCAATTTTTAGTCTAACAAGCAAGAATTTCATTTCACTTGTCAAGCTATAGAATAGAATTATAACTTTTATGAGTCAACTTTTGTCAAACTCTCTGTTGAAACTTTAGATCTTCTCTCCTCTCCTTCACCATAACTATACTTCACCACTTAAATGGGGAAGAGGGAGATACTGCTTTCTCTGGGAGAGAGTGACCTGAACAACAACGTATGATGAGTATTGAAGCTCATGCTTTTGAGCCTTGCATGATTAAATCAGTTGTATGTTATTAAATCAGTAGTTTATTAAAGCCTAGACAGCTTGATTTGTCTAGCAGTCAAATTATAAAATTGCTATCAGAGATGCATCGACCTTTCTCTTATCCAACTTGTTACCCTAATTTTAATCTGTTCATATTTTTTTCCTCTTGTTGTAATTATTTTGGACTTAGATTCTCTTTCTTTGGGAATTTGTATGAAATAGTCATTTCAGGATTGAGCATGTTAGAGATCCTTGATCTCAGCTATAACAATCTCGATGGAAGTATTTTATTATCTTTCAAAAATTTATCTTCACTTAGTACCTTGAATCTAAGAGGAGTCACGCTAAATGGTACACTTGATGTGGAAGGTAATAACTTTAACTTACAGAGTCCTCTATAATTATTTTTGTCAAGAGATTATTAGCATATTAAGTATAATGTTTTATATTGTATTTTTAACTAATATCTATAGGTCTGCAAGGATTGCAGAAGCTTGGAGTGCTTGATCTTGGATTTAATCAGCTCATAGGAAGGATACCCATAGCTTTGGGAAACTTATCTTCCCTTAATGTCTTATATTTGGATAATAATAATCTAACTAGTTCACTGCCTTCAGAAGGTATAATACTTATTTCTTTGATAAAGAGTTTCTCTATATTCTTTTTTTTGTTTTAGCTAGCAAACTTTCCTATATTTAAAGATAAAAGCTTAGGTAATTTGACTGGTTAGCTTGGGCAAGCCAATTCAAGTTTTCAATGTGATGCGTCAAATTTGATATCACTTGTCAAGATTTAGAATAGAAATATGACATTTGGCCAAACTCTTTCTTGACTTTGTCAACTTGTCAAGTTAGAAAATCTATCAAACTCATGTTTCTAAGTTGGCTTTAGCAAGTTAAAATGAGTTTTAATCCATGATCTCAAGCCACTTGTGCGTTTTACTTGCATCATTTTCTTGTACATTAAGTATTAATTCCATCGAATATGCTATGTTCACACCATGTGCAGCCATATTTAGCCAATAACCATAATTGATGAGTGGAGCATACAAATTTTAAATGGATATTATTTTATTATAATTTTTAAATATTAATTTCTTGATTGTTCGCAGATTTAACTTTTTTTAATTTTTCTATTTAATATTTGTTTAAACATGTATGACTCACCTGAGTTGCCAAGTTGACTCACCCAAGTTGACTCACCCAAGTCAAAAAAAAAAAAAAACAAAAGAATAGAAAATAGAAGTAGGCAAAAGTTTTATTACCTTGTTCATATAATGGAGCAAAAAGTTTTATTTTATTTTCTTTATTTTTTTGCAGTGCTCAGTGGACTACAGAACTTGCATGAGTTGGATCTCTCTAGCAACCTACTTAAAGGAAGTCTTCCTTTATCTCTACGGAAATTGGGTTCTCTTCGATATTTAGATCTTTCTCATAATATAATGATGGGTAATATTCCACCAGATACCTTTGCAGCGCTAATTTCTCTTCAGGATCTGGATCTTTCTTACAACCGATTTGATGGGCATTTCTCATTTTCGTCCTTTGCTAATCTTTCAAAGCTAGAATATATCGCATTTTCTAACAACGAGGAATTGCTGATACATCTTGACGATCGAAAGTTTGTTCCCTCCTTCCAACTATCGTCTCTCATGTTATCCAATTGCAAACTTGACGTGAATGCCCTTGCAACACCATCCTTTCTTGCTTCTCAATACAAGTTAGAAGTTCTTGATCTTTCCCACAACAACCTATCAGGAAAGTTTCCAATTTGGTTGTTCAAAAGTCTAAACCAAATGGAATTTCTGAACTTGAGAAATAACTCAATAACGGGCACATTTCAATTGCCAAAGCATTCGAAAGAAAGTATGCTTGCATGTGATCTTTCTATGAATTTTCTCAATGGACCGATCCCTACAAATATTGGCACAATATTTCCAAATATGGAGGTCCTGAATTTATCCTCAAATCATTTAACTGGAAATATCCCTTCCTCATTGGGTAACATGAGTCTATTGAGATCCTTGGATTTGTCCAATAATAGTTTGTCCGGTGAAGTACCAACTCGGCTACTGATTGATTGCACAGAATTGTATATCTTGAAGCTTTCCAAGAACAACTTGAGTGGGATGATGTTTACCACAAATTATGGTCATGCTTCGCTTTTATATGTTTATCTAAATGAAAACAAGTTCACTGGAACATTGCTAGGGAATCTGTCAGCCTATCGGTGGTTAACTATATTGGATGTCCATAACAACCAATTATCAGGAATAATACCAGGGAGTACAGGACTCCCAACCACTTTGAAGTACCTTAATCTTGGAGGAAATTATTTTCAAGGCCAAATACCGCATCATTTATGTAATCTAACAGATCTTCAGGTGTTAGACTTATCGCACAATAACCTCTCGGGGTCATTACCTCATGATTGTTTCTCATCATCCATGATTCTCAACTTTGCTGGAAATGCTTTGACAGGCCCGATTCCAAGCAGTTATTTTAATATTTCGAACCTTTCGGCATTGGATGTTAGCAATAACAAGCTTTCAGGTAAACTGCCAGGACAGATAGGAAATGAAACATATTTGGAGATTCTTGATCTTAGTGGAAATTCACTTGAAGGTCCTGTGCCAACTGAGCTATGCAAGCTACAGTCTTTACATGTTCTGGACCTTTCACAAAATAATCTTTCAGGATCAATACCCTCCTGCTTTGGTAAAATGCAATTCAAGAGACTTGATTTATTATATCCAAATGTGCATCCAAGCCAATTGTTCTACGACTTTTCTGGTGACGGATTTCATGCTGCTACATATGATGCATTTGTTTCTAAAATTTGATGGTGGTACAACTCATCACAAAAGGCAACCTATATGCCTACCTGATGGTGGTAGAGCTCATCATGAAAGGCAACCTATACCCCTACCTATCAGATCATTTGGATTTAATGTCTACAATTGATTTATCTGCAAACAAGCTGACAGGAAGCATCCCATTAGAAATTGGAAATCTAGGTAGTCTTATACAATTGAATCTATCACACAATCACCTAACAGGTCCCATCCCTCAAACTTTCTCAAAACTCAATCAGATTGAGAGCCTAGATGTATCACACAATCAATTAAGTGGTGTGATACCCTGGCAATTGACTCAACTAAACTTCTTGGAGGTCTTCTCTGTTGCTTACAATAACTTATCTGGATGTACGCCGGATCTCAAAGACCAATTTGCCACCTTTGATATGAGTAGCTATGAGGGAAATGTTGGATTGCATGGGCCACCACTAGAGGAGACATGCACATCTGATTCAAGTCCAACTGCTCCACCTAAAGGAGAGAACCATGATGATAGTAGAATCGATGATGTCATTTTCTTTGCAATAGTTGCAGTTTCATTCGTGGCTGGCTTCTGGAGCTGTATCACTCTATTGTATTGCCATAGCATTGGGCAACATATTCTCATCATATTGGATGGTTACGTGGATTCTTTTGCTGAAAGGATTTTAAAGGCAGTACGCAAGCAGACCCATATGCAGCAAAATCGTAAGTAAGATAAATAGTACCTTATGAATTTTAAAGGAGTCTTCTTCTTCTTCTTCTTTTCTTTGGCATCTTGTAATGGAGAAAAGCAAGATTTTTTCTATATAATAATACAAAATTTTGTTCTATATGGCTTCTTTTCTAATTTGTTTACTGGGTTAGTCTATATATTTTGAATGATTATATTATACATACACTTTTGGACAACCAATGGGTTATGATGATGATATATTACCCTATTTTTTTGTAGTGTCTATAATTATGCTAAATCTATAGCACTGCATGGCCATATAGTGTTCGAAATCTTTCTTCCAGCATCTTGTAATCAATGATTATAAACCTTGAGACCTCATGTGACAAACTTATCATCTGAAATGCCCATGTCTTCTCTATGGTGGAATCAATGGCAACTGTCACTTGACCATGAGACTACCATATTTATATGCATTGGATAATTCTTGTGCTTGCACAACAAGTTAGGAAAGAATGGGAAATAGACTCTTGAATTTTAAAATTTTATGCAAAATGAAGAATGACTACTCATCCCAATATTTGGGTTTGAGGTATATCACCAAAGGAAACTTAATTTACACCTTTGAATGGAACAAATTGAATTTGATGATTAAGTTTCCATTTATTTTTCTATATATATATATATATATATATATATATATATATATATATATATATATATATATATATATATTGAACTATTAACAAACCACTCATTATTAGCTTATTTGATCATTCAATGAAACTAGCTCGATCAAATTTGGATCAATTAAAGAACCTCGCCATACAATTGACTGAATGTAAGTTATTGTTCCTCATAGTAACTTATTTGGACAAACCAGATTTTAGGGGTTAGTCTTCCATTCCTCTTGGTTGCAAGGAGAACTAACTTATTGTTTGAAATATACAGCACTTCATAATAGAGCAAGTAAAATTTCTGTTTAATTCTCAAAGGACTAAATCTTCATTGCAATCAAGCTTAATATAGTCTAAGTATGACTTCTTCCCTGTTTTCTTTCCGTACCAGGACTATAATTATGTACATATATATGTGTGGACTATGTTCATTCATGAACATGTTATATTTTTAATCTATAGAATTTTGCTAGGCTCCAATATTTCATTAGTTTGCTCTGTAGATTGGCTACTTAAAGATCCATGGTAACAACTAAAAATTCTTTTGTGGAAGGTTGGCAAGTTAGAAAAGTCAACAAGCAAAATGTTGGTAAGTCAGAAAAGTCAACAATCAAAATGACAATCCATTCTGATGTTTAGAATATCAAAATTAACAAGTACTTTTGCATGTTTGAACAAGGTTCTATGGATCAAAGCACAAGATCAAGTGATCATGTGGAAAGTACTATTTTGCTAGCAAATATGCTATTGCCATTAATCAGCTAGAACATTAACAATAATCACCTTCAATAGGAAACGACTCATTAAAGATAGGGTAGCCACTGCACATGAAATCATTTGTCATTGCCACTTTCAAAGGATTAAAGAGTTTATTTTTGTAGTTACAAACTTTGCCACTCCTACATGTTTGCCTTGATGGAACGGGGAAGAACCAAATTAAGTTTTTATTTCCTTGAAACATGCCAAACTCACTTTGGCTAGGGAGACAGGTCTAGAGCCACTTAGTAGAAGCTAAGTCGACCTAAGAGGGATAGGTCTAGAGCCACTTTGCATATGCTAAGTCAAGCCATTCGTACAAATGGTGTTTTGCTACAACCAAAGATATAAAGGGGTCACATTGAAGGAACTTTAGCTTTGGTATAATCCATGGTGCAGAGAATTATAGCCATGCATTGGACATCAGCCTTGTTTTATTCCCTTCATTTTATGTTCTCAAATTGTCAAACTTAAAAAATTATATAGAAAATAATTCCACCCTTGTTTCTTTTCAAAATAAATATATTTCATCCAAATTCTAAATATTTATGCAATGTGCTTCACTTGGCTAAAGTTTGATATTCTAGGATAAACTATAAGAAATATGCTTATCTTTAGAATTCACAAACTAAGGTGTTAGAATATCTTCCAATTTCCATTCTTCTCATTCAAAAAGATAAAAACCAAGCCACACCGAGCCTAAATAGAAGCAAACATTTTCTATTAGTCAAATAGTCCATTTTCATTTATATCACAAGCCCAGAATAATAAGAAGAATAGTCTAACTCGAAATATAAATAGAGCTTTAATTAAAATCAAGAATCAAGATCATAGAATTTAACCTTCCACGGAGGAAAGTTATGCGCCGGGAGCAAGCGATCTTATGCTAAATTCTTGACATTGTATCACCATATAGTTTTCGAAAGCTTTTTTTCAGCCTTTTATAATTAATGATTATGAACCTTGAAACGTCATGTGTAAAAGCCAGGAAAGAATGATAAATAAACTCATTGGATAAATACAAATCACCTTCTTTTATATATATATATATATATATATATATTTTTGTGAAAGCCACTTGATTCGTGTAGAGAATTAAAAATGCTCAACTAATGAAAAGCCACATGAATAATCATAAATAACTAAGATTTGCACCAATAAAAAGGATACTCAAAATTCGCATGTTTTGATGATTGGACTAGTGTAAGCAGCAATGATTTCATCCTATAATTTTAAGTTTTAGATGTACATAATATATTTTAGATATTTTATGTGTATATTTATATATATATCTAAAATTATGTGTATATTTTTATAAATTTATCATTTGTATATATTCTAATAATTATTTTTTTGCATGCATACCTATATAAATATCTAAAATTAAGTATATATCCTCATAAACTTATTATCTATGTATACTCTTATCACTTACTTCTTTCACATATATTCTCTTATTAAATATATGAAATGAAATGATTTAAAAGGTTATATGCAAGTAGAAAATTTATAGTATATATAAATAATTTCAAATATTTATAAGAAAGACATGCAAAAGAAAATAATTATAATTAGGGCATTTGTGTATAAAAGCAAAGTTGTGATGTGATCCATGAAACTTCATTTATGTATAAGTATAAATATGTAAAATAATTATATTTTATCAAAGATAACTAATTAATTAATTTTAAAAATTTAAGAATATGTTAGGAAAGAGGTCAAGTAGTTTATATATATATATATGCTTAATATTAATATATTCCGTAGCTGTTGCAACCGTTGCCGTTCCTCACAAAAAAGTAGAATGATTTAAGGAAGTTTTGGAGGGACGAGGGCCAAAGATGTATATATATATTTTTCTGAATGAAAAATGGAAAACTTGACTCAGAGGGGATATACTGTTGTTCATAAAAAAGAAATTAAAAGATTAAGTTTCGTGGGGTGAGGTTCCGGATAATTTAATATATTGTCTTTTTGTAATGAGAGGCGCGTCATTGCCGGATAAGAGTAGAGAAAATTATTTAATTAATAGTCGAAGCCAGCGCAGGGATCACTAGGAGTCCGAAATTTCTCTTTTTACGCAACTGGCGCGGTGATTCGCCCGCGCCTAAGCACACGCCGAAAAATTGGCTCGTGAATATTGCACCGCAGGTGCTTGGGTCTATGCATGAATGAATTATCATTCTTGGTACAAATCATCTTGCACCAAAATGGTGTATAAAATAACGCTCGGTCAATTTTTGATACCCTTTAACATATAATAGCTAATAAATGGCAGGTTCATTCCTGTTAGCGGATGGGATCTTCAAACGGTGGCCACGGCAAATGGGAGCCCAAAAAACTTTTTGAACACTGCTTTTGATGCAGGATTATTTGCGTCGGAACTTGAGAAGAAGGCTCATCCTGGCTTACCCATCATAGATGCCCAAGCTCAAAAACTATCTTCAGGCTAGAGTCTACGTCGAATCTTTTCTTCTTTAAAGAGATGAGTCAAAAACCGAACATTACGCTTGTGGAAATTGTGCAGTACATTAACTTATCCAAAGACTCATATTTCCATACCTTAATCCTACATTGACTTGACCAACGATGAATTAAGGAGCAAAAATGCATCAGATTATTAGATTACAGCATTCACTTCCTATCGAGAATTGCTAGCTACCGCTCTGTCCGTCTAGCATTTTTATTATGGGCTTCATTAAAAATCCCTTAAAATATTATAAATATTAAAAACTAGAAATATTATTAAATTAAAATGTTTTATATAGTTAAATTCATATTAAATTTATAGTTTCTGTAATTAATTTTTTATCATATAATATTAAATATTTATAAATATTTTATGATTAATTTATATACATTTATTGATAAATATTTTTTTTTATAATTACATAAAATAATAACTAATAATTTAGTAATATATAAATATTAATATTACCTAAATATTATTAATACGTACAATCATATTAATAACAAATATTTTAATATTAACAAAAATATATTAATATTTAATTAATATATATTAAAATATTGATGAGTATTACTAATACGATATGTTTGTATAATATCTAAGACAAATACTTTATGCAGTAAATTGCACTGAGGAACCAGAGATTAATGTACCCAAATAATAATAATAATAATAATAATAATAATAATAATAATAATTTTAGAGGAAATAATCTTTTAAAAGATAATGTAGAAGTTTGGGAAAACGAGCGCAGTTGTCGTAGTCATACGGTGAACAAACTACAAAGAAGAACTGTTGCGCCGATTTGTGGACTTAACCAATGGCAGAAGACTTGAATCTCCCTAAAAATTGTCAGTGAAATTACGAAAGAAATAGAAATTTGTTGATGAAGCCAATAAGGTTGAGATGTGAGATGAGCTTTAAATTGGTTTCTTCAACCAACTAGGTTGAGATGTGAGATGTGTGATGTTATCAACGAAACTTTTTTTATTTATAAGGATAAATATATAAAATAAATATATTTAATAAAATAACTAATTAATTAATTTTAAAATTTAAGATGTTATGAAAGAGGCCAGCCGTTTATATTATGCTTAATATTATTATACTCTGTGGCTGTTGTAATAATTGCCGTACCTCACAAATGATTAGAATAATTTAAGAAAGCTTTGGAGGGATGAGGACCGAAGACGATATATATTTTGGATGACTAACGGACGATTCGCCTAAGAGCGGGATATATTGTTGTTTATTAAAAAAAATTAAAAGATTAAATTTTATCGACTAAGGCTGAAGGAGAGAAAATTTTTTTATTTGATTCGTGTTTTAAAAAATAATTTTTAAAAATATGAATTGTATCTAAAATTTTTGTTGATTTTTAGTATTTAAAAATATGTTTAGTTGGTTTATTTAAAAATTATGTTTTTAAAGAAAAGTAGTAGCGAATCACGTGGAGAAAGGTTGCGAGAAGGAGATGAATCCGTAGGTTTCGGACTTTTTTTTTTTTTTTTTGAAGAAAAAAAGGATAAAATCTGGAAAACATCTTAAATGAATCCAAAAAATGTCGCTTTTAGATTCATTCAGATTTTTAGAATCGTTTTGAAAATATATTTCAAAAACGGTTCGGCTAAACATTTTTTTTATGATATGAGTTGAATTTCTTGTTTTTAAAAATAAAAAATTCAATCCAAATTTGTTATCAAATGGGCCTTTAGGTTGTGTTTGAAATAAAGAATAAGAGGGGATATCCAGGATTTTCAAAAGCCATAACTATAAAGGGATAGCTAGGAATAAAGTTAATCAAAGGGATAATACATGGTTAATCATGTGTTATCCCTTCAATTTATTCCATAGAAAATGCAGGAATAATTCGTTATCCCTTCAAATAAGAGTTAAAAAAAGTTATGCTATAAATTTATTTTTTTGCATTTGATATGATCAATGGGATAGCTAAGGGATATCCCTAGGGATAGTCAGGGATAAACTCTATCCATACACTTATCCATGAATAAATTTTTTTTCTATCAAACACGGTGTCTGTGGTTGCCCAGTTAGCCCATCTTCGGGCAGTGACTGCGGCCTCCCATTCGCCGTCGCCGCCGCTGTTTGAAGATCCCATCCGCTAACAGGAAGGAAGGAACCTGCCATCTTATTAGTTTTTTTTTTTTTTTGGTACAAGCGGATAATCATACTAATCTAGTACGAATTATCCCTGATATGTCAGAATACAAAATTTGCTGTAATACAGAGGGGCAGGGATCACCCAGCCGCCAAATCCAACCAGCAGCATGCTGAGCCACAAATGCTGCTATCCAATCGGCCGCCGAGTTGGCTTCACGGTAGATATGACGAATCCGGACAGAACCAACTCTTTGTAAAATAGACCATGTGTCCCTGAGAATAGGAATACTGGGGCCATTGAAAATATTCTCCTTTCTCAGCCATCGGATAACCGTCATCGAATCATCCTCGATAACGAGACGATGAGCATGGAAGTGCTGAGAGGCATAAGAAATACCTGCCCAAGCTGCATAAAGTTCAATCATAGGGACAGAGGGATCAAGGGTACCAAAACCACCCGCAGCTAGCATATCACCCTGAGGACCACGAATGATAAACGCAGACCCAGCAGCTCTGCCACGGACACTCCCATCGAAGTTGATTTTGATAAACCCTGGTGGGGGGGCTCCCAGGAAATGAAAACCGTATGCCGGTTCGCTGCCGAAGTAGCAGGGGAACCCCAGAGGCCAGAGGATTCAAGACCAACAACATGAAAAGCTTGGGCATAATCCGCAGACAAAGATCTGATCCTTCTAACAAGCCGATGTGGAGTGGTAACATCATTAGAGAAGATGAGGTGGTTCCTCGATATCCAAATCTGATAAGCCGTGATCACCCAGAGACCTTGTTTATGCTGGGAAGCCCTCCGGAGATCAAGAAAGAAGAGGGAACATAGGGATCCCGAACCACCCACATTATAGGAGTAACCCATCATCTGCCAAATCAACCTGGCTCGTGGACATATGAAGATCGCATGATCCGTAGTCTCATCCTCCAAACCACACAGAGAGCAAGTCGGCTGGATAGGCAAACCCCTACGGGAAAGCATGACACTCGTCGGAAGACAGTCCCAAAGAAGCTTCCAGATGAATACCTGGACCCGGGGAAGAGTAGGAAGCGACCAGATCCAAGCAGCATCCTTCGTGACCAGGGGCTGGGGCCTGAAAATCTTCATAAGATCCCTAAGAGGGGCTTTGGAAAGACAGGATCTCTGCCAAACTCTAGCATCCGTCGAAGGTCCGGAGGAGAGAGGAATAGATAAAATCCGCCGAGAGAGCTCAACACCAAAGGACCTGATCACTCTATCGGTATCCCAAGAAGGGGGATCTAAAGAAATCAAATCCCTAACCTTCATCTTGGAGGGGACATCAATGTTGATAAAAGAAGGCCACTGAGAAAGAGGGAGCTCAGATATCCAGGAGTCCTGAATCACATCAACAGAATGACCATCTCCAATCATCCATGTAGTTCTCTTAAGAATAGACTCACCATAATGACAGACCTCCTTCCAAAAGAAGGAGCACCCCCTGGGCGGCCCAATACACTCCCCAGGCTTCCATTCACCATACCTCGCCCGCATAAGAGAACTCCACATACATTGCGGCTCCAGAAGGAAACGAGAAGCATGTCTGGCCAAGAGGGCTTGTCGTCTGATCCTCAGAGATTGGATCCCAAGACCACCTTCCTGAATAGGCATACATATCATATCCCAAGATAAAAGATGAGTGCCATGCCCATCTTGCATGGAGGCCCAAAGGAAGTCTCTGAAGATTCTCTCAATCCTCCGAAGGCAAGTAATAGGGATGGCCGCATTCGAAAGCAAATAGAGAGGCAGAGAGGAAAGAACCGATCGAATAATGGTGACTCTGGCCATCATAGATAGGCCGGTAACCTGCCATCCCTCAATACGCTGACGAACCCTCCTCTCTAAATCAGCAAAGTCAGAGCAACGAGGACGTCTACCGGTCATGGGAATCCCCAGATACATAAACCGGTCAGTCTGAGTAGAGATACCCAGCAAAGAGATAATGGCTGCTTTAATAGACCTGGAAGTCTTCGGGCTAAAGCAGATGGAAGATTTAAGATAATTGACCTTCTGACCCGAGGCCTGACAATACCGCTGCAGAATAGAATCAACAGAAACCGCATTTCCAATAGAGGCCTGACCCAGGATAATGCAGTCATCAGCAAATATGAGATGAGAGACAGAAGGACCGCCAACCCCATCCATAAAAGGGACAATCGCCCGATCGCATTGAGCCTGATAAAAAGCTCGGGAAAGATCGTCCGCGGCCAAAATGAACAACAAGGGGGATAGAGGACAGCCCTGACGTAACCCTACCGAAGACTGGAAAAATTCAGTCAAACCCCCGTTAATAACCAAAGCAAAGGAAGGCCTCTGAATACAAGCCATAATCCACTCAATAAACACCCCGTCAAAACCAAACTCCTGGAGAGAGCTTTGAAGAAAAGCCCAACTCAGTCTATCGTAAGCTCTCTCCATGTCAAGTTTGACAGCCATAAGACATCGTCTAGCTGGAGCTCTCTGCAGATCATGCATAAACTCCTGAGTAATAAGGATATTATCTGAGATAGAACGCCCTCTGATAAAAGCCCCCTGTTCAACAGAAATAATACGGGGAATCACCTCGCAGAGACGGCTAGCAAGAAGGCGGGCACAGACCTTATATAAAGTAGTGCATAAGCTGATTGGCCTGAAGTGCTGAGGAATAGAAGCATTAGTGCACTTAGGCACTAAAGTGATAAGAGTCCTGTTCCAATCCTTAGGAATGAGTTTAGATTGGAAAACAAACTGGACCGCCATAACAACCTCCTGCCCCACTATATCCCAATAGTGACGGAAAAAGAATGGAGGGAAACCATCAGGCCCCGGAGCCTTATCTGGACCAAGATCCCAGAGAGCACGACGAATCTCCTCCACAAAAATAGGCTTGACCAGCATAGCATTCTCCTCAGAGGAAACTTTCTTGGAATTATCAACCTGAATAACTGGAGCACCCACAGCAGAGGTCTCAGTCCACCTAGAGCGGAAGAAATGGAGAAGCTGGGACCGAATAGAGTGAATATCATCCAGGACATGTCCCTCATCATCGACCAACCTCCGAATCTTGTTAGCAGCCCTCCGACGGAGTGTGACCTGGTGAAAAAATCTGGTATTGCGGTCCCCTTCACAGATCCACTGAATCCTAGATCTCTGCCTCCAAAACACCTCCTGCTGCCGAAGAAGGGAATGGTGCTGAGCAAGATTCTCTCGCAGAAGGGAGAGATCAGAGTCCAAAAGAAGACCGTCGTGATCCTCCTTAGCCTGAAGAGCACTGATGGTGGCTTCGACCTGCTCCACTTGTCTAACCAGATCCCCAACCTCCTGTTTATTCCATCTAGACAATCTGTGGCTGGTCAACAAAAGACGACGAGATAGCCTATAAACAGCATTGCCTCTTACAGGTAAGTGCCAAGTCTGAGAAATGATTGTGCGAGCTGCCGAATGGAATGCCCAAAACCGCTCGAATTTGAATTGCTTTCTCTGATGGAGCTCAGCCTCAGTAGTTATCAAAATGGGGCAGTGATCAGAGGCAATCCTAGGGAGATGAGTAACAGAAGCTGCCGGGTACATCTGAGTCCACAGAGCCGAGGCAAGAGCTCTGTCCAATCTCTCCCACACACGAGCTGACCCCTGCCGATTATTACACCAAGTAAATTGGGGCCCCGAGTACCCCAAATCCATCAGCCCAGAGGAACCAATAAAGGACCTAAATTCATTGATATCAGCTGAGCTAGTAACTCTTCTGCCTCCCCGCTTTTCACTAGCCTCAGCGATACAGTTAAAATCACCAGCAATAATAGAAGGAAGACCTCGCTCAAGGAGGGAAAGCAGCTCGGACCAAAGGACCCGTCTCTCCCGGTAGTCCGTACTGGCATAGACTGCCGAAAGGAGCCATGGATTAGAGGTCCCTTCCTTGACAACAAGGCCAATCTGCTGGTTACAATGATGAAAAGCTTCAATCGTAACAGCTGGATCACGCCAAATGGCCAAAATACCACCAGACATACCCACAGCCTCCACTGCATAAGAGGACCAAGATCGGGCAATCTGTTGCCGGAATCGTAGCAAGGTATCCCCCGACAGCCTAGTTTCAAGGAGAACACATATATCAAAATGATGAAGTTGAAGCAATCTACCAAAGGAGGACCGAAATGAGGGCTTACTAGCACCTCGAACATTCCATAATAAGATCTTCATAAAACTAACTGGAGGTAGAGGGGGCCCCCCCCTGGTCCTCATCCATAACATAATCAGAAAGGCGCCCTACAGACGGGGAGCCACCCTCCGAATAATGTGAGCCATGAGTCTGCAGAATACCTGAGCTAGGTACAGTTTCTACAGACCTGTGGGAATCTACAGTTGATAAGGAGACTGATTCCTGCTCCATAACAGCTACAGTGGAGTCCTCACTGCCCAGAGCAACGGCCCGACGTCCGGAGGGCTCAGATTTAGTAGGAGAAAAAGGGATAAGGTCCACTTTACATTTGATATTAGAGCTCTTGCCTTTTCCTTTTTTCTTTTCCACTCTAGTGACTGATCTTGGGGGCAGACTATCAACCGGTCTGGCCCGCTTAAGGGGACCCGAACACCCATCCCTGATTTCCACTTGGCCCCCTACATTGGATTCAGATCCCAGAGAGGCAAATGGATTGGGAGTTATATTGAGAGAAAGATCAGGGACTGCTACCTGATTGATATTCTTCTTCCCAGCTGAGGATACTTTGAAACCGGCACGCACCAAGGAAACCGGCACGGCCACTAATCCAGCACTATTTGTCTCCCCCAGTTGAAATTGAGAAGCCGAGGCACCCAGCAGCGACGCAGGGAGGCGCCTCCGAGCCATCTTCGCCGGAATCTGCCATCCCTCAGACACCTCCAACGAAGAAGAACCAGGTTGAGGGACAGGGCACGGAGAAGAAACAGGGCGAGAAGGCTTCGACACTGAAGAATCAGCTGCCGGGGAGGCCTTCAGCACAGACCTCCGTTGACGAACGGTCGCCATCCATGGCCCGAAAACAGGGCCATTGTCATCCTCCTTCGCATTAGACGAAGACGCCAGCGAGCAGGATCCAGCCAGATGCAGAGAGCCACACTTGGGACAGATTCCTTCCACCGATTCGAAGATGAATTGCTGCCAAAACGGTCCCTGAGTCCCCTGGATTCGAGTCCCTGGACGCAGTGGGTGAAGAAGATCAACGCGGACGGCCACCCTGGCAAAGCCGCCTCGGTTCTTCATCTGAGTTGCAGAATCAGCTCCGAAGAAGCTCCCGGCAGGCTCCGTGATCATCCTAAGAATGTCCTCACGCCAGAACTCCATCGGGAGATTGGGCAGTCTCATCCAAATCAAAGCAGAGGAGATGGAGTCAGCAGCCGGGAAGAACTCCGATTTCCAGGCTTCCATCCCAATTATCTGGCCATTAACCACCCATGGACGATTAAGAACCAGCTCACATGCTCCCGGGTCTTCAAATCGAAAGATATAGCACCGGAATGAGAGGCAGATTGGGACGATAGAACCCGAGATCCCAGCTCTGCGGAATTCCTTGATATAGGCTTCGGCCGGAACCCACCTCATGAAAGAGCGGGCGAGGACTGCCTTGAGCTTCCATTCAGACATTTCATCTTCCAACAGCGTCTCAGGGACTTGGACGACGTCCGGAAACCATGCTTCAAGTGTCGCAACCTCCGCCGGAGAGGGAGACGACAATACCCATTTAAACCCCTGCTCAAATCCCCTTCTGCTCGAAGCCGGACCTCCCGCAGCTCGATCGGAGGCCATAGGGAAAACAGGAGCCTCACCACGATACCACGGATGAAGCGAGAAACCCAACCGGCGGGGATCGCCGGAGATCAAGCGGAAGAAACGGCCGGATATCTTATTAGTTATTATACGTTAAAAGATATCGAAAATTGACCGAGTGTTGTTTTATTATTGATTAAATTTAGTTTACTGCAAATTAAGCCCGAGCTTCATAATCAACTGAATCTTCAAGCCAATAATCGGATTGATGCGTACGAAAGTGTACAGATTCTCTTGATTTTCTTAAGAAATTGTATGTGATGAGTGAAGGAAATTTATATGCTGAATATTTTCTTCGGTAGGACCGTTGGCTTCCTGAAAATTGCTTCTCAGCTCGCTTCATCAAGTTTTCTCTCTCTCTTGGTAAAAAAGGAAAATTAATAACAAAAAAGACTATTAATTAAATAATTTTCTCTCTCTTTATATGGCATTGATGCGTTTGAGATCAAATGTTCTGTCACCACGCTAGCTTAACCGTCAGTTCCCAAATAAAAAAAAAAAAAAACTGCCCCTCATCATAAAAAGAAATATAAGAAAAAGATGGGCTAACTGGCCGGCTTAGCCAGGTAATCTTCAAAAAGACAAATTAAAAATGAAAAGTAGCTGGAGCTAACCACACTGTTACCTAATTGCACTCCCTTATGATATAGTAGAAAGATTTTGATTTTAAAGCCAAATCCTATCTCCCATGATGATGATTGGAGAACCAGGTAACTCATAGACGAATGGTTCCACACATTTGTTTCTTCCCTGATCTTAGCATACTACATTCAAATATGAACTCTTTGGTCTACGGTCTTACTTTTCAAAGTCAATTCCTTTGGAATTGTTTTGATCAAATTATTGGCTCCGAATGGCTTTATTCCAACAAAGAAGATAAGGTTTAAAAAAGTCATGATGATGAGTACTTTGATTTCATGCTTCGTTAGACTCGCTGGTTTTGAAAGAGATAAGATGTGGTTTGCACCTCAGAAACTCCTCCGGGAGTCGGATCTCAAATTCACTCGTTATGTCCTTTTTCTACTTTAATTTTAATAATATTTTAAGTTGGAGTCTTTTTCAAGCCTCTTTCTTCTTTAAAGAGGTGAGCTAGACATTAGAAACCGAACGTGAAAATTATACAAATATTACTATTACCTAAATATTATTAATATGTACAATAATATTAATAACAAATATTTTAAAATTAACAATAAAATATTAATATTTAATTAATAAATATTAAAATATTGATGACTATTACTAACACGATATGTGCAAATAATAACTAATACAAGTACTTTATGCAGCAAATTGCACTGAGCAATCAAAGAATATTGCACCCCAAAAAAAAAAAAATGCCAGAGATTGAGAACAAATAATAATCATAATAATAATAAAATTTTAGAGGAAATAATCTTTTAACAGATAATGTAGAAGAGAAGCCTGGAAAAACGAGCGCAGTTGCCGTAGCCACTTTACAGGATGCCACGTACGCACGAAAAATACTGAAGAGGGAGAAGAGATCTGAGGCCTCTACATTAAATTGCTCACAAAAAATTTATAAAAAATTAAAATTAAAATTTTATGCTCTTACCTAAGACATGCCTTAACTTTGACCGAACCTTAACTAAGATTTTAAAAGGAGTTATTGAATTCTGTGGAAATTTTGGGATAACTTTGACCGAACCTGGAAATTTTGTGGTCGAGCAGCAAAGATTTCGCCAACATTTTATTTGTCATTTTATTGCTGTTACGAAACTTGTATGATTTTCTTTTCGCAATTTATAGGAATCAACGTCAGTCGCAATGGGACTACTTATCTCTTCTTATACATACGTTACCAGCCCGCAATTAATACTTTTGAGATCTTCTAACTAAAGAAATTATGAGATCTTTTGGCAGAGCTTTGGTCTCAACCTTACGTGCAGAATTAGTTCCGAGCCATATATATGAAGATCATTGTATTTTGAAGGGAACAATTGCTGTGCCGATTCGTGCATGGACTTTGCCAACGGCAGAAGACTTGGACCTCTTTAAAATTGTTGGTGGGCAAGAAATAAAAATTTGTTGATGAAGCAAATCAGGTCGAGATGTGAGGTGAAATTTAGTGCCTTCAATATTAGGCTAGTCTTTTTAGCCATCCCATCATGCTTCGTAACCTATCATATTCACACCTCAGCAAAAAAAAAAAAAAAAAAAAAAAAAAAAAAAAAAAAAATCTCTTTCTTTTACAACAAAGAAGGCAACTGATGATCAAGCCCAAATGAAAGAGGAACTACAAGCTTCTACAGCAAGAAAAGGGCCAAACATGGTAGAAAGATTTTGATTTTAAAGCCTAATCTTGTCTCCCATGATGATGATAGGAGAACCGAGTAACTCATATATAGATGAGGCGTTGAGCTAGTGAAGGGTATATGTTACGTACATGCGTGATTAACATCCATAAAACCAAGTGCAACAAAGAATGGTTCCACACGCATTTGTTTCTTCACTGATCTTTGCATGGTACATTCAAATATGGACTCTTAGTCTACGGTCTTGTTGTTCGAGAACCAATTCCTTCGGAAAAGTTTTGGTCGAATTAATGGCTCCGGATAACTTTTCCACGGAGAAGATGAGGTTTGGAAAAGTCATGATGAGTACTCTGATTCCATGTTTCCTTGGACTTGCTCGTTGAAAGGAGGCAAGCTGAAGTTAATTTGCACCACAAAACTCCACCAGATCTCAAATTTGCTTGCTATGTCCTCCTCTATTTCAATTTTAATAATTATTTCATGCTGGGGTCTATCCTGAATCTCTTTCTTCCTTAAAGAGGCGAGTCTAGGCATTGGAAAACCGAACGTGGCATCTACGGCAATTGTATAGTACATTGACTTATGGAACGACTCATATTTCCATACCTCTATCCAACATTCACTCAACCAACGACTCATGTTTCCATACCTCCATGCTGTCTATAAATTGTCCAAGGATGAATTTAGAAGTAAAAGTACATCAGATCATTAGATTACAGCATTCACTCCCTATGGAGAGTTGCTACCTCTCTGTCCCTTCTTACTCAAGGCTAGCATTTTTGTTATGGGCTTCATTGATTATAATCCTCTGCCACTGCAGTCCTAGCTTTGGATGTCCTTTGGAGGAGTATGAAGCTTTATTGAAGCTCAAATCTTCTCTTCTTCACCATAACCACACTCCACCACCTACTTGGGGAAGAGTGAGAGACTGCTGCCTTTGGGAAAGAGTCACCTGCAACAACAGCACAAGAGAAGTGTCGAAGCTCATGCTTTCAAGTCTTATAAAATCTAGTTCATTTCTGTATTGGAAATTTTTAGAATGGCCATTAAATTTCAGCATTTTTTCCTCCTTTCACACGCTCACACATCTTAACTTGTCTGGAAATCTGATTGTAGGATCGCTATCACAGATGGGTCAGTTTTTTCCTCATCCAACTTGTTACTCCAATTTCAGTCCATTTATATTTTTGATCCTCTTGATGTACATAATTTTAATCTAGATTCTCTTTCTTTGGGAATTTTGTATCTAATAGACATCGCAGGATTGAGCAAGTTAGAGATCCTTGATCTTAGCAACAACGGCCTCATTGGAAGTATTTCATTATCTTTCAAAAATCTATCTTCACTCAGAATCCTGAATCTAAGAGACAACAGGCTAAATGGTACACTTAATGTGGAAGGTAATAACTTTAACTACATCGTCCTCCATAATTATTGTTGTCATGAGATCATCTGCACATTAAGTATGTTGAGAAATTATTGAAACATAATTGCCCCAACTTATTGATTTTGATGATTTCCAAAAGACATTGCTTTACTTTCTAAAAGGCTATGAACATGTTAAGTCAATCAATGAAATACTATGAGCAATTTCAAATTGGAAACTATGAACTATTAAAAATATAATGAGTTTCTTGAATCAATTGAATATATGTTTCAGTGAGCTATACTTATGAATTCAAAAATGATTTCTATACCAATCTTTTAAAGATCAATGACTTAATGAAAATGCTTTGAAATTGAGCATTACTGTTAAATCAACATTATCTAAGTCATATTTATATTTCAAAGTTGGTTGGGATGATTTTCAAAGCAAATCAGAATGTTTTCTGATTTTTGTATCAGTCCCGAGCCGACTCGAGAGTTTCCGAGTCGACTCCCTGACTTTCTCGAGCCGACTCATGACTGTGCGAGCCGACTCGACTCAGACGGCAGAAAGACTCATTTTTGAGTGCCTCTCGAGTCGACTCCCAGCTTTTCGCGAGTCGACCCCTGAAAGTCAAGAGTCGACTCCCAGATTTTCGCGAGTCGACCCCTGAAGATTCATTTTTTGGTGCGTTCTGGATTCGATTGCTCGAGCCGACTCGCACAGTCCGAGCCGACTCCCCGAATCTGGGCGGATAATTTTTGAGTTGACACATCAGCTCCAACGGTAATATTTTGAATAACGGCTATTTTTCTGTGTCTAACGGCTATATTTTTCAGATCTATAAATAGAGGAGCCATTCAAAAGAAGAAGATTGAAAACAAGAGAGAAAAATAGAGAGAGATTAATTCAGAAAAAAGGGAAAACTGAGAGTATTGAGAATCAATTCAAGGAGAGATTCAATCCAAGAGAGAGATTCGTAGATTCAAAGCCAAGAGGAAAAATCCAACGTCAAATCTTTTTTCAAAAAGAGGCAACACATTCTCCAAAGCTTTTCAACGATCTTGCTGAGGCATCGATTCAACTTTCAAGGAGAAAAGGGAGAAAGCCAAGCTCAATCATCGGAAAATATCAGGCTTTCTAACCTATTTTATTTTTCTTAAATTTGTATATCTGCTCAAGAAGGAGCATTTTTGTTAAAATCTTTATTTTTGTTACTGGTTCAATCTGTGGATTGAATCAGTGGAGGTTGGTTTACCTCGTTGCAAGCCGGAGTGCTTGTGTGGGTTCGTTGTGATCCCCTAGAAAAACAACGTGTAGGGTTTTGTGCTGGTAAGCCCGCAAAACCAGCTGGGTTCGTTGTGACCCGTGAAAACAACAAGTTTGAGTTGTGAGCTTGTAAAACAACTCGGCTGTAATCTAGAGAGATTATAGTGTGGACCCAAGTGAGTCTTGGGAGTGGACGTAGGTGTTGGATTGCACCGAACCACTATAAAAATATCTTGTGTTTGCCGTGTTAATTGTCTCTCTCTATCTCTCATATCTCTTGTTTTGTTGCTTTGCTTTTAGTTAATCCTTTCACTTGCAATCTCATTTTAAAAAGTCTTAAATTTTTTAAGAACCCAATTCACCCCCCCCCTCTTGGGTTGCCATCTGGGCCAACAATTGGTATCAGAGCATAGTGCTCATTTAGAGTTTGATCTCACGATCAAGAGCTAAAGGTCATTATGGCAACACAAAGTGGTTCTAGTTTTGCTGAAGGTCATTCTACGAATAGACCTCCACTTTTTAATGGCTCAAACTATTCTTATTGGAAAGCTAGAATGAGGATATTCATTCAAGCTTCTGATTATGAGCTTTGGGGTGTTATATTAAATGGACCTAGTACACCCACACACCTTATTGATGGCACTATTGTTCCAAAGCCCGAAAGGGATTGGAATGATAATGATAGGAGAATGGCTCAACTTAATGCCAAAGCCATTAATATCTTATATTGTTCCTTAGATTCAAATGAATTCAACCGCATCTCTACTTGTAATTCCGCTAAAGAAATATGGGATAGGTTGGAAGTTACACATGAAGGAACAAACCAAGTAAAAGAATCAAAGATAAATATTTTGGTTCATAAATATGAATTGTTCACAATGGAACAAACTGAAACCATCACATGCATGTTCACTAGATTCACCGATATTGTGAATGGTTTGAAAAGTTTAGGAAAAGTTTATACTAATGCTGATCTTGTTCGCAAAATACTCAGGTCATTGCCAAGATCGTGGGAAGCAAAAGTCACAGCAATCCAAGAAGCCAAAGACCTCAATGCACTACCCTTAGAGGAGCTTCTAGGATCTCTCATGACCCACGAATTGACAATGAGGCAGCATATTGAGGAGGAAACTAAAAAGAAGAAAACCATTGCTCTAAAGGCTGCAAAAGAAGTGGAAGAGAGCAGCAGTGATGATAGTGATGAAGATAATGATGAAACTGCTCTCTTGGCCAAGAAGTTCAGAAGATTTTTGAGGAAAAAGAAACCCTTCCAAAAACGAAATTTGGAAAAAATGGAAGGAGAAAAGGAAAAGAAAAAGGACAAGGACAAAGACAAAGAGAAAGACCCCTTGATCTGTTATGAGTGTAAGAAACCGGGGCATTATCGATATGATTGTCCACAATTGAAAAAGACCTTCAAGAAAAAGAAGAAGGCATATGGCAACATGGTCTGATGAATCTTCTTCCGAAGAAGAAGAACAAAAGGAAGTTGCAAATATTTGCTTCATGGCCAACGACGACGACAATGACGAGGTAAGTTCCGAAAACCTCCGACAATGATGATTTACATTTGATGAAATGTTTGAAGCTTTTAATGAACTATGATAGATTTTAAATTGTTGAAAAAGAAATTTAAATCTGTGAAAAATGATAATTAGTTTAGCTAAAAGTAAAAATGAATAGCTTTAGAAGTTAAAAACTTAACTAATGAAAAAGAAGAACTTAGGAAAGAAAGAATTCTTAAGAAAGATAAAAAATATAAAGACATTGTTGAGAAATTTACTTTAAGCTCAACTAAATTAAACATGATTCTAGATAGTCAAAGGCTGTTTTTGACAAAGCTGGGCTAGGATATAACACTTTAAGAAAACAAAATCACTGAAAAATATTTTTGTGCGTGCTGACCAAAGTAATTTTACGTGCTTTAAATGTAATCAAAAATGACATAAATCTTATGAATGTAAAATTCTAAAACCTAATAAAAACTTAAATGTTAAAGGGAAGAAAATATGGGTTCCGAAAGGAATAATTTTTGTTGCTACTAACCATGAAGGACCCAAGAAAGCTTGGGTACCTAAACATAAAGTTTGATATGATTGCAGGAATGTCTTGTGGCCAAGAGATCAAAGAGAAAGTGGTATCTTGATAGTGGCTGCTCAAGA